>JAVLSZ010000033.1:937500-960000 GCA_032313775.1 Urocyon cinereoargenteus
TTAGGGTTCCGGTTAGGGTTCGGTTTAGGGTTCGGATGAGGGTTCGGGTTAGTGTTCGGGTTAAGGTTCGGGTTAGGGTTAGGGTTCGGGTTTGGGTTAGGGTTAGGGTTCGGGTTAGGGTTCGGGTTCGGGTTAGGGTTCGGGTTCGGGTTAGGGTTAGGGTTAGGGTTCGGGTTAGGGTTAGGGTAAGGGTTAGAGTTTGGGTTAGGGTTCGGGTTAGGGTTCGGGTTAGGGTTAGGGTTAGGGTTAGGTTTAGGGTTAGGTTTAGGGTTAGGGTTCGAGTTAGGGTTAGGGTTAGGATTAGGGTTAGTATTAGGGTTAGGGTTAGGGTTCGTGTTAGAGTTAGGGGTTAGGGATAGGGTTAGGTTTAGGGTTAGGGTTCGGTTTAGGGTTAGGGTTCGGGTTAGGGTTAGGGTTCGGGTTAGGGTTAGGGTTAGGGTTAGGGTTCGGGTTAGGGTTAGGGTTAGGGTTATGGTTCGTGTTAGGGTTAGGGTCCGGGTTCGGGTTCGGGTTTGGGTTAGGGTTAGGGTTAGGTTTCGGGTTAGGGTTAGGGTTCGGTTTAGGGTTAGGGTTAGGGTTAGGGTTAGGGTTAGGGTTCAGGTTCGGTTTAGGGTTAGGGTTAGTGTTAGGGTTAGGGTTAGGGTTAGGGTTATGGGTTAGGGTTTGGGTTAGAGTTAGGGTTATGGCTTGGGTTCGGCTTAGGGTTAGGGTTCGGGTTAGGTTTAGGGTTAGGTTTAGGGTTAGGGTTAGGGTTAGGGTGGGGGTTAGGTTTAGGGTTAGGGTTCGGGTTAGGGTTAGGTTTAGGGTTCGGGTTAGGGTTAGGGTTAGGGTTAGGGTTCGGGTTTAGTGTTAGGATTCGGGTTAGGGTTAGCTTTAGGTTTCGGGTTAGGGTTCGGTTTAGGGTTCGGGTTAGGGTTCGGGTTAGAGTTCGGGTTCAGGTTAGGGTTAGGGTTAGGGTTCTGGTTCGTGTTAAATTTCGGGTTAGGTTTAGGTTTCGGGTTAGGGTTCGTGTTAGGGTTCCGGTTTGGGTTAGGATTAGGGTTTGGGTTAGGGTTCGGTTTGGGTTAGTGTTAGGGTTCCGGTTAGGGTTCGGTTTAGGGTTCGGGTGAGGGTTCGGGTTAGTGTTCGGGTTAAGGTTCGGATTAGGGTTAGGGTTCGGGTTTGGGTTAGGGTTAGGGTTCGGGTTAGGGTTCGGGTTCGGGTTAGGGTTCGGGTTCGGGTTAGGGTTAGGGTTAGGGTTCGGGTTAGGGTTAGGGTAAGGGTTAGAGTTTGGGTTAGGGTTCGGGTTAGGGTTCGGGTTAGGGTTAGGGTTAGGGTTAGGGTTAGGGTTAGGTTTAGGTTTAGGGTTCGAGTTAGGGTTAGGGTTAGGGTTAGGGTTAGTATTAGGGTTAGGGTTAGGGTTCGTGTTAAAGTTAGGGGTTAGGGATAGGGTTAGGTTTAGGGTTAGGGTTCGGTTTAGGGTTAGGGTTCGGGTTAGGGTTAGGGTTCGGGTTAGGGTTAGGGTTAGGGTTAGGGTTCGGGTTAGGGTTAGGGTTAGGGTTATGGTTCGTGTTAGGGTTAGGGTCCGGGTTCGGGTTCGGGTTCGGGTTAGGGTTAGGGTTAGGTTTCGGGTTAGGGTTAGGGTTCGGTTTAGGGTTAGGGTTAGGGTTAGGGTTAGGGTTAGGGTTCAGGTTCGGTTTAGGGTTAGGGTTAGAGTTCGGGTTCGGGCTAGGGTTCGGGTTAGGTTTAGGGTTCGTGTTAGGGTTAGGGTTAGGGTTAGGGGTGGTTCGGGTTAGGGTTAGGGTTAGGGTTCGGGATCGGGTTAAGTTTCGGGTTAGGTTTAGGGTTCGGGTTAGGGTTCGTGTTAGGGTTCGGGTTAGGGTTAGGGTTAGGGTTCGGGTTAGGTTTCGGTTTAGGTATAGGGTTAGGGTTCCAGTTAGGGTTCGGTTTAGGGTTCGGGTTAGGGTTCGGGTTAGGGTTCGGGTTAGGGTTCTGGTTAGGGTTAGGGTTAGGGTTAGGTTTCTGGTTAGGGTTCGGGTTCGGGATAGGTTTTGGGTTAGAGTTCGGGTTAGGGTTCGGGTTAGGGTTAGGGTTCGGTTTAGCGTTAGGGTTAGTGTTCGGGTTAGGGTTCGGGTTCGAGTTAGTGTTCGGGTTCTGTTTAGTGTTAGGGTTAGGGTTCGGGTTAGGGTTAGGTTTAGGGTTAGATTTAGGGTTAGGTTTCGGGTTAGGGTTCGGGTTAGGGTTAGGTTTAGGGTTAGGGTTCGAGGTAGGGTTAGGGTTAGGGTTAGGGTTCGGGTTAGGGTTAGGATTAGGGTTAGGGTTAGGGTTCGGGTTAGGGTTAGGGTTAGGGTTAGGGTTAGGGTTAGGGTTCGGGTTCTCGTAAGGGTTCGGGTTAGGGTTAGGGTTAGGGTTCGGGTTAGGGTTAGTGTTCGGTTTAGGGTTAGGGTAAGGTTTCAGTTTAGGGTTAGGGTTAGGGTTCGGTTTAGGGTTAGGGTTCGGTTTAGGGTTAGGGATTAGGGTTAGGGTTAGGGTTAGGGTTAGGGTTCGGTTTAGGGTTAGGTTTAGCGTTAGGGTTAGTGTTAGGTTTTAGGGTTAGGGTTAGGGTTAGGGTTAGGGTTAGGGTTAGGGTTAGGGTTCGGGTTCGGGTTAGGGTTAGGGTTAGGTTTAGGGTTCGGGTTAGGGATCGGGTTAGGGTTAGGGTTCGGGTTCGGGTTAGGGTTAGGGTTAGGTTTAGGGTTAGGGTTCAGGTTCGAATTAGGGTTAGGGTTAGGGTTAGGGTTAGGGTCCGGGTTAGGGTTCGGGATAGGGTTCGGGTTAGGTTTAGGGTTAGGGTTCGGGTTAGGGTTAGGGTTAGGGTTAGGGTTCGGGTTAGGTTTAGGGTTAGGGTTCGGATTAGGTTTAGGGTTTGGATTAAGGTTAGGGTTTGGGTTAGGGTTCGGGTTAGGTTTAGGGTTCGGGTGAGTGTTGGGTTCGGGTTAGGTTTCGGGTTAGGGTTAGGGTTCGGGTTCGTGTTAGGTTTAGGGTTCGGGTTAGGGTTAGGGTTAGGGTTCGGGTTAGGTTTAGGGTTCGGGTTAGGGTTAGGGTTAAGGTTCGGGTTAGGGTTAGGGTTAGGGTTAGGGTTAGGGTTCGTGTTAGGGTTCGGTTTAGGGGTCGGGTTAGGGTTAGCGTTAGGGTTCTGGTTAGGGTTAGGGTTAGGGTTAGGGTTCGAGTTAGGGTTAGGGTTAGGGTTAGGGTTAGGTTTCGGGTTAGGGTTAGGGTTAGGGTTAGTGTTCTGGTTCGGGGTTAGGGTTAGTAATTCGGGTTAGGGTTAGGGTTAGGGTTCGGGTTAGGGTTCGGGTTAGGGTTCGGGTTAGGGTTAGGGTTCGGGTTAGGTTTCGTGTTAGGGTTAGGGTTCGGGTTAGGGTTAGGGTTAGTGTTAGGGGTTCGGGTTAGTGTTCAGGTTAGGGTTAGGGTTAGGTTTAGGGTTCGGGTTAGGGTTAGGGTTCGGGTTCGGGTTAGGGTTAGGGTTAGGGTTAGGGTTAGGGATCGGGTTAGGGTTAGGGTTCGGGTTCGGGTTAGGGTTAGGGTTAGGTTTAGGGTTAGGGTTCAGGTTCGAATTAGGGTTAGGGTTAGGGTTAGGGTTAGGGTTAGGGTTAGGGTCCGGGTTAGGGTTCGGGTTAGGGTTCGTGTTAGGTTTAGGGTTAGGGTTCGGGTTAGGGTTAGGGTTAGGGTTCGGGTTAGGTTTAGGGTTAGGGTTCGGATTAGGTTAGGGTTTGGATTAAGGTTAGGGTTTGGGTTAGGGTTCGGGTTATGGTTAGGGTTCGGGTTAGGGTTGGGTTCGGGTTAGGTTTCGGGTTAGGGTTAGGGTTCGGGTTTGTGTTAGGTTTAGGGTTCGGGTTAGGGTTAGGGTTAGGGTTCGGGTTAGGTTTAGGGTTCGGGTTAGGGTTAGGGTTAAGGTTCGGGTTAGGGTTAGGGTTAGGGTTAGGGTTAGGGTTCGTGTTAGTGTTCGGGTTAGGGGTCGGGTTAGGGTTAGTGTTAGGGTTCTGGTTAGGGTTAGGGTTAGGGTTAGGGTTCGGGTTAGGGTTAGGGTTCGGGTTAGGGTTAGGGTTAGGGTTCGGGTTCGGGTTCGGGTTAGGATTAGGGTTCGGGTTCGGGTTAGGTTTCAGGTTAGGGCTCGGGTTAGGGTTAGGGTTATGTTTAGGGTTCGGGTTCGGTGTTAGGTTTATTGTTAGCGTTCGGGTTAGGGTTCGAGTTAGGGTTAGGATTCGAGTAAGGGGTTAGGGTTCGGGTTCGGGTTCGGGTTAGGGTTACGGTTCAGGTTAGGGTTAGTGTTACTCTTCGGGTTAGGGTTAGGGTTACGGTTAGGGTTAGGGTTAGGGTTTGGGTTAGGGTTAGGTTACGGTTCGGGTTAGGGTTCCGGTTAGGGTTCGGGTTAGGGTTAGGGTTAGGGTTCGGGTTAGGGTTAGGTTTAGGGTTAGGGTTAGGGTTCAGGTTAGAGTTAGGGGTTAGGGTTAGGGTTAGGTTTAGGGTTAGCATTCGTGTTAGGGTTAGGGTTAGGGTTAGGGTTTGTGTTGGGTTTTAGGGTTAGGGTTAGGGTTAGGGTTACGGGTTAGGGTTAGGGTTAGGGTTAGTGTTAGGGCTTGGGTTCTGTTAGGGTTAGGGTTAGGGTTCGGTTTAAGGTTAGGGTACGGGTTAGGTTTAGGGGTTCGGGTTAGGTTTAGGGTTAGGGTTAGGGTTCGGGTTAGGGTTAGGGTTAGGGTTAGTGTTAGGTTTTATGGTTAGGGTTAGGGTTAGGGTTAGGGTTAGGGTTATGGGTTAGGGTTTGGGTTAGAGTTAGGGTTATGGCTTGGGTTCGGCTTAGGGTTAGGGTTCGGGTTAGGGTAAGTGTTAGGTTTAGGGTTAGGGTTAGGGTTCGGGTGGGGGTTAGGGTTAGGGTTAGGGTTCGGGTTAGGGTTAGGGTTAGGGTTCGGGTTAGGGTTAGGGTTAGGGTTAGGGTTCCGGTTCGGGTTTAGTGTTAGGATTCGGGTTAGGGTTAGGGTTAGGTTTCGGGTTAGGGTTCGGTTTAGGGTTCGGGTTAGGGTTAGGGTTCGGGTTAGTGTTCGGGTTAGGGTTAGGTTTCGGGTTAGGGTTAGGGTTAGGGTTAGGGGTTCGGGTTAGGGTTCGGGTTAGTGTTAGGGTTAGTGTTATGGTTCAGGTTAGGGTTAGGGTTCTGGTTAGGGATAGGGTTAGGGTTAGTGTTAGGTTTCGGGTTAGGGATCGGGTTAGGGTTAGGGTTCTGGTTCGGGTTAGGGTTAGGGTTAGGGTTAGGGTTAGGGTTCAGGCTCGGTTTAGGTTTAGGGTTAGGGTTCGGGTTCGGGCTAGGGTCGGGGTTAGTTTTAGGGATCGTGTTAGGGTTCGGGTTAGGGTTCGGGTTCAGGTTAGGGTTAGGGTTAGGGTTCGGGTTCGTGTTAAATTTTGGGTTAGGTTTAGGGTTCGGGTTAGGGTTCGTGTTAGGGTTCGTGTTAGGGTTAGGATTAGGGTTTGGTTTAGGGTTCGGATTAGGGTTAGGGTTAGGGTTCCGGTTAGGGTCGGTTTAGGGTTCTGGTGAGGGTTCGGTTTAGTGTTCGGGTTAAGGTTCGGGTTAGGGTTAGGGTTCGGTTTAGGGTTACGGTTAGGGTTCGGGTTAGGGTTCGGGTTCGGGTTAGGGTTCGGGTTCGGGTTAGGGTTAGGTTTAGGGTTCGGGTTAGGGTTAGGGTAAGGGTTAGAGTTAGGGTTAGGGTTCGGGTTAGGGTTCGGGTTAGGGTTAGGGTTAGGGTTAGGTTTAGGGTTAGGGTTCGAGTTAGGGTTAGGGTTAGGGTTAGGGTTGGTATTAGGGTTAGGGTTAGGGTTCATGTTAGAGTTAGGGGTTAGGGATAGGGTTAGGTTTAGGGTTAGGGTTCGGTTTAGGGTTAGGGTTCGGTTTAGGGTTAGGGTTCGGGTTAGGGTTAGGGTTAGGGTTAGGGTTCGGGTTAGGGTTAGGGTTAGGGTTATGGTTCGGGTTAGGGTTAGGGTTCGGGTTAGGGTTAGGGTTAAGGTTAGGGCTAGGGTTCGGGTTAGGGTTCGGGTTAGGTTTAGAGTTAGGGTTCGGGTTAGGGTTCGGGTTAGGGTTAGGGTTAGGTTTCGGGTTAGGGTTAGGGTTCGGTTTAGGGTTAGGGTTAGGGTTAGGGTTAGGGTTAGGGTTCAGGTTCGGGTTAGGGTTAGGGTTAGAGTTCGGGTTCGGGCTAGGGTTCGGGTTAGGTTTAGGGTTCGTGTTAGGGTTAGGGTTCGGGTTAGGGTTCGGGTTTGGGTTAGGGTTAGGGTTAGGGTTCGCGATCGGGTTAAGTTTCGGGTTAGGTTTAGGGTTCGGGTTAGGTTTCGTGTTAGGGTTCGGGTTAGGGTTAGGGTTAGGGTTCGGGTTAGGTTTCGGTTTAGGGATAGTGTTAGGGTTCCAGTTAGGGTTCGGTTTAGGGTTCGGGTTAGGGTTCGGGTTAGGGTTCGGGTTAGGGTTCGGGTTAGGGTTAGGGTTAGGGTTAGGGTTAGGGTTCTGGTTAGGGTTCGGGTTAGGGTTAGGGTTCGGTTTCGGTTTAGGGTTAGGGTTAGTGTTCGGGTTAGGGATCGGGTTAGGTTTAGGGTTCGGGTTCGGGTTAGAGTTAGGGTTAGGGTTAGGTTTAGGGTTAGGGTTCAGGATCGGGTTAGGGTTAGGGTTCGGATTAGGTTTAGGGTTTGGATTAAGGTTAGGGTTTGGGTTAGTTTTCGGGTTAGGGTTAGGGTTCGGGTTAGGGTTGGGTTCGGGTTAGGTTTCGGGTTAGGATTCCGTTTAGGGTTCGGGTTAGGGTTAGGGTTCGGGTAAGGGTTAGGGTTAGGGTTAGGGTTAGGTTTAGGGTTAGGGTTAGGGTTCGGGTTAGGGTTAGGATTCGAGTAAGGGGTTAGGGTTCGGGTTCGGGTTAGGGTTAGGATTAGGGTTCGGGTTAGGGTTAGTGTTAGTGTTCGGGTTAGGGTTAGGTTTAGGGTTAGGGTTAGGATTAGGGTTCGGGTTAGTGTTAGGGTTACGTTTCGGGTTAGGGTTCGGGTTAGGGTTCGGGTTAGGGTTAGGGTTAGGGTTCGGGTTAGGGTTAGGGTTCGGGTTAGGGTTAGGTTTAGGGTTAGGGTTAGTGTTAGGGTTAGGGTTCGGGTTAGGGTAAGGGTTATGGTTCGGGTTAGGGTTAGGGTTCGTGTTCGGGTTCGGGTTAGGTTTAGGGTTAGGGTTAGGGTTCGCGTTAGGGTGAGGGTTAGGGTTCGGGTTAGGTTTAGGGTTATGGTTTGGGTTCGGGTTCGTGGTAGGGTTAGGGTTCGGGTTCAGTTTAGGGTTCGGGTTCGGGGTCGGTTTAGGTTTAGGGTTAGCGTTAGGTTTAGGGTTATGGTTCGGTTTAGGGTTCGGGTTAGGGTTAGGGTTAGGGGTTAGGGATAGGGTCGGTTTAGAGTTCGGGTTACGGTTCGGGTTAGGGTTAGGGTTAGGGTTAGTGTTTGTGTTAGGGTTCGAGTTAGGGTTAGGGTTAGTTTTAGGATTCGAGTTAGGGTTAGGGTAAGGTTTAGGGTTAGGGTTCGGGTTAGGGTTAGGTTTAGGGTTTGGGTTAGGGTTAGGGTTAGGGTTAGGGTTAGTGTTAGGTTTTAGGGTTAGGGTTAGGGTTAGGGTTAGGGTTAGGGTTATGGGTTAGGGTTAGGGTTAGAGTTAGGGCTTGGGTTCGGGTTAGGGTTAGGGTTCGGGTTAGGGTTGGGGTTAGGGTTAGGTTTAGGGTTAGGGTTAGGGTTCGGGTTAGGGTTAGGGTCAGGGTTAGGGTTCGGGTTAGGGTTAGAGTTAGGGTTCGGGTAAGGGTTAGGGTTAGGGTTAGGGTTAGGGTTAGGTTTAGGGTTAGGGTTAGGGTTAGGGTTAGGGTTAGTGTTAGGTTTCGGGTTAGGATTCCGTTTAGGGTTCGGGTTAGGGTTAGGGTTCGGGTAAGGGTTAGGGTTAGGGTTAGGGTTAGGTTTAGGGTTAGGGTTAGGGTTAGGGTTAGGGTTAGGTTTAGGGTTAGGGTTTGGTTTAGGGTTAGGTTCGGGTTAGGTTTCGGTTTAGGGTTAGGGTTTGGGTTAGGGTTCGGGTAAGGGTTAGGGTTAGGGTTAGGGTTCGGGATCGTGTTTAGGGTTAGGATTCGTGTGAGGGTTAGGGTTAGGTTTCGGGTTAGGGTTCGGTTTAGGGTTCGGGTTAGGGTTAGGGTTCGGGTTAGGGTTCGGGTTAGGGTTAATTTTCGGGTTAGGGTTAGGGTTAGTGTTAGGGGTTCGGGTTAGGGTTAGTGTTATGGTTTGGGTTCGGGTTAGGGTTAGGGTTAGGGTTCGGTTTACGGTTAGGGTTCGGGTTAGGGATAGGGTTAGGGTTCGGGTTAGGTTTAAAGTTAGAGCTCGGATTAGGTTTAGGGTTCGGATTAGGGTTAGGGTTAGGTTTAGGGTTGGGGTTAGGGTTAGGGTTCGGGTTATTTTTAGGGTTAGGTTTCGGTTTAGGTTTAGGGTTCGGGTTAGGGTTAGGGTTAGGGTTCGGGATCGGGTTAGGATTAGGGTTCGGGTTCGAGTTAGGGTTCGGTTTAGGGTTCGGGTTCGGGTTAGGGTTAGGGTACAGGTTCGGTGTTAGGGTTATTCTTAGGGTTCGGGTAAAGGTTCGGGTAGGGTTAGAATTCGAGTAAGGGGTTAGGGTTCGGGTACAGGTTAGGGTTAGTGTTAGGGTTCGGTTTGGGTTAGTGTTAGTGTTCGGGTTAGGGTTAGGGTTCGGGTTAGGGTTAGGGTTCGGGTTAGGTTTAGGGTTAGGGTTAGGGTTAGGGTTAGGGTTAGGGTTAGGGTTCAGGTTAGGGTTCGGGTTAGGTTTCGGGTTAGTGTTCAGGTTCGGGTTAGGGTTAGGGTTAGGGTTAGGTTTCGCGTTAGGGTTAGGGTTAGGGTTCGGGTTAGGGTTAGTGTTATGGTTTGGGTTCGGGTTCGGGGTAGAGTTAGGGTTCGGGTCAGGTTAGGGTTCGGGTTCGGGTTCGGGTTAAGTTTAGGTTTAGTGTTAGGTTTAGGGTTAGGGTTCGAGTTAGGTTTAGGGTTAGGTTTAAGGTTAGGGTTAGGGTTAGGTTTCGTGTTAGAGTTAGGCGTTAGTGTTAGGGTTAGGGTTAGGGTTATGGTTCGGGTTCGGGATAGGGTTAGGGTTAGGGTTAGGTTTCGGGTTAGGGTTAGGGTTAGGGTTAGGGTTCGGGTTAGGGTTAGGGTTAGGGTTAAGTTTACGTTTCGGGTTAGGGTTAGAGTTAGGGTTCGGGTTAGGATTTGGGTTCGATTTAGGGTTCGGGTTAGGGTTCGGGTTAGGGTTAGGGTTCGGGATCGGGTTAGGGTTCGGGTTCGGGTTAGGGTTCGGGTTAGGTTTAGGGTTAGGGTTAGGGTTCGTGTTCGGGTTAGGGTTCGGGTTTGGGTTAGTGTTAGGTTTCGGGTTAGGGTTAGGGTTAGGGCTTAGGGTTAGGGTCGGGTTAGAGTTGGGGTTATGGTTCGGGTTAGGGTTAGGGTTAGGGTTAGGGTTCGGGTAGGGTTCGAGTTAGGGTTAGGGTTAGGGATAGGGTTAGGGTTCAGGTTAGCGTTAGGGTTAGGGTTAGGTTTAGGGTTAGGTATTAGGTTTAGGGTTAGGGTTAGTGTTAGGGTTAGAGTTAGGGTTTAGGGTTAGGGTTAGGGTTAGTGTTAGTGTTAGGGTTCGGGTTAGGGTTAGGTTTCTGGTTAGGGTTAGGGTTAGGTTTAGGGTTAGGGTTAGGGTTCTGGTTAGGGTTAGCGTTTGGGTTAGGGTTAGGGTTTGGGTTAGGGTTAGGTTTAGGGTTAGGGTTAGTGTTAGGGTTAGGGTTCGGGTTAGGGTAAGGGTTAGGGTTCGGGTTAGGGTTAGGGTTCGGGTTCGGGTTAGGGTTAGGGTTAGGGTTAGGGTTAGGGTTCGCGTTAGGGTTAGGGTTAGGGTTCGGGTTAGGTTTAGGGTTATCTTTGGGTTCGGGTTCGGGTTAGGGTTAGGGTTCGGGTTCAGGTTAGGGTTCGGGTTCAGGGTCGGTTTAGGATTAGGGTTAGGGTTAGGTTTAGGGTTAGGGTTCGAGTTAGGGTTAGGGTTAGGGTTATGGTTAGGGTTCGGGTTAGGGTTAGGGTTAGGGTTAGGGTTCGTGTTAGAGTTAGGGGTTAGTGTTAGGGTTAGGGTTAGGGTTAGGGTTCGGTTACGGTTAGGGTAAAGGTTAGGGTTAGGGTTCGGGTTAGGATTAGGGTTAGGGTTCGGGTTAGGGTTAGGGTTAGGTTTAGGGTTAGGGTTCGGGTTCGGTTTAGGTTTCGGGTTAGGGTTAGGGTTAGGGGTTAGGGTTAGGGTCGGGTTAGAGTTCGGGTTATGGTTCAGGTTAGGGTTAGGTTTAGGGTTAGGGTTAGTGTTCGGGTTAGGGTTCGAGTTAGGGTTAGTGTTAGGTTTAGGGTGCGAGGTAGGGTTAGGGTAAGGGTTAGGGTTAGGGTTCGGGTTAGCGTTCGGGTTAGGGTTCGGGTTAGGGTTAGGGTTAGGGTTAGTGTTAGGTTTAAGGTTAGGATTAGGGTTAGGGTTAGTGTTAGGGTTATGGGTTAGGGTTAGGATTAGGGTTAGGGCTTGGGTTCGGGTTAGAGTTAGGGTTCGGGTTAGGGTTAGGGTTAGGTTTAGGGTTAGGGTTAGGGTTCGGGTTAGGGTTAGGGTTAGGGTTAGGGTTCGGGTAGGGTTAGAGTTAGGGTTCGGGTAAGGGTTAGGGTTAGGGTTAGGGTTAGGGTTAGGTTTAGGGTTAGTGTTAGGGTTAGGTTGAGGATTAGGTTTCGGGGTAGGGTTCGGTTTAGGGTTCGGGTTAGGGTTAGGGTTCGGGTAACGGTTAGGGTTAGGGTTAGGGTTAGGTTTAGGGGTAGAGTTAGGGTTAGGGTTAGGGTTAGGGTTAGGTTTAGGGTTAGGGTTAGGGTTAGGGTTAGGGTTAGGTTTCGGGTTAGGTTTCGGTTTAGGGTTAGGGTTAGGGTTAGGGTTCGGGTAAGGGTTAGGGTTAGGGTTAGGGTTCGGGATCGGGTTTAGGGTTAGGATTCGGGTTAGGGTTAGGGTTAGATTTCGGGTTAGGGTTCGGTTTAGGGTTCGGGTTAGGGTTAGGGTTCGGGTTAGGGTTCGGGTTAGGGTTAGGTTTCGGGTTAGGGTTAGGGTTAGGGTTAGGGGTTCGGGTTAGGTTTCAGGTTAGGGTTAGGGTTAGTTTTAGGTTTCGGGTTAGGGTTAGGGTTCGGGTTAGGTTTAGGGTTAAAGTTCGGATTAGGTTTAGGGTTCGGATTAGGGTTAGGGTTAGGTTTAGGGTTAGGGTTAGTGTTAGGGTTAGGGTTCGGGTTAGGGTAAGGGTTATGGTTCGGGTTAGGGTTAGGGTTCGGGTTCGGGTTCGGGTTGGGTTAGGGTTAGTGTTCGCGTTAGGGTTAGGGTTAGGGTTCGGGTTAGGTTTAGGGTTATCTTTGGGTTCGGGTTCGGGTTAGGGTTAGGGTTCGGGTTCAGGTTAGGGTTCGGGTTCAGGGTCGGTTTAGGATTAGGGTTAGGGTTAGGTTTAGGGTTAGGGTTCGAGTTAGGGTTAGGGTTAGGGTTATGGTTAGGGTTCGGGTTAGGGTTAGGGTTAGGGTTAGGGTTCGTGTTAGAGTTAGGGGTTAGTGTTAGGGTTAGGGTTAGGGTTAGGGTTCGGTTACGGTTAGGGTAAAGGTTAGGGTTAGGGTTCGGGTTAGGATTAGGGTTAGGGTTCGGGTTAGGGTTAGGGTTAGGTTTAGGGTTAGGGTTCGGGTTCGGTTTAGGTTTCGGGTTAGGGTTAGGGTTAGGGGTTAGGGTTAGGGTCGGGTTAGAGTTCGGGTTATGGTTCAGGTTAGGGTTAGGTTTAGGGTTAGGGTTAGTGTTCGGGTTAGGGTTCGAGTTAGGGTTAGTGTTAGGTTTAGGGTGCGAGGTAGGGTTAGGGTAAGGGTTAGGGTTAGGGTTCGGGTTAGCGTTCGGGTTAGGGTTCGGGTTAGGGTTAGGGTTAGGGTTAGTGTTAGGTTTAAGGTTAGGATTAGGGTTAGGGTTAGTGTTAGGGTTATGGGTTAGGGTTAGGATTAGGGTTAGGGCTTGGGTTCGGGTTAGAGTTAGGGTTCGGGTTAGGGTTAGGGTTAGGTTTAGGGTTAGGGTTAGGGTTCGGGTTAGGGTTAGGGTTAGGGTTAGGGTTCGGGTAGGGTTAGAGTTAGGGTTCGGGTAAGGGTTAGGGTTAGGGTTAGGGTTAGGGTTAGGTTTAGGGTTAGTGTTAGGGTTAGGTTGAGGATTAGGTTTCGGGGTAGGGTTCGGTTTAGGGTTCGGGTTAGGGTTAGGGTTCGGGTAACGGTTAGGGTTAGGTTTAGGGTTAGGTTTAGGGGTAGAGTTAGGGTTAGGGTTAGGGTTAGGGTTAGGTTTAGGGTTAGGGTTAGGGTTAGGGTTAGGGTTAGGTTTCGGGTTAGGTTTCGGTTTAGGGTTAGGGTTAGGGTTAGGGTTCGGGTAAGGGTTAGGGTTAGGGTTAGGGTTCGGGATCGGGTTTAGGGTTAGGATTCGGGTTAGGGTTAGGGTTAGATTTCGGGTTAGGGTTCGGTTTAGGGTTCGGGTTAGGGTTAGGGTTCGGGTTAGGGTTCGGGTTAGGGTTAGGTTTCGGGTTAGGGTTAGGGTTAGGGTTAGGGGTTCGGGTTAGGTTTCAGGTTAGGGTTAGGGTTAGTTTTAGGTTTCGGGTTAGGGTTAGGGTTCGGGTTAGGTTTAGGGTTAAAGTTCGGATTAGGTTTAGGGTTCGGATTAGGGTTAGGGTTAGGTTTAGGGTTAGGGTTAGTGTTAGGGTTAGGGTTCGGGTTAGGGTAAGGGTTATGGTTCGGGTTAGGGTTAGGGTTCGGGTTCGGGTTCGGGTTGGGTTAGGGTTAGTGTTCGCGTTAGGGTTAGGGTTAGGGTTCGGGTTAGGTTTAGGGTTATGGTTTGGGTTCGGGTGCGGGGTAGGGTTAGGGTTCGGGTTCAGGTTAGGGTTCGGGTTCGGGGTCGGTTTAGGTTTACGGTTAGCGTTAGGTTTAGGGTTAGTGTTCGAGTTAGGGTTAGGGTTAGGGGAAAGGTTAGGGTTCGGGGTAGGGTTAGGGTTAGGGTTACGGATCGTATTAGAGTTAGGGGTTAGTGTTAGGGTTAGGGTTAGGGTTAGGGTTAGGGTTAGGGTTCGGGTTAGGGTTAGGGTAAGGGTTAGGGTTAGGGTTCGGGTTAGGGTTAGGGTTAGGGTTCGGTTTAGAGTTAGGGTTAGGGTTAGGTTTAGGGTAGTGTTCGGGTTCGGTTTAGGGTTCGGGTTAGGGTTAGGGGTTAGGGTTAGGGTCGGGTTAGAGTTCGGGTTACGGTTCAGGTTAGGGTTAGGGTTAGGGTTAGTGTTCGGGTTAGGGTTCGAGTTAGGGTTAGGGTTAGGTTTAGGGTTCGAGTTAGGTTTAGGGTAAGGCTTAGGGTTAGGGTTCGGGTTAGGGTTAGGGTTAGGGTTCGGGTTAGGGTTAGGGTTAGGGTTAGTGTTAGGTTTTAGGGTTAGGGTTAGAGTTAGGGTTAGGTTTATGGGTTAGGGTTAGGGTTAGGGTTAGGGCTTGGGTTCGCGATAGGGTTAGGGTTCGGGTTAGGGTTAGGGTTAGGGTTAGGTTTAGGGTTAGGGTTAGGGTTCGGGTTAGGGTTAGTGTTAGGGTTAGGTTTAGGGTTAGGGTTCGGGTTCGGTTTAGGGTTCGGGTTAGGGTTAGGGTTAGGGGTTAGGGTTAGGGTCGGGTTAGAGTTCAGGTTACGGTTCGGGTTAGGGTTAGGGTTAGGGTTAGTGTTCGGTTTAGGGTTCGAGTTAGGGTTAGGGTTAGGTTTAGGGTTCGAGTTAGGGTTAGGGTAAGGTTTAGGGTTAGGGTTCGGGTTGGGTTTAGGGTTAGGGTTCGGGTTAGGTTTAGGGTTAGGGTTAGGGTTAGGGTTAGGTTTATGGGTTAGGGTTAGGGTTAGGGTTAGGGCTTGGGTTCGGTTTAGGGTTAGGGTTCGGGTTATGGTTAGGGTTAGGGTTAGGTTTAGGGTTAGGGTTAGGGTTCGGGATAGGGTTAGGATTAGGGTTCGGGTTAGGGTTAGAATTAGGGTTCGGTTAAGGGTTAGGGTTAGGGTTAGGGTTAGGTTTAGGGTTAGGGTTAGGGTTAGGGTTAGGGTTAGGGTTAGGTTTCGGGTTAGGGTTCCGTTTAGGGTTCGGGTTAGGGTTAGGGTTCGGGTAAGAGTTAGGGTTAGGGTTAGGGTTAGGTTTAGGGTTAGGGTTAGGGTTAGGGTTAGGGTTAGTTTTAGGGTTAGGGTTAGGTTTAGGGTTAGGTTCGGGTTAGGTTTCGGTTTAGGGTTAGGGTTTGGGTTAGGGTTCGGGTAAGGGTTAGGGTTAGGGTTAGGGTTCGGGATCGGGTTTAGTGTTAGGATTCGTGTTAGGTTTAGGTTTAGGTTTCGGGTTAGGGTTCGGTTTAGGGTTCGGGTTAGGGTTAGGGTTCGGGTTAGGGTTAATTTTCGGGTTAGGTTTAGGGTTAGGGTTAGGGGTTCGGGTTAGGGTTCAAGTTAGGGTTAGGGTTAGGTTTAGGGTTCGGGTAGGGTTAGGGTTCGGGTTAGGGTTAGGGTTAGGGTTAGGGTTCATGTTAGGGATCGGGTTAGGTTTAGGGTTCGGGTTCGGGTTAGGGTTAGGGTTAGGGTAAGGGTTAGGGTTCAGGTTCGGGTTACGGTAAGGTTTAGGGTTAGGGTTCGGGTTAGGGTTCGGGTTCGGGTTCGTGTTAGGGTTCGGGTTCGGGTTCGGGTTAGGGTTCGGGTTAGGGTTAGGGTTCGGGTCTGGTTTTGGGTTAGGGTTCGGGTTAGGGTTAGTGTTAGTGTTCGGGTTAGGGTTAGGGTTAGGGTTAGGTTTAGGGTTCGGTTTACGGTTAGGGTTCGGGTTAGGGTTAGGGAGAGGGTTCGGGTTAGGTTTAAAGTTAGAGTTCGGATTAGGTTTAGGGTTCGGATTAGGGTTAGGGTTAGGTTTAGGGTTGGGGTTAGGTTTAGGGTTCGGGTTATGTTTAGGGTTAGGGTTCGGGTTCAGGTTAGGTTTCGGGTTCGGGTTCGAGTTAAGTTTAGGGTTAGGGTTAGGTTTAGGGTTAGGGTTCGAGTTAGGGTTAGGGTTAGGGTTAGGGTTAGGTTTAGGGTTAGGGTTATGGTTCGGGTTAGGGTTAGGGTTAGGGTTAGGGTTCGGGTTAGGGTTAGGGTTAGGGTTGGGGTTCGGGTTAGTGTTAGGGTTAGGGTTAAGTTTACGTTTCGGGTTAGGGTTAGGTTTAGGGTTCGGGTTAGGATTTGGGTTCGATTTAGGGTTCGGGTTAGGTTTCGGGTTAGGGTTAGGGTTCGGGATCGGGTTAGGGTTCGGGTTCGAGTTAGGGTTCGGGTTAGGGTTAGGGTTAGGGTTAGGGTTCGGGATCGGGTTAGGGTTCGGGTTTGGGTTAGGGTTAGTTTTCGGGTTAGGGTTAGGGTTAGGGGTTAGGGTTAGGGTCGGGTTAGAGTTGGGGTTATGGTTCGGGTTCGGGTTAGGGTTAGGTTTAGGGTTAGGGTTCGGGTTAGGGTTCGAGTTAGGGTTAGGGTTAGGGATAGGGTTAGGGTTCGGGTTAGGGTTAGGGTCAGGGTTAGGTTTAGGGTTAGGTTTTAGTGTTAGGGTTAGGGTTAGTGTTAGGGTTAGAGTTAGGGTTTAGGGTTAGGGTTAGGGTTAGGGTTAGTGTTAGTGCTCGGGTTAGGGTTAGGTTTCTGGTTAGGGTTAGGGTTAGGTTTAGGTTTGGTGTTCGGGTTCGGGTTAGGGTTAGGCTTAGGGTTAGGGTTCGCGTTAGGGTTAGGGTTAGGGTTCGGGTTAGGTTTAGGGTTATCTTTTGGTTCGGGTTCGGGTTAGGGTTAGGGTTCGGGTTCAGGTTAGGGTTCGGTTTCAGGTTCGGTTTAGGATTAGGGTTAGGGTTAGGTTTAGGGTTAGGGTTCGAGTTAGGGTTAGGGTTAGGGTTATGGTTAGGGTTCGGGTTAGGGTTAGGGTTAGGATTAGGGTTCGTGTTAGAGTTAGGTGTTAGTGTTAGGGTTAGGGTTAGGGTTAGGGTTCGGGTTAGGGTTATGGTAAGGGTTAGGGTTAGGGTTCGGGTTAGGGTTAGGGTTAGGGTTCGGGTTAGGGTTAGGGTTAGGTTTAGGGTTAGTGTTAGGTTTCGGGTTAGGGTTCGGTTTAGTGTTCGGGTTAGGGTTAGGGTTCGGGTTAGGGTTCGGGATAGGGTTAGGTTTCGGGTTAGGGTTAGGGTTAGGGTTAGGGGTTCGGGTTAGGGTTCAGGTTAGGGTTAGGGTTAGGTTTAGGGTTCGAGTTAGGGTTAGGGTTCGGGTTCGGGTTAGGGTTAGGGTTAGGGTTAGGGTTCGCGTTAGGGTTAGGTTTAGGGTTCGGGTTAGGTTTAGTGTTATGGTTAGTGTTTGGGTTCGGGGTAGGGTTAGGGTTCGGGTTCAGGTTGGGTTCGGGTTCGGGTTCGGGTTAAGTTTAGGGTTAGGGTTAGGTTTAGGGTTAGGATTCGAGTTAGGGTTAGGGTTAGGGTTAGGGTTAGGGATAGGGTTAGGGTTCGTGTTAGAGTTAGGGGTTAGTGTTAGGATTTGGGTTAGGGTTATGGTTCGGGTTAGGGTTAGGGTTAGGGTTAGGGTTCGGGTTAGGGTTAGGGTTAGTGTTCGGGTTAGGGTTAGGTTTCGGGTTTGGGTTAGGGTTAGGTTTCGGGTTAGTGTTAGGGTTCAGGTTCGGGTTCGGGTTAGGATTAGGGTTCGGGTTCGAGTTAGGGTTCGGTTTAGGGTTCGGGTTAGGGTTAGGGTTAGTGTTAGGGTTAGGGTTAGGGTTCGGTTTACGGTTAGGGTTAGGGTTAGGGTTAGGGTTCGGGTTAGGTTTAGGGTTAGGGTTCGGGTTAGGTTTAGGGTTCGGATTAGGGTTAGTGTTAGGGTTAGGTTTCGGGTTAGGGTTAGGATTCGGGTTCGGGTTCGGGTTAGAGTTCGGGTTAGGGTTCGGGTTAGGGTTCGGGTTAGCGTTAGGGTTCGGGTTAGGGTTAGGGTTAAGGTTCGGGTTAGGTTTAGGGTTAGGGTTAGTGTTATGGTTCGTGTTAGTGTTCGGGTTAGGCGTCGGGTTAGGGTTAGGGTTAGGGTTCGGGTTAGGGTTAGGGTTAGGGTTAGGGTTCGGGTTAGGTTTAGGGTTCCGGTTATGTTTAGGGTTAGGGTTCAGGTTCGAGATAAGGTTAGGGTTAGGGTTAGGTTTCGGGTAGGGTTAGGATTAGGGTTAGGGTTAGGTTTCGGGTTAGAGTTAGGGGTTAGGGTTAGGGTTAGGGTTAGCGTTCGGTTTACGTTTAGGGTTAGGGTTAGGGTTAGGGTTAGGTTTAGGGTTCGGGTTAGGTTTAGGGTTAGGGTTCGGGTTAGGTTTAGGGTTCGGATTAGGGTTCGGGTTAGGGTTAGGTTTAGGGTTCGGGTTAGGTTTAGGGTTCGGTTTAGGGTTAGTTTTAGGGTTAGGGTTCGGGTTAGGGTTATGGTTTGGGTTAGGGTTTTGTTCGGGTTAGGTTTCCGGTTAGGGTTAAGGTTCGGGTTCGGGTTAGGGTTAGGGTTCGGTTTAGGGTTAGGGTTAGGGTTCGGGTTAGGGTTAGGGTTAGGGTTCGGGTTAGGGTTCGGGTTAGGGTTAGGGTTCGGGTTAGGGTTAGGATTAGTGTTAGGAGTTCGGGTTAGGGTTCAGGTTAGGGTTAGAGTTAGGTTTAGGGTTCGGGTTAGTGTTAGGGTTAGGGTTAGGGTTCAGGTTAGGGTTAGGCTTAGGTTTAGGGTTCGGGTAAGTGTTAGGGTTCGGGTTAGGGTTAGGGTTAGGGATCGGGTTAGGGTTAGGGTTAGGGTTAGTGTTCGGGTTAGGGTTCGGGTTCGGGTTCGGGTTAGGGTTCGGGTTCGGTGTGGGTTCGGGTAAGGGTTAGGGTTCTGGTTAGGTTTCGGGTTAGGGTTCGGGTTAGGGTTAGTGTTAGGGTTCGGGTTAGGTTTAGGGTTAGGGTTAGGGTTAGGGTTTGGTTTAGGGTTAGGTTTCGGGTTAGGGTTAGGGTTAGGGTTCGGGTTAGGTTTAGGGTTAGGGTTCGGATTAGGTTTAGGGTTCGGATTAGGGTTAGGGTGAGGTTTAGGGTTCGGGTTAGGGTTAGGGTTCGGGTTATGTTTAGGTTTAGGGTTCGGGTTAGGGTTAGGTTTCGGGTTAGGGTTAGGGTTCAGGTTCGGGTTCGGGTTAGGATTAGGGTTCGGGTTCGAGTTAGGGTTCGGGTTAGGGTTCGGGTTAGGGTTAGGGTTAGGGTTAGGGTTCGGGTTAGGTGTTAGGGTTATTGTTAGGGTTCGGTTAGGGTTCGGGTTAGGGTTAGGGTTAGGGGTCACGTTAGGGTTAGTGTTAGTGTTCGGGTTAAGGTTAGGGTTAGGGTTAGGTTAGGATTAGGGTTCGGGTTAGGGTTAGGGTTACGGTTCGGGTTAGGGTTCGGGTTAGGGTTAGGGTTAGGGTTAGTGTTAGGTTTAGGGTTAGGGTTCGGATTAGGTTTAGGGTTCGAATTAGGGTTAGGGTTAGGTTTAGGTTTCGGGTTAGGGTTAGGGTTTGGGTTAGGGTTTGGGGTTAGGGTTAGGGTTAGGGTTAGGGTTCGGGTTATGGTTAGGGTTCGGTTTCGGGTTAGGGTTAGGGTTAGGGTTAGGGTTCGCGTTAGGGTTAGGGTTAGGGTTCGGGTTAGGTTTAGGGTTATGGTTTGGGTTCGGTTTCGGGGTAGGGTTAGGGTTCGGGTTCAGGTTAGGGTTCGGGTTCGGGGTCGGTTTTGGTTTAGGGTTAGGGTTAGGGTTAGGTTTAAGGGTTAGGGTAAGGGTTAGGGTTAGGGTTAGGGTTAGGGTTTAGTGTTAGGGTTAGGGTTAGGGTTAGTGTAAGGGTTCGGGTTAGGGTTAGGTTTCGGGTTAGGGTTAGGTTTAGGGTTAGGGTTAGGGTTTGGGTTAGTATTCGGGTTAGGGTTAGGGTTCGGTATCGGG
This sequence comes from Urocyon cinereoargenteus, assembly GCA_032313775.1. Classification (NCBI taxonomy): domain Eukaryota; kingdom Metazoa; phylum Chordata; class Mammalia; order Carnivora; family Canidae; genus Urocyon; species Urocyon cinereoargenteus. The sequence continues at coordinate 956,483 of JAVLSZ010000033.1, forward strand.
TTAGGGTTAGGTTAGGGTTAGGTTTAGGGTTAGGGTTAGGGTTCGGTTTCGTGTTCGGGTTCGGGTTCGGGTTAGGGTTCGGGTTCGGGTTCGGGTTAGGGTTAGGGTTCGGGTTAGGGTTCGGGTTAGGATTCGGGTTCGGGTTAGGGTTCGGGTTAGTGTTCGGGTAAGGGTTAGGTTTAGGGTTTGCATTAGGGTTAGGGTTAGGGCTAGGGTTAGGGTTCGTGTTAGGGTTAGAGTTATGGTTTGGGTTCCGGTTTGGGGTAGGGTTTGGGTTCGGGTTCAGGTTAAGGTTCGGGTTCCGGTTAGGGGTTAGGGTTCGTGTTAGGTTTAGGGTTCGGGTTAGGTTTTGGGTTAGGGTTAGTATTCGGGTTAGGGTTAGGGTTCGGTTTCGGGTTAGGGTTAGGTTTAGGGTTAGGTTTAGGGTTAGGGTTCGGGTTAGGTTTTGGGTTCGGGTTCGGGTTAGGGTTCGGGTTCGGTTTCGGGTTAAGGTTCGGGTTCGGTTTAGGGTTCGGGTTCGGGTTAGGGTTCGGGTTAGGGTTCGGGTAAGGGTTAGGGTTCGGGTTAGGGTTAGGGTTAGGGTTCGCATTAGGGTTAGGGTTAGGGCTAGGGTTAGGGTTCGGGTTAGGGTTAGGGTTATGGTTTGGTTTCCGGTTTGGGGTAGGGTTTGGGTTCGGGTTCAGGTTAAGTTTCAGGTTCGGGTTAGGGGTTAGGGTTCGGGTTAGGGTTAGGTTTAGGGTTCGGGTTAGGGATAGGGTTAGGGTTAGAGTTAGGTTTAGGGTTCGGGTTACAGTTGGGTTAGGGTTAGGTTTAGGGTTTGGGTTAGGGTTAGGGTGAGGGTTCTGGTTAGGGTTCGGGTTAGATTTTGGTTTGGGTTCAGGTTAGGGTTCGGTTTAGGGTTCGGGTTAGGGTTCGGGTAAGGGTTCGGGTTAGGGTTCGGGTTAGGGTTCGGGTTAGGGTTAGGGTTCGGGTAAGGGTTAGGGTTAGGGTTAGGGTTCGGTTTCGGGTTAAGTTTCGGGTTAGGGTTAGGGTTAGGTTTAGGGTTCGGGTTAGGTTTAGGGTTAGGGTTCGGGTTAGGTTTAGGCTTTGGATTAGGGTTCGGGTTAGGTTTAGGGTTCGGGTTAGGTTTAGGGTTAGGGTTCGCGTTAGGTTTAGGGTTCGGTTTAGGGTTAGTTTTAGGGTTAGGGTTCGGGTTAGGGTTATGGTTCGGGTTAGGGTTTGGTTCGGGTTAGGTTTCGGGTTAGGGTTAGGGTTCGGGTTCGGGTTAGGGTTAGGGTTCGGTTTAGGGTTAGGGTTAGGGTTCGGGTTAGGGTTAGGGTTCGGGTTAGGGTTCGGGTTAGGGTTAGGGTTCGGGTTAGGGTTCGGGTTAGGGTTAGGGTTCGGGTTAGGGTTAGGGTTAGTGTTAGGGGTTCGGGTTAGTGTTCAGGTTAGGGTTAGAGTTAGGTTTTGGGTTCGGGTTAGGGTTAGGGTTCGGGTTAGGGTTAGGGTTAGGGTTAGGGTTCGGGTTAGTGATCGGGTTAGGGTTAGGTTTTCGGGTTCGGGTTAGGGTTAGGGTTAGGGTTAGGGTTAGGTTTCAGGATCGGTTTAGGGTTAGGGTTAGGGTTAGGGTTCGGGTTAGGGTTTGGGTTCGGGTTCGGGTTAGGGTTCGGGTTCGGGTTCGGGTTAGGGTTCGGGTTTGGGTTAGGGTTCGGGTTAGGTTTCGGGTTAGGTTTCGGGTTAGGGTTAGTGTTAGTGTTCGGGTTAGGGTTAGGGTTAGGGTTAGGGTTAGGGTTTGGTTTACGGTTAGGGTTCGGGTTAGGGTTAGGGTTAGGGTTAGGTTTAGGCTTAGGGTTCGGATTAGGTTTAGGGTTCGGATTAGGGTTAGGGTTAGGTTTAGGGTTCGGGTTAGGGTTAGGGTTCGGGTTAGGGTTGGGGTTAGGGATAGGGTTAGGGTTAGGGTTAGGGTTCGGTTTCGGGTTAAGTTTCGGGTTAGGGTTAGGGTTAGGTTTAGGGTTCGGGTTAGGTTTAGGGTTAGGGTTCGGGTTAGGTTTAGGCTTTGGATTAGGGTTCGGGTTAGGTTTAGGGTTCGGGTTAGGTTTAGGGTTAGGGTTCGCGTTAGGTTTAGGGTTCGGTTTAGGGTTAGTTTTAGGGTTAGGGTTCGGGTTAGGGTTATGGTTCGGGTTAGGGTTTGGTTCGGGTTAGGTTTCGGGTTAGGGTTAGGGTTCGGGTTCGGGTTAGGGTTAGGGTTCGGTTTAGGGTTAGGGTTAGGGTTCGGGTTAGGGTTAGGGTTCGGGTTAGGGTTCGGGTTAGGGTTAGGGTTCGGGTTAGGGTTCGGGTTAGGGTTAGGGTTCGGGTTAGGGTTAGGGTTAGTGTTAGGGGTTCGGGTTAGTGTTCAGGTTAGGGTTAGAGTTAGGTTTTGGGTTCGGGTTAGGGTTAGGGTTCGGGTTAGGGTTAGGGTTAGGGTTAGGGTTCGGGTTAGTGATCGGGTTAGGGTTAGGTTTTCGGGTTCGGGTTAGGGTTAGGGTTAGGGTTAGGGTTAGGTTTCAGGATCGGTTTAGGGTTAGGGTTAGGGTTAGGGTTCGGGTTAGGGTTTGGGTTCGGGTTCGGGTTAGGGTTCGGGTTCGGGTTCGGGTTAGGGTTCGGGTTTGGGTTAGGGTTCGGGTTAGGTTTCGGGTTAGGTTTCGGGTTAGGGTTAGTGTTAGTGTTCGGGTTAGGGTTAGGGTTAGGGTTAGGGTTTGGTTTACGGTTAGGGTTCGGGTTAGGGTTAGGGTTAGGGTTAGGTTTAGGCTTAGGGTTCGGATTAGGTTTAGGGTTCGGATTAGGGTTAGGGTTAGGTTTAGGGTTCGGGTTAGGGTTAGGGTTCGGGTTAGGGTTGGGGTTAGGGATAGGGTTAGGGTTAGGGTTAGGGTTCGGGTTAGGGTTAGTGTTCGGTTTCGGGTTAGGGTTAGGGTTAGGGTTAGGTTTCGTGTTAGAGTTAGGGTCAGGTTCGGGTTAGGTTTAGGGTTATGTTTTGGGTTCGGTTTCGGGGTAGGGTTAGGGTTCCGGTTCAGGTTAGGGTTCAGGTTCGGGGTCGGTTTAGGTTTAGGGTTACGGTTAGGTTAGGTTTAGGTTTAAGGGTTAGGGTAAGGGTAAGGGTTCGGGTTAGGGTTAGGGTTTAGGGTTAGGGTTAGGGTTATGGTTAGTGTTAGGGTTCGGGTTATGGTTAGGTTTCGGGTTAGCGTTAGGTTTAGGGTTAGGGTTAGGGTTCGGGTTAGTATTCGGGTTAGGGTTAGGGTTCGGTTTCGGGTTAGGGTTAGGGTTAGTGTTAGGTTTAGGGTTAGGATTCGGGTTAGGTTTCGGGTTCGGGTTCGGATTCGGGTTAGGGTTCGGGTTCGGGTTCGGGTTAAGGTTCGGGTTAGGGTTAGGTTTCGGTTTAGGGTTCGGGTTAGGGTTCGGGTTCGGGTTAGGGTTCGGGTTAGGGTTCGGGTAAGGGTTAGGGTTAGGTTTCGCATTAGGGTTAGGGTTAGGGCTAGGGTTAGGGTTCGGGTTAGGGTTAGGGT
>JAVLSZ010000033.1:965000-972500 GCA_032313775.1 Urocyon cinereoargenteus
TCGGGTTCGGGTTAGGGTTCGGGTTCGGGTTCGGGTTAAGGTTCGGGTTCGGGTTAGGGTTCGGGTTCGGGTTCGGGTTAGGAGTAGGGTTAGGTTTAGGGTTCGGTTTACAGTTTGGGTTAGGTTAGGGTTAGGGGTTGGGTTAGGGTTAGGGTTAGGGTTCTGGTTAGGGTTCGGGTTAGGTTTTGGGTTAGGGTTCAGGTTAGGGTTCGGTTTAGGGTTCGGGTTAGGGTTCGGGTAAGGGTTCGGGTTAGGGTTCGGGTTAGGGTTCGGGTTAGGGTTAGGGTTCGGGTAAGGGTTAGGGTTAGGGTTAGGGTACAGTTTCGGGTTAAGTTTCGGGTTAGGGTTAGGGTTCGGGTTAGGGTTCGTGTTAGGGTTCGGGTTAGGGTTCGGGTTAGGGTTCGTGTTAGGCTTCGGGTTAGGGTTCGGGTTAGGGTTCGGGTTAGGGTTAGGGTTCGGTTTAAGGTTAGGGTTAGGGTTCGGGTTAGGGTTCGGGTTCGGGTTAAGTTTCGGGTTCGGGTAAGGGTTAGAGTTAGGGTTCGGGTTAGGGTTACGGTAAGGGTTAGAGTTAGGGTTAGGTTTAGGGTTAGGGTTCGGGTTAGGGTTAGGGTTAGGGTTAAGGTTAGTGTTAGGTTTTAGGGGTAGGGTTAGGGTTAGGGTTAGGGTTAGTGTTTGTGTTAGGTTTTAGGGTTAGGGTTACGGTTAGGGTTAGGGTTAGGGTTATGCGTTAGGGTTAGGGTTAGGGTTAGGGTTAGCTTTCGGGTTAGGGTTAGGGTAAGTGTTAGAGTTAGGGTTCGGGTTAGGGATCGGGTAAGCGTTAGGGTTCGGGTTCGGGTTAGGGTTAGGGTTAGGGTTAGGGTTCAGGTTCGGGTTAGGGTTAGGGTTAGGGTTCGGGTTCGGGCTAGGGTTCGGGTTAGGTTTAGGGTTCGTGTTAGGGTTAGGGTTCGGGTTAGGTTTCGGTTTCGGGTTAGGGTTAGGGTTAGGGTTCGGGTTCGGGTTAGCGTTCGGGTTCGGGTTCGGGTTCCGGTTAGGGTTAGGGTTCGGGTTCAGGTTACGTTTCGGGTTAGGTTTACGGTTCGGGTTAGGGTTCGTGTTAGGGTTCGGGTTAGGGTTAGGGTTAGGGTTTGGGTTACGGTTAGGTTTCGGGTTAGGGTTCGGGTTACGGTTAGGGTTCGTGTTAGTGTTAGGTTTAGGGTTCGGGTTAGGTTTAGGGTTAGGGTTCGGGTTAAGTATAGGGTTCGGGTTAGGGTTAGGTTTAGGGTTAGGGTTCGGGTTAGCGTTATGGTTCGGGTTAGGGTTTGTTTCGGGTTAGGTTTCGGGTTAGGGTTAGGGTTCGGATTCGGTTTAGGGTTAGGGTTCGTGTTAGGGTTAGGTTTAGGGTTCGTGTTAGGGTTAGGGTTCGGGTTAGGGTTCTGGTTAGGGTTAGGGTTCGGGTTAGGGTTCGGGTTAGGTTTAGTGTTCGGGTTAGGGTTAGGATTAGGATTAGGGTTAGGGTTCGGGTTAGGGATCGAGTTAGGGTTAGGGTTCGGGTTCGGGTTAGGGTTAGGGTTAGGGTTAGGGTTACGGTTCAGGTTCGCTTTAGGGTTAGGGTTAGGGTTAGTGTTCGGGTTAGGGTTTGGGTTCGGGTTCGGGTTCGGGTTAATGTACGGGTTCGGGTTCGGGTTAGGGTTCGGGTTAGGGTTAGGGTTCGGGTCAGGTTTCGGGTTAGGGTTCGGGTTAGGGTTAGTGTTTGGGTTCGGGTTAGGGTTAGGGTTCGGGTTAGGGTTAGGGTTCGGTTTACGTTTAGGGTTCGGGTTAGGGTTAGGGTTAGTGTTCGGGTTAGGTTTAAGGTTAGGTTTCGGATTAGGTTTAGGGTTCGGATAAGGGTTAGGGTTAGGTTTAGGGTTGGGGTTAGGGTTAGGTTTCGGGTTATGTTTAGGGTTAGGGTTCAGGTTAGGGTTAGGGTTCGGGTAAGGGTTAGTGTTAGGGTTCGGGTTAGGGTTAGGGTTAGAGTTCGGGTTCGGGTTCGGGTTAGGGTTAGGGTTCGGGTTAGGGTTAGGTTTCGGGTTTGGGTTAGGGTTAGGGTTCGGGTTAGAGTTAGGGTTAGGGTTCGGGTTAGGGTTAGGGTTTGGATTAGGGTTAGGGTTAGGGTTTGGTTAGGGTTCTGGTTAGGGTAGGGTTAGGGTTAGGGTTCGGGTTAGCGTTAGGTTTTGGGTTCGGGTTAGGATTCGGGTTCTGGTTCGGGTTAGGGTTCGGGTTCGAGTTAGGGTTCGGTTTAGGGTTAGGGTTCGGGTTTGGGTTCGGGTTAGGGTTCGGGTTAGGGTTAGGGTTAGGGTTCGTGTTAGGGTTAGGTTTAGTGTTAGGGTTAGGGTCAGGGTTCGGTTTACGGTTAGGGTTAGGTTTAGGGTTAGGGTTAGGGTTCGGGTTAGGTTTAGGGTTAGGGTTCGGGTTAGGTTTAGGGTTCGGATTAGGGTTAGTGTTAGGGTTAGGTTTCGGGTTAGGGTTAGGGTTCGGGTTCGGGTTCGGGTTAGGGTTCGTGTTAGGGTTCGGGATAGGGTTCGGGTTAGCGTTAGGGTTCGGGTTAGGGTTTGGGTTAAGTTTCGGGTTAGGTTTAGGGTTAGGGTTAGTGTTATGGTTCGTGTTAGGCTTCGGGTTAGGTGTCGGGTTAGGGTTAGGGTTAGGGTTCGGGTTAGGGTTAGGGTTAGGGTTAGGGTTCGGGTTAGGGTTAGGGTTCCGGTTAGGTTTAGGGTTAGCGTTCAGGTTCGAGTTACGGTTAGGGTTAGGGTTAGGTTTCGGGTTAGGGTTAGGATTAGGGTTAGGGTTAGGGTTCGGGTTAGAGTTAGGTGTTAGGGTTAGGGTTAGGGTTAGGGTTCGGTTTAGGTTTAGGGTTAGGGTTAGGGTTAGGGTTAGGGTTCGGGTTAGGTTTAGGGTTAGGGTTCGGGGTGGTTTAGGGTTCGGATTAGGGTTCGGGTTAGGGTTAGGTTTAGGGTTGGGGTTAGGGTTAGGGTTCGGGTTATGTTTAGGGTTAGGGTTCGGGGTAGTGTTAGGGTTCGGGTAAGGGTTAGGGTTAGGGTTCGGTTTAGGGTTAGGGTTCGGGTTCGGGTTCGGGTTAGGGTTAGGGTTCGGGTTAGGGTGAGGGTTCGGGTGTGGGTTAGGGTTAGGGTTCGGGTTAGAGTTAGGGTTAGGGTTCGGGTTAGGGTTAGGGTTTGGGTTAGGGTTAGGGTTCGGGTTAGGGTTCTGGTTAGGGTTAGGGTTAGAGTTCGGGTTAGCGTTAGGGTTCGGGTTCGGGTTAGGATTCGGGTTCGGGTTCGGGTTAGGGTTCGGGTTCGGGTTAGGGTTCGGTTTAGGGTTAGGGTTCGGGTTAGGGTTCGGGTTAGGGTTCGGGTTAGGGTTAGGGTTAGGGTTCGGGTTAGGGTTAGGGTTAGTGTTAGGGTTAGGGTTAGGGTTCGGTTTACTGTTAGGGTTAGGGTTAGGGTTAGGGTTTGGGTTCGGGTTAGGTTTAGGGTTAGGGTTCGGGTTAGGTTTAGGGTTCGGATTAGGGTTAGTGTTAGGGTTAGTTTTCGGGTTAGGGTTAGGGTTCGGGTTCGGGTTCGGGTTAGGGTTCGGGTTAGGGTTCGGGTTAGGGTTCGGGTTAGCGTTAGGGTTCGGGTTAGGTTAGGGTTAAGGTTCGGTTTAGGTTTAGGGTTAGGGTTAGTGTTATGGTTCGTGTTAGGGTTCGGGTTAGGTGTCGGGTTAGGTTTAGGGTTAGGGTTCGGGTTAGGGTTAGGGTTAGGGTTAGGGTTCGGGTTAGGGTTAGGGTTCCGGTTAGGTTTAGGGTTAGGGTTCAGGTTCGAGCTAGGGTTAGGGTTAGGGTTAGGTTTCGGGTTAGGGTTAGGATTAGGTTTAGGGTTAGGGTTCGGGTTAGAGTTAGGGGTTAGGGTTACGGTTAGGGTTAGGGTTCGGTTTACGTTTAGGGTTAGGGTTAGGGTTAGGGTTAGGTTCAGGGTTCGGGTTAGGTTTAGGGTTAGGGTTCGGGTTAGGTTTAGGGTTCGGATTAGGGTTCGCGTTAGGGTTAGGTTTAGGGTTCGGGTTAGGTTTAGGTTTAGGGTTCGGGTTAGGTTTAGGGTTCGTTTAAGTGTTAGTTTTAGGGTTAGGGTTCGGGTTAGGGTTATGGTTCGGGTTAGGGTTTGGTTCGGGTTAGGTTTCGGGTTAGGGTTAGGGTTCGGGTTCGGGTTAGGGTTAGGGTTCGGGTTAGGGTTCGGGTTAGGGTTAGGGTTCGGGTTAGTGTTCGGGTTAGGGTTAGGTTTCGGTTTCGGGTTAGGGTTAGGGTTAGGGTTAGGTTTAGGGTTAGGGTTCGGGTTAGGTTTCGGGTCGGGTTCGGGTTCGGGTTATGTTTCGGGTTCGGGTTCGGGTTAAGGTTCAGGTTAGGTTTAGGGTTCGGGTTAGGGTTCGGGTTAGGGTTCGGGTTCGGGTTAGGGTTCGGGTTAGGGTTCGGGTAAGGGTTAGGGTTAGGGTTCGCATTAGGGTTAGGGTTAGGGCTAGGGTTAGGGTTCGGGTTAGGGTTAGGGTTATGGTTTGGGTTCCGGGTCGGGGTAGGGTTTGGGTTCAGGTTCAGGTTAAGGTTCGGGTTCGGGTTAGGGGTTAGGGTTCGAGTTAGGGTTAGGTTTAGGGTTCGGGTTCGGGTTAGGGTTAGGGTTAGTATTAGGGTTAGGGTTAGGGTTCGGTATCGGGTTAGGGTTAGGGTTAGGTTTAGGTTTATTGTTAGGGTTCGGGTTAGGTTTCGGGTTCGGGTTCGGGTTCGGGTTAGGGTTCGGGTTCGGGTTCGGGTTAGGGTTCGGGTTCGGGTTAGGGTTCGGGTTAGGGTTCGGGTAAGGGATAGGGTTCGGGTTCGGGTTAGGGTTAGGGTTAGGGTTCGCATTAGGGTTAGGGTTAGGGCTAGGGTTAGGGTTCGGGTTAGGGTTAGGGTTATGGTTTGGGTTCCGGTTCGGGGTAGGGTTTGGGTTCGGGTTCATATTAAGGTTCGGGTTCGGGTTAGGGGTTAGGGTTCGGGTTAGGGTTAGGTTTAGGGTTCGGGTTAGGGTTAGGGTTAGGGTTAGGGTTAGGGTTAGGTTAGGGTTCGGGTTACAGTTTGGGTTAGGGTTAGTGTCAGGGTTTGGGTTAGGGTTAGGGTTAGGGTTCTGGTTAGGGTTCGGGTTAAGTTTTGGGTTAGGGTTCAGGTTAGGGTTCGGTTTAGGTTTCGGGTTAGGGTTCGGGTAAGGGTTCGGGTTAGGGTTCGGGTTAGGGTTCGTGTTAGTGTTAGGGTTCGGGTAAGGGTTAGGGTTAGGGTTAGGGTTCGGTTTCGGGTTAAGTTTCGGGTTAGGGTTAGGGTTCGGGTTAGGGTTCGTGTTAGGGTTCGGGTTAGGGTTCGGGTTAGGGTTCGTGTTAGGCTTCGGGTTAGGTTTCGGGTTAGGGTTCGGGTTAGGGTTAGGGTTCGGTTTAAGGTTAGGGTTAGGTTCGGGTTAGGGTTCGGGTTCGGGTTAGGTTTCGGGTTCGGGTAAGGGTTAGGGTTAGGGTTCGCGTTAGGGTTAGGGTAAGGGTTAGAGTTAGGGTTAGGGTTAGGGTTAGGGTTCGGGTTAGGGTTAGGGTTAGGGTTAGGGTTAGTGTTAGGTTTTAGGGTTAGGGTTAGGGTTAGGGTTAGGGTTAGGGTTCAGGATCGGGTTAGGTTTAGGGTTAGGGTTCGGGTTAGGGTTAGGGTTCGGTTTAGGTTTCGGGTTAGGTTTCAGGTTAGGGTTAGTGTTAGGGTTCGGGTTAGGGTTAGGGTTAGGGTTAGGGTTAGGATTTGGTTTACGGTTAGGGTTCCGGTTAGGGTTAGGGTTAGGGTTAGTGTTAGGTTTAGGGTTAGGGTTCGGATTAGGTTTAGGGTTCGGATTAGGGTTAGGGTTAGGTTTAGGTTTCGTGTTAGGGTTAGGGTTTGGGTTAGGGTTTGGGGTTAGGGTTCGGGTTAGGGTTAGGGTTAGGGTTAGGGTTCGGGTTAGGGTTAGGGTTCGGATTCGGGTTAGGTTTAGGGTTGGGGTTAAGGTTCGCGTTAGGGTTAGGGTTAGGGTTCGGGTTAGGTTTAGGGTTATGGTTTGTGTTCGGGTTCGGGGTAGGTTTAGGGTTCGGGTTCAGGTTAGGGTTCAGGTTCGGGGTCGGTTTAGGTTTATGGTAAGGGTTAGGGTTAGGTTTAGGTTTAAGGTTTAGGGTAAGGGTTAGGGTTAGGGTTAGGGTTATGGTTGAGGGTTAGGGTTAGTGTTAGGGTTAGTGTTAGGGTTCGGGTTAGGGTTAGGATTCAGGTTAGGGTTAGGTTTAGGGTTAGGGTTAGGGTTCGGGTTAGTGTTCGGGTTAGGGTTAGGGTTCGGTTTCGGGTTAGGGTTAGGGTTAGGGTTAGGTTTAGGGTTAGGGTTCGGGTTAGGTTTGGGGTTCGGGTTCGGGTTAGGGTTCGGGTTCGGGTTCGGGTTAAGGTTCGGGTTAGGGTTAGGGTTCGGGTTAGGGTTCGGGTTAGGGTTCGGGTTTGGGTTAGGGTTCGGGTTAGGGTTCGGGTAAGGGTTAGGGTTAGGGTTCGCATTAGGGTTAGGGTTAGGGCTAGGGATAGGTTTCGGGTTAGGGTTAGGGTTATGGTTTGGGTTCCGGTTCGGGGTAGGGTTTGGTTTCAGGTTCAGGTTAAGGTTCGGGTTCGGGTTAGGGGTTAGGGTTCGGGTTAGGGTTAGGTTTAGGGTTCGGGTTAGGTTTAGGGTTCGGATTAGGGTTCGGGTTAGGGTTAGGTTTAGTGTTCGGGTTAGGTTTAGGGTTAGGGTTCGGGTTAGGGTTAGGGTTCGGGTTAGGTTTAGGGTTAGGGTTCGGGTTAGGTTTAGGGTTCGGATTAGGGTTCGGGTTAGGGTTAGGTTTAGGGTTCGGGTTAGGTTTAGGGTTAGGGTTCGGGTTAGGTTTAGGGTTCGGTTTAGGGTTAGTTTTAGGGTTAGGGTTCGGGTTAGGGTTATGGTTCGGGTTAGGGTTTGGTTCGGGTTAGGTTTCGGGTTAGGGTTAGGGTTCGGGTTCGGGTTATGGTTAGGGTTCGGGTTAGGGTTAGGGTTAGGGTTCGGGTTAGGGTTAGGGTTCGGGTTAGGGTTCGAGTTAGGGTTAGGGTTCGGGTTAGGGTTAGGGTTAGGGTTCGGGTTAGGGTTAGAGTTAGTGTTAGGGGTTCGGGTTAGGGTTCAGGTTAGGGTTAGAGTTCGGTTTAGGGTTCGGGTTAGGGTTAGGGTTCGGGTTAGGGTTAGTGTTAGGGTTACGGTTAGGGTTAGGGTTAGGGTTCGGGTTAGGGATCGGGTTAGGGTTAGGGTTCGGGTTCGGGTTAGGGTTAGGGTTAGGGTTAGGGTTAGGGTTCAGGATCGGTTTAGGGTTAGGGTTAGGGTTAGGGTTCGGGTTAGGGTTCGGGTTCGGGTTCGGGTTAGGTTTCGGGTTCGGGTTCGGGTTAGGGTTCGGGTTAGGGTTAGGGTTCGGGTTAGGTTTCGGTTTAGGTTTCGGGTTAGGGTTAGTTTTAGGGTTCGG
>JAVLSZ010000033.1:980000-982500 GCA_032313775.1 Urocyon cinereoargenteus
GGTTAGGGTTCAGGTTAAGTATAGGGTTCGGGTTAGGGTTAGGTTTAGGGTTAGGGTTCGGGTTAGCGTTATGGTTCGAGTTAGGGTTTGTTTCGGGTTAGGTTTCGGGTTAGGGTTAGGGTTCGGATTCGGTTTAGGGTTAGGGTTCGTGTTAGGGTTAGGTTTAGGGTTCGTGTTAGGGTTAGGGTTCGGGTTAGGGTTCTGGTTAGGGTTAGGGTTCGGGTTAGGGTTCGGGTTAGGTTTAGTGTTCGGGTTAGGGTTAGGATTAGGGTTAGGGTTAGGGTTCGGGTTAGGGATCGAGTTAGGGTTAGGGTTCGGGTTCGGGTTAGGGTTAGGGTTAGGGTTAGGGTTAGGGTTCAGGTTCGCTTTAGGGTTAGGGTTAGGGTTAGTGTTCGGGTTAGGGTTTGGGTTCGGGTTCGGGTTCGGGTTAATGTACGGGTTCGGGTTCGGGTTAGGGTTCGGGTTAGGGTTAGGGTTCGGGTCAGGTTTCGGGTTAGGTTTCGGGTTAGGGTTAGTGTTTGGGTTCGGGTTAGGGTTAGGGTTCGGGTTAGGGTTAGGGTTCGGTTTACGTTTAGGGTTCGGGTTAGGGTTAGGGTTAGTGTTCGGGTTAGGTTTAAGGTTAGGGTTCGGATTAGGTTTAGGGTTCGGATAAGGGTTAGGGTTAGGTTTAGGGTTGGGGTTAGGGTTAGGTTTCGGGTTATGTTTAGGGTTAGGGTTCGGGTTAGGGTTAGGGTTCGGGTAAGGGTTAGGGTTAGGGTTCGGGTTAGGGTTAGGGTTAGAGTTCGGGTTCGGGTTCGGGTTAGGGTTAGGGTTCGGTTTAGGGTTAGGGTTCGGGTTTGGGTTAGGGTTAGGGTTCGGGTTAGAGTTAGGGTTAGGGTTCGGGTTAGGGTTAGGGTTTGGATTAGGGTTAGGGTTAGGGTTTGGTTAGGGTTCTGGTTAGGGTAGGGTTAGGGTTAGGGTTCGGGTTAGCGTTAGGTTTTGGGTTCGGGTTAGGATTCGGGTTCGGGTTCGGGTTAGGGTTCGGGTTCGAGTTACGGTTCGGTTTAGGGTTAGGGTTCGGGTTTGGGTTCGGGTTAGGGTTCGGGTTAGGGTTAGGGTTAGGGTTCGTGTTAGGGTTAGGTTTAGTGTTAGGGTTAGGGTCAGGGTTCGGTTTACGGTTAGGGTTAGGTTTACGGTTAGGGTTAGGGTTCGGGTTAGGTTTAGGGTTAGGGTTCGGGTTAGGTTTAGGGTTCGGATTAGGGTTAGTGTTAGGGTTAGGTTTCGGGTTAGGGTTAGGGTTCGGGTTCGGGTTCGGGTTAGGGTTCGGGTTAGGGTTCGGGATAGGGTTCGGGTTAGCGTTAGGGTTCGGGTTAGGGTTTGGGTTAAGTTTCGGTTTAGGTTTAGGGTTAGGGTTAGTGTTATGGTTCGTGTTAGGCTTCGGGTTAGGTGTCGGGTTAGGGTTAGGGTTAGGGTTCGGGTTAGGGTTAGGGTTAGGGTTAGGGTTCGGGTTAGGGTTAGGGTTCCGGTTAGGTTTAGGGTTAGCGTTCAGGTTCGAGTTACGGTTAGGGTTAGGGTTAGGTTTCGGGTTAGGGTTAGGATTAGGGTTAGGGTTAGGGTTCGGGTTAGAGTTAGGTGTTAGGGTTAGGGTTAGGGTTAGGGTTCGGTTTAGGTTTAGGGTTAGGTTTAGGGTTAGGGTTAGGGTTAGGGTTCGGGTTAGGTTTAGGGTTAGGGTTCGGGTTAGGTTTAGGGTTCGGATTAGGGTTCGGGTTAGGGTTAGGTTTAGGGTTCGGGTTAGGTTTAGGGTTAGGGTTCGGGTTAGGTTTAGGGTTCGGTTTAGGGTTAGTTTTATGGTTAGGGTTCGGGTTAGGGTTATGGTTCGGGTTAGGGTTTGGTTCGGGTTAGGTTTCGGGTTAGGGTTAGGGTTCGGGTTCGGGTTATGGTTAGGGTTCGGGTTAGTGTTAGGGTTAGGGTTCGGGTTAGGGTTAGGGTTCGGGTTAGGGTTCGAGTTAGGGTTAGGGTTCGGGTTAGGGTTAGGGTTAGGGTTCGGGTTAGGGTTAGAGTTAGTGTTAGGGGTTCGGGTTAGGGTTCATGTTAGGGTTGGAGTTCGGTTTAGGGTTCGGGTTAGGGTTAGGGTTCGGGTTAGGGTTAGTGTTAGGGTTACGGTTAGGGTTAGGGTTAGGGTTCGGGTTAGGGATCGGGTTAGGGTTAGGGTTCGGTTTCGGGTTAGGGTTAGGGTTAGGGTTAGGTTTCGTGTTAGAGTTAGGGGTTAGTGTTAGGGTTAGGGTTAGGGTTATGGTTCGGGTTAGGGTTAGGGTTAGGTTTAGGGTTAGGGTTCGGGTTAGGGTTAGGGTTCGGGATCGGGTTAGGGTTCGGGTTCGGGTTAGGGTTCGGGTTAGGGTTAGGGTTAGGGTTAGGGTTAGGTTTCGGGTTAGGGTTAGGGTTCGGGTTTGGGTTAGGGTTAGGTTTCGGGTTAGGGTTAGGTTTCGGGTTAGAGTTAGGGTTAGGTTTAGGTTTAGGGTTA
>JAVLSZ010000033.1:990000-1017500 GCA_032313775.1 Urocyon cinereoargenteus
GGTTAGGTTTAGGGTTAGGATTCGGGTTAGGGTTAGGGTTCGGGTTCGGGTTAGGGTTAGGGTTCGGGTTTGGGATAGGGTTCGGGTTAGGGTTAGGGTTCGGTTTAGTGTTAGGGTTAGGGTTAGGGGTTAGGGTTAGGTTTAGGATTAGTGTTAGGGATCGGGTTAGGGTTAGGTTTAGTGTTAGGGTTAGTGTTCGGTTTAGGGTTAGGGTTAGGGTTCGGGTTAGGGTTAGGGTTAGGGTTAGGTTTAGGTTTTAGGGTTAGGGTTAGGGTTAGGGTTCGGGTTAGGTTTAGGTTTTGGGTTAGGGTTAGGGTTAGGTTTCGGGTTAGGGTTCGGTTCAGGGTTCAGGTTAGTGTTAGGGTTCGGTTTAGGGTTCGGGGTAGGGTTAGGTTTCGGTTTAGGGTTAGGGTTAGGGTTAGGGGTTCGGGTTAGGGTTCGGGTTAGGTTTAGGGTTAGTGTTAGGGTTCAGGTTAGGGTTAGGGTTCGGGTTAGGGTTAGGGTTCGGGTTAGGGTTAGGGTTACGGTTCTTGTTAGGGATCGGGTTAGGGTTAGGGTTAGGGTTCGGGTTAGGGTTAAGGTTAGGGTTAGGGTTAGGGTTCAGGTTCGAGTTAGGGTAAGGGTTCGGGTTCGGGCTAGGGTTCGGGTTAGGTTTAGTGTTCGTGTTAGGGTTAGGGTTCGGGTTAGGGTTCGGGTTCGGGTTAGGGTTAGGTTTAGGGTTCGGGTTAGGGTTAGGGTTCGGGTTTGGGTTCGGGTTAGGGTTAGGGTTCGGGTTCGTGTTAAGTTTCGGGTTAGGGTTAGGGTTCTGGTTAGGGTTCGTGTTAGGGTTCGGGTTAGGTTTAGGGTTAGGGTTTGGGTTAGGGTTAGGGTTCGGGTTAGGGTTCGGGTTACGGTTCGGGTTACGGTCAGGGTTCGGGTTAGGGTTAGGTTTAGGGTTCGGGTTAGGTTTAGGTTTAAGGTTCGGGTTAGGTTTAGGGTTCGGGTTAGGGTTAGTTTTAGGGTTAGGGTTCGGGTTAGGGTTATGATTCGGGTTAGGGTTTGGTTCGGGTTAGGTTTCGGGTTAGGGTTCGGGTTCGGGTTCGGGTTAGGTTTAGGGTTCGGGTTAGGGTAAGGGTTAGGGTTCGGGTTAGGTTTCCGGCTAGGGTTCGGGTTAGGGTTAGTGTTAGGTTTCGTGTTAGGGTTAGGGTTAGGGTTAGGGTTTAGTTTACGGTTAGGGTTCGGGTTAGGGTTAGGGTTAGGGTTCGGGTTAGGTTTAGGGTTATGGTTCGGATAAGGTTTAGGGTTCGGATTAGGGTTAGGGTTAGGTTTAGGGTTCGGGTTAGGGTTAGGGTTCTGGTTATGCTTAGGGTTAGGGTTCGGGTTAGGGTTAGGGTTCGGGTTAGGGTTAGGGTTCGGGTTTGGGTTCGGGTTAGGATTAGGGCTCGGGTTCGAGTTAGGGTTTGGGTTAGGGTTCGGGTTAGGGTTAGGGTTAGGGTTCGGGTTCAGTGTTAGGGTTATTGTTAGTGTTCGGGTTAGGTTTAGGGTTAGGGTTAGGGTTAGGGTTTGTGTTAGGTTTCGGGTTAGGTGTCGGGTTAGGGTTAGGGTTAGGGTTAGGGTTCGGGTTAGGGTTAGGGTTCCGGTTAGGTTTAGGGTTAGGGTTCGGGTTCGAGTTCGGGTTAGGTTTAGGGTTAGGGTTCGGGTTAGGGTTAGGATTAGGGTTAGGGTTAGGGTTCGGGTTAGAGTTAGGGTTAGGGTTAAGGTTAGGGTTAGGATTAGGGTTCGGTTTAGGGTTAGGGTTAGGGTTAGGGTTAGGGTTCGGGTTAGGGTTAGGGTTCGGGTTAGGGTTAGGGTTAGGGTTAGGGTTCTGGTTCGGGTTAGGTTTCGTGTTAGGGTTAGGGTTCAGGTTAGGGTTCGGTTTAGGGTTAGGGTTCGGGTTAGGGTTAGGTGTTAGGGTTAGGGTCAGGGTTAGGGTTAGGGTTCGGGTTAGGGTTAGGGTTAGGTTTAGGATTAGTGTTAGGTTTTAAGGTTAGGGTTAGGGTTAGGGTTAGGGATAGGGTTATGGGTTAGGGTTAGGGTTAGGGTTAGGGTTAGGGCTTGGGTTCGGGATAGGGTTGGGTTTCGGGTTAGGGTTCGGTTTAGGTTTAGGGTTAGGGTTAGGGTTCGGGTTAGGGTTAGGGTTAGGTTTCGGGTGAGGCTTCGGTTAGGGTTCGGGTTAGGGTTAGGGTTCGGGTTAGGGTTCGGGTAGGGTTAGGTTTCGGGTCAGGTTTAGGGTTAGGGTTAGGGGTTCGGGTTAGGGTTCGGGTTAGGGTTAGGGTTAGGGTTAGGGTTCGGGTTAGGGTTAGGGTTCAGGTTAGGTTTAGGGTTCGGGTTCGGGTTAGGGTTAGGGTTCGGGTTAGGGATCGTGTTAGGGTTAGGGTTCGGGTTCGGGTTAGGGTTAAGGTTAGTGTTAGGGTTAGGGTTCAGGTTTGAGTTAGGGTTAGGGTTAGGGTTCGGGTTCGCGCTAGGGTCGGGTTAGGTTTAGGGTTCTTGTTAGGGTTAGGGTTTGGGTTTGGGTTCGGCTTCGGTTTAGGTTTAGGGTTAGGGTTAGTGTTAGGGTTCGGGTTAGGGTTAGGTTTATTGTTAGGGTTAGGGGTTAGGGTTAGGGTTAGGGTTCGGGTTAGGGTTAGAGTTAGGGTTATGTTTAGGGTTCGGGTTAGGGTTAGGGTTAGGTTTAGGGTTCGGGGTAGGGTTAGGGTTCGGGTTCGTGTTAGGGTTAGGGTTCGGTTTCGGGTTAGGGTTAGGGTTCGGTTTCGGGTTAGGGTTAGGGTTAGGGTTAGGGTTCGGGTTAGGGTTAGGGTTCGGGTTAGAGTTAGGGGTAGGGTTAGGGTTAGGGTTCGGGTTAGGGTTAGGGTTAGGGTTCGGGTTAGGGTTAGCGTTAGGTTAGGGTTAAGTTTTAGGGTTAGGGTTAGGGTTACGGTTAGGGTTAGGGTTAGGGGTAAGGTTTAAGGTTAGGGTTAGTGTTAGGGTTCGGGTTAGGTTTAGGTTTAGGGTTCGGGTTAGGGTTAGTGTTAGGTTTCGCGTTAGGGTTAGGGTTAGGGTTTGGGTTAAGGTTAGGGTTAGGGTTAGGGTTCGGGTTATGGTTCGGGTTAGGATTAGGTTTAGGATTCGGGTTAGGGTTAGGGTTAGGTTTCGGGTTATGGTTAGGGTTCGGGTTAGGGTTAGATATAGGGTTCAGGTTCGGGTTAGGGTTAGGGTTCGGGTTAGGGTTAAGGTTCGGGTTCGGGTTAGGGTTAGGGTTCGGGTTCGGGTTAGGGTTCGGTTTGGGGTTAGGGTTAGGGTTAGGGTTAGGGTTCGGGTTTTCGTTAGGTTTCGGGTTAGCGTTAGGATTCGGGTTCGGGTTCGGGTTCGGGTTCGGGTTAGGGTTCGGGTTAGGGTTAGGGTTCGGGTTAGGGTTATGGTTCGGGTTTGGGTTAGGGTTAGAGTTCGGTTTAGGGTTAGGGTTAGGGTTTGGGTTCGGGTTCGGGTTTGGGTTAGGGTTAGGGTTCGGGTTAGGGTTCGGGTTAGGGTTAGGATTGGGTAAGGGGTTAGTGTTCGGGTTCGGGTTAGGGTTAGGGTTAGGGTTAGGGTTCGGGTTAATGTTCGGTTTAGGGTTAGGTTTAGGGTTAGGGTAAGGGTTAGGGTTAGGGTGCGGGTTAGGTTTCGGGTTAGGGTTCGTGTTAGGGTTAGTGTTCGTATTCGGGTTAGGGTTAGGGTTAGGGTTAGGGTTCGCGTTAGGATTAGGGTTAGGGTTAGGGTTAGGGTTCGTGTTAGGGTTAGGGTTATGGTTTGGGTTCGGGTTTGGGGTAGGGTTAGGGTTCGGGTTAGGGATAGGTTTAGGGTTAGAGTTAGGGTTAGGGTTCGGGTTAGGGGTCGGGTTAGGGTTAGGGTTAGAGTTAGTGTTAGGTTTACGGTTAGGTTTATGGTTAGGGTTCGAGTTAGGGTTAGGGTTTGGGTTAGGGTTAGGGTTAGGGTTAGGATTAGGGTTAGGGTTCGGGTTAGGGTTAGGTTTAGGTTTCGGGTTAGTGTTAGGGTTAGGGTTAGGTTTAGGGTAAGGGTTCGGGTTCGGGTTAGTGTTCGGGTTAGCGTTAGGGTTCGAGTTAGGTTTCGGGTTAGGGTTCGGGTTAGGGTTAGGTTTAGGGTTAGGGTTTGGTATCGGGGTAGGGTTCGGGTTCGGGATAGGGTTCGGGTTAGGGTTCGGTTTCGGGTTAGGGTTCGGGTTTGTGTTAGGGTTCCGGTTAGGGATCGAGTTAGGGTTAGGGTTAGGGTTAGGATTCCGGTTAGGGTTAGTTTTAGGGTTAGGGTTAGGGTTAGGGTTCGTGTTAGAGTTAGGGGTTAGTGTTAGGGTTAGGGTTAGGGTTAGGGTTAGGGTTAGGGTTAGGGTTTGGTTTACGGTTAGGTTTCGGGTTAGGGTTAGGGTTAGGGTTCGGGTTAGGGTTAGGGTTAGGGTTAGAGTTCGGGTTAGGGTTAGGGTTCCGGTTAGGTTTAGGGTTAGGGTTCGGTTTCGAGTTAGGGTTAGGGTTAGTTTTAGGGTTCGGTTTACGGTTAGGGTTAGGGTTAGGGTTAGGGTTAGGGTTAGGTTTAGAGTTAGGGGTTAGGGTTAGGGTTAGGGTTAGGGTTAGGGTTAGTGTTCGGTTTAGGGTTAGGGTTAGGGTTCGGGTTAGAGTTAGGTTTAGGGTTAGTGTTAGGTTTAGGTTTTAGGGTTAGGGTTAGGATTAGGGTTATGTTTAGGGGTTAGGGTTCGGGTTAGGGTTAGGGTTAGGGTTCGGGTTAGGGTTAGGGTTCGGGTTAGGGTTAGGGTTAGGTTTAGGGTTAGGCTTAGGGTTCGGTTTAGGGTTAGGGTTAGGGTTAGGTTTAGGGTTCGGGTTAGGGTTAGGGTTAGGGTTCGGGTTAGGTGTAGGGTTAGGTTTAGGGTTAGGGTTCGGGTTAGGTTTAGGGTTAGGGTTCGGGTTAGGGTTAGGGTTAGGGTTTGGGTTAGGGTTAGGTTTAGGGTTAGGGTTCGGTTTAGGGTTAGGGTTAGGATTCGGGTTAGGGTTAGGGGTAGATTTCGGGTTAGGGTTAGGGTTGGGGTTAGGGTTAGGTTTAGGGTTTTGGTTAGGGTTAGGTTTAGGGTTAGGGTTCGGGTTAGTGTTAGGGTTAGGGTTAGGTTTAGGTTTCGGGTTAGGGTTAGGGTTAGGGTTCGGGTTAGGGTTTGGGTTCGAGTTAGGGTTCGGGTTAGGGTTCGGGTTAGGGTTAGGGTTAAGGTTAGCGTTCGGGATCGGGTTAGGGTTCGGGTTCGGGTTAGGGTTCGGGTTAGGTTTAGGATTAGGGTTAGGGTTCGGGTTAGGGTTAGGGTTCGGGTTTGGGTTAGGGTTAGGTTTCGGGTTAGGGTTAGTGTTAGGGGTTAGGGTTAGGGTCGGGTTAGAGTTGGGGTTACGGTTCGGGTTAGGGTAAGGGTTAGGGTTCGGGTTAGGGTTAGGGTTAGGTTTCGGGTTAGGTTTTAGGGTTAGTGTTAGCGTTAGTGTTAGGGTTAGGGTTAGGGTTTATGGTTAGGGTTAGGGTTAGGGTTAGTGTTATTTCGGGTTAGGGTTAGGTTTCGGGTTAGGGGTAGGGTTACGGTTAGGGTTATGGTTAGGGTTAGGGTTAGGGTTCGGGTTAGGGTTAGGGTTAGGGTTAGGGTTCGGGTTAGTTTTTAGGGTTAGGGTACGGGTTAGGTTTAGGGTTAGGGTTAGTGTTCGGTTTAGGGTTAGGGTTAGGGTTCGGGTTAGGGTTAGGGTTAGGGTTAGGGTTAGGTTTAGGATTAGTGTTAGGGTTCGGGTTCGGGTTAGGATTAGTGTTAGGGTTAGTGTTCGGTTTAGGGTTAGGGTTAGGGTTCGGGTTAGGGTTAGGGTTAGGGTTAGGGTTAGGTTTAGGTTTTAGGGTTAGGGTTAGGGTTAGGGTTATGGTAAGGGGTTAGTGTTCGGGTTAGGGTTAGGGTTAGGGTTAGGGTTAGGGTTATGGTTCGGGTTAGGGTTAGGGTTCGGGTTAGGGATAGGGTTAGGTTTAGGGTTAGGCTTAGGGTTCGGTTTAGGGTTAGGGTTCGGGTTCGGTGTTAGGGTTATTGTTAGGGTTCGGGTAAAGGTTCGGGTTAGGGTTAGGATTCGAGTAAGGGGTTAGGGTTCGGGTTCGGGTTAGGGTCAGTGTTAGAGTTCGGGTTAGGGTTAGTTTTAGTGTTCGGGTTAGTTTTAGGGTTAGGGTTAGGGTTAGGCTTAGGGTTCGGGTTAGGTTTAGGGTTACGGTTCGGGTTAGGTTTCGGGTTAGGGTTCGGGTTAGGGTTAGGTTTAGGGTTCGGGTTAGGGTTAGGGTTCGGGTTAGGGTTAGGTTTAGGGTTAGGGTTAGGGTTAGGGTTAGGGTTAGGGTTATGGTTCGGTTTAGGGTTCGGGTTAGGGTTCGGGTTAGGGTTACTGTTCGGGTTCGGGTTAGGGTTAGGGTTAGGTTTAGGGTTCGCGTTAGGGTTAGGGTTAGGGTTCGGGTTAGGTTTAGTGTTATGGTTTGGGTTTGGGTTCGGGGTAGTGTTAGGGTTCGGGTTCAGGTTAGGGTTCGGGTTCGGGTTCGGGTTAGGTTTAGGGTTAGGTTTAGGGTTAGGGTTCGAGTTAGGGTTAGGGTTTGGGTTAGGGTTAGGGTTAGGATTAGGGTTCGGGTTAGGGTTAGGTTTAGGTTTCGGGTTAGGGTTAGGGTTAGGTTTAGGGTTAGGGTTCGGGTTCGGGTTAGTGTTCGGGTTAGGGTTAGGGTTCGAGTTAGGGTTCGGTTTAGGGTTCGGGTTAGGGTTATGTTTAGGGTTAGGGTTCGGGATCAGGGTAGGGTTCGGGTTCGGGTTAGGTTTCGGGTTAGGGTTAGGGTTTTGGTTAGGGTTAGGGTTAGGGTTCGGGTTAGGGTTAGGGTTACGGTTAGGGTTAGGGTTAGGGGTTAGGTTTAAGGTTAGGGTTAGTGTTAGGGTTAGGGTTAGGGTTAGGGTTAGGGTTCGGGTTAGGGTTAGGGTTAGGTTTCGGGTTAGGGTTAGGGTTAGTGTTTGGGTTAAGTTTAGGGTTAGGGTTAGGGTTCGGGTTAGGGTTCGAGTTAGGATTAGGGTTAGGATTCGGGTTAGGGTTAGGGTTAGGTTTCGGGTTATGGTTAGGGTACGGGTTAGGGTTCGGTATAGGGTTCAGGTTCGGGTTAGGGTTAGGGTTCGGTTTAGGGTTAAGGTTCGGGTTCGGGTTAGGGTTAGGGTTCGGGTTCGGGTTAGGGTTCGGGTTAGGGTTAGGTTTAGGTTTTGGGTTAGGGTTAGGGTTAGGGTTAGGTTTAGGGTTAGGGTTCGGGTTCGGGTTAGTGTTCGGGTTAGGGTTAGGGTTCGAGTTAGGGTTCGGTTTAGGGTTCGGGTTAGGGTTATGTTTAGGGTTAGGGTTCGGGATCAGGGTAGGGTTCGGGTTCGAGTTAGGGTTCGGGTTAGGGTTAGGGTTATGGTTAGGGTTAGGGTTAGGGTTCGGGTTAGGGTTAGGGTTACGGTTAGGGTTAGGGTTAGGGGTTAGGTTTAAGGTTAGGGTTAGTGTTAGGGTTCGGGTTAGGGTTAGGGTTAGGGTTCGGGTTAGGGTTAGGGTTAGGTTTCGGGTTAGGGTTAGGGTTAGTGTTTGGGTTAAGGTTAGGGTTAGGGTTAGGGTTCGGGTTAGGGTTCGGGTTAGGATTAGGGTTAGGATTCGGGTTAGGCTTAGGGTTAGGTTTCGGGTTATGGTTAGGGTTCGGGTTAGGGTTAGGTATAGGGTTCAGGTTCGGGTTAGGGTTAGGGTTCGGGTTAGGGTTAAGGTTCGGGTTCGGGTTAGGGTTAGGGTTCGGGTTCGGGTTAGGGTTCGGGTTGGGGTTAGGGTTAGGGTTAGGGTTAGGGTTCGGGTTTTCGTTAGGGTTCGGATTAGCGTTAGGATTCGGGTTCGGGTTCGGGTTAGGGTTCGGGTTCGGGTTCGGGTTAGGGTTCGGGTTAGGGTTAGGGTTCGGGTTAGGGTTATGGTTCGGGTTTGGGTTAGGGTTAGAGTTCGGTTTAGGGTTAGGGTTAGGGTTTGGGTTCGGGTTCGGGTTTGGGTTAGGGTTAGGGTTCGGGTTAGGGTTCGGGTTAGGGTTAGGATTGGGTAAGGGGTTAGTGTTCGGGTTAGGGTTAGGGTTAGGGTTAGGGTTAGGGTTCGGGTTAAGGTTCGGTTTATGGTTAGGTTTAGGGTTAGGATAAGGGTTAGGGTTAGGGTGCGGGTTAGGGTTCGGGTTAGGGTTCGTGTTAGGGTTAGGGTTCGGCTTCGGGTTAGGGTTAGGGTTAGGGTTAGTGTTCGCGTTAGGATTAGGGTTAGGGTTAGGGTTAGGGTTCGTGTTAGGGTTAGGGTTATGGTTTGGGTTCGGGTTCGGGGTAGGGTTAGGGTTAGGGTTCGGGTTAGGGATAGGTTTAGGGTTAGAGTTAGGGTTAGGGTTCGGGTTAGGGTTCGGGTTAGGGTTAGGGTTAGAGTTAGGGTTAGGTTTAGGGTTAGGTTTAGGGTTAGGTTTCGAGTTAGGGTTAGGGTTTGGGTTAGGGTTAGGGTTAGGGTTAGGGTTCGGGTTAGGGTTAGGTTTAGGTTTCGGGTTAGGGTTAGGGTTAGGGTTAGGTTTAGGGTTAGGGTTCGGGTTCGGGTTAGTGTTCGGGTTAGGGTTAGGGTTCGAGTTAGGGTTCGGTTTAGGGTTCGGGTTAGGGTTATGTTTAGGGTTAGGGTTCGGGATCAGGGTAGGGTTCGGGTTCGGGTTAGGGTTCGGGTTAGGGTTCGGTTTCGGGTTAGGGTTCGGGTTTGGGTTAAGGTTCCGGTTAGTGTTCGAGTTAGGGTTAGGGTTAGGGTTAGGATTCCGGTTAGTGTTAGGGTTAGGGTTAGGGTTCGTGTTAGAGTTACGGGTTAGTTTTAGGGTTAGGGTTAGGGTTATGGTTCGAGTTAGGGTTAGGGTTAGGGTTAGGGTTAGGGTTCGGGTTAGGGTTAGGGTTAGGGTTAGGGTTCGGGTTAGGGTTAGGGTTAGGGTTAGGTTTAGGTTTCGGGTTAGGGTTAGGGTTAGGGTTCGGGTTAGGGTTTGGGTTCGAGTTAGGGTTCGGGTTAGGTTTCGGGTTAGGGTTAGGGTTAGGGTTAGTGTTCGGGATCGGGTTAGGGTTCGGGTTCGGGTTAGGGTTCGGGTTACGCTTAGGATTAGGGTTAGGGTTCGGGTTAGGGTTAGGGTTCGGGTTTGGGTTAGGTTTAGGTTTCGGGTTAGGGTTAGGGTTAGGTTTAGGGTTAGGTTTAGGGTTCGGTTTAGGGTTAGGGTTAGGGTTAGGGTTAGGGTTCGGGTTAGGGATAGGGTTAGGTTTCGGTTTAGGGGTAGGGTTAGGTTTAGGGTTAGGGTTCGGGTTAGGTTTAGGGTTAGGGTTCGGGTTAGGGTTAGGGTTAGGGTTTGGGTTAGTGTTAGGTTTAGGGTTAGGGTTCGGTTTAGGGTTAGTGTTAGGGTTCGGGTTAGGTTTAGGTTTAGGGTTAGGGTTAGGTTTCGGGTTAGGGTTCCGGTTAGGTTTAGGGTTAGGGTTCGGGTTCGAATTAGGGTTAGGGTTAGGGTTAGGGTTCAGGTTAGGTTTAGGGTTAGGGTTAGGGTTAGGGTTAGGGTTAGGGTTAGGGTTAGGGTTCGGCTTAGGGTTAGGGTTAGGGTTAGGGTTAGGGTTCGGGTTAGGGTTAGGGTTAGGGTACGGGTTAGAGTTAGGGTTAGGGTTAGGGTTAGGGTTCGGCTTAGGGTTAGGGTTAGGGTTAGGGTTAGGGTTCGGGTTAGGGTTAGTGTTAGGGTTAGGGTTAGGGTTCGGGTTAGGGTTAGGGTTCTGTTTCGGGTTAGGTTTCGTGTTAGGGTTAGGGTTCGGGTTAGGGTTCGGTTTAGGGTTAGGTTTCGGGTTAGTGTTAGGGGTTAGGGTTAGGGTCAGGGTTAGGGTTAGGGTTCGGGTTAGGGTAAGGGTTAGGGTTAGGGTTAGTGTTAGGTTTTAGGGTTAGGGTTAGAGTTAGGGTTAGGGTTAGGGTTATGGGTTAGGGTTAGGGTTAGGGTTAGGGCTTGGGTTCGGGTAGGGTTATGGTTCGGGTTAGGGTTCGGGTTAGGTGTAGGGTTAGGGTTAGGGTTCGGGTTAGGGTTAGGATTAGGTTTCGGGTTAGGGTTCGGTTAGGGTTCGGGTTAGGGTTAGGGTTCGGGTTAGGGTTCGGGTTAGGGTTAGGTTTCGGGTCAGGGTTAGGGTTAGGGTTAGGGGTTCGGGTTAGGGTTCGGGTTAGGGTTAGGGTTAGGGTTAGGGTTCGGGTTAGGGTTAGGGTTCGGGTTAGGGTTAGGTTTCGGGTTAGGGTTAGGGTTAGGGTTAGGGCTTGGGTTCGGGTTAGGGTTAGGGTTCGGGTTAGGGTTCGGGTTAGGTTTAGGGTTAGGGTTAGGGTTCGGGTTAGGGTTAGGTTTAGGTTTCGGGTTAGGGTTCGGTTAGGGTTCGGGTTAGGGTTAGGGTTCGGGTTAGGGTTCGGGTTAGGGTTAGGTTTCGGGTCAGGGTTAGGGTTAGGGTTAGGGGTTCGGGTTAGGGTTCAGGTTAGGGTTCGGGTTAGGGTTAGGCTTCGGGTTAGGGTTAGGGTTCGGGTTACGGTTAGGGTTCGGGTTAGGGTTAGGGTTAGGGTTCGGGTTAGGGATAGGGTTAGGGTTAGGGTTCGGGTTCGGGTTACGGTTAAGGTTAGTGTTATGGTTAGGGTTCAGGTTTGAGTTAGGGTTAGGGTTAGGGTTCGGGTTCGCGCTAGGGTTCGGGTTAGGTTTAGGTTTCGTGTTAGGGTTAGGGTTTGGGTTTGGGTTCGGCTTCGGTTTAGGTTTAGGGTTAGGGTTAGTGTTAGGGTTCGGGTTAGGGTTAGGGTTATTGTTAGGGTTAGGGGTTAGGGTTAGTGTTAGGGTTCGGGTTAGGGTTAGTGTTAGGCTTAGGGTTCGGCTTCGGTTTAGGGTTAGGGTTAGGGTTTGGGTTAGGGTTAGATTTAGGGTTATGTTTAGGATTCGGGTTAGGGTTAGGGTTAGGGATCGGGGTAGGGTTAGGGTTCGGGTTCGTGTTAGGGTTAGGGTTCGGTTTCGGGTTAGGATTAGGGTTCGGTTTCGGGTTAGGGTTCGGTTTGGGTTAGGGTTCCGGTTAGGGTTAGTGGTTAGGGTTAGGGTTAGGGTTAGGGTTAGGGTTAGGGTTCTGGTTAGAGTTAGGGGTAGGGTTAGGGTTAGGGTTCGGGTTAGGTTTAGGGTTAGGGTTCGGGTTAGGGTTAGTGTTAGGTTAGGGTTAAGTTTTAGGGTTAGTGTTAGGGTTACGGTTAGGGTTAGGGTTAGGGGTTAGGTTTAAGGTTAGGGTTAGTGTTAGGGTTCGGGTTAGGGTTAGGGTTAGGGTTCGGGTTAGGGTTAGGGATTAGGGTTAGGGTTAGGGTTAGGGTTAGGGTTCGGGTAAGGGTTAGGGTTAGGGTTAGGGTTCGGGTTAGGCTTAGGGGTAGGGTTAGGGTTAGGGTTCGGGTTAGGATTAGGGTTAGGGTTCGGGTTAGGGTTAGGGTTAGGGATAGGTTTCGGGTTAGGCTTAGGGTTAGGGTTCGGGTTAGGTTTAGGGTTAGTGTTTGGGATAGGGTTAGGGTTAGGGTTAGGGTTCGGGTTAGGTTTAGGGTTAGGATTTGGGTTAGGTTTAGGGTTCGTGTTCGGGTTAGGGTTAGGGTTCGGTTTCGGGTTAGGGTTCGGGTTTGGGATAGGGTTCGGGTTAGGGTTAGGGTTCTGATTAGGGATAGGGTTAGGGTTAGGGGTTAGGGTTAGGTTTAGGATTAGTGTTAGGGTTCGGGTTTGGGTTAGGGTTAGGGTTAGAGTTAGTGTTCGGTTTAGGGTTAGGGTTAGGGTTCGGGTTAGAGTTAGGGTTAGGATTTAGGTTTAGGTTAGGTTTAGGGTTAGGTTTAGGGTTAGGTTTAGGTTTTAGGGTTAGGGTTAGGATTAGGGTTATGGTTAGGGGTTAGGGTTCGGGTTAGGGTTAGGGTTAGGGTTAGGGTTCGGGTTAGGGTTAGGGTTCGGCTTAAGGTTAGGGTTAGGTTTAGGGTTAGGCTTAGGGTTCGGTTTAGGGTTAGGGTTAGGGTTAGGGTTAGGGTTCGGGTTAGGGATAGGGTTAGGGTTCGGTTTAGGGGTAGGGTTAGGTTTAGGGTTAGAGTTCGGGTTAGGTTTAGGGTTAGGGTTCGGGTTAGGGTTAGGGTTAGGGTTTGGGTTAGTGTTAGGTTTAGGGTTAGGGTTCGGTTTAGGGTTAGGGTTAGGATTTGGGTTTGGGTTAGGGTTAGGTTTCGGGTTAGGGTTAGGGTTCGGGTTAGGGTTAGGTTTAGGGTTAGGGTTAGGGTTCGGGTTAGGGTTAGGGTTCCGGTTAGGTTTAGGGTTAGGGTTCGGGTTCGAAATAGGGTTAGGGTTAGGGTTAGGGGTCAGTTTAGGGTTAGGGTTAGGGTTAGGGTTAGGGTTCGGGTTAGAGTTAGGGTTAGGGTTAGGGTTAGGGTTAGGGTTAGGGTTACGGTTCGGCTTAGGGTTAGGGTTAGGGTTAGGGTTAGGGTTCGGGTTAGGGTTAGGGTTAGGGTTCGGGTTAGGGTTAGGGTTAGGGTTAGGGTTAGGGTTCTGGTTCGGGTTAGGTTTCGTGTTAGGGTTAGGGTTCGGGTTAGGGTTCGGTTTAGGGTTAGGGTTCGGGTTAGGGTTAGGGGTTAGGGTTAGGGTCAGGGTTAGGGTTAGGGTTCGGGTTCGGGTTAGGGTTAGGGTTAGGGTTAGTGTTAGGTTTTAGGGTTAGGGTTAGAGTTAGGGTTAGGGTTAGGGTTATGGGTTAGGGTTAGGGTTAGGGTTAGGGCTTGGGTTCGGGTTAGGGTTATGGTTCGGGTTAGGGTTCGGGTTAGGTGTAGGGTTAGGGTTAGGGTTCGGGTTAGGGTTAGGATTAGGTTTCGGGTTAGGGTTCGGTTAGGGTTCGGGTTAGGGTTAGGGTTCGGGTTAGGGTTCGGGTTAGGGTTAGGTTTCGGGTCAGGGTTAGGGTTAGGGTTAGGGGTTCGGGTTAGGGTTCGGGTTAGGGTTAGGGTTAGGGTTAGGGTTCGGGTTAGGGTTAGGGTTCGGGTTAGGGTTAGGTTTCGGGTTAGTGTTAGGGTTAGGGTTCGGGTTAGGGATCGGGTTAGGGTTAGGGTTCGTGTTCGGGTTAGGGTTAAGGTTAGTGTTAGGGTTAGGGTTCAGGTTTGAGTTAGGGTTAGGGTTAGGGTTCGGGTTCGCGCTAGGGTTCGGGTTAGGTTTAGGGTTCGTGTTAGGGTTAGGGTTTGGGTTTGGGTTCGGCTTCGGTTTAGGTTTAGGGTTAGGGTTAGTGTTAGGGATCGGGTTAGCGTTAGGGTTATTGTTAGGGTTAGGGGTAGGGTTAGGGTTAGGGTTCGGGTTAGGGTTAGTGTTAGGCTTAGGGTTCGGCTTCGGTTTAGGGTTAGGGTTAGGGTTCGGGTTAGGGTTAGAGTTAGGGTTATGTTTAGGGTTCGGGTTAGGGTTAGGGTTAGGGTTAGGGATCGGGGTAGGGTTAGGGTTCGGGTTCGTGTTAGGGTTAGGGTTCGGTTTCGGGTTAGGGTTAGGGTTCGTTTTCGGGTTAGGGTTCGGTTTGTGTTAGGGTTCCGGTTAGGGTTAGGGGTTAGGGTTAGGGTTAGGGTTAGGGTTAGGGTTAGGGTTCGGGTTAGAGTTAGGGGTAGGGTTAGGGTTAGGGTTCGGGTTAGGGTTAGGGTTCGGGTTAGGGTTAGTGTTAGGTTAGGGTTAAGTTTTTGGGTTAGGGTTAGGGTTACGGTTTGGGTTAGGGTTAGGGGTTAGGTTTAAGGTTAGGGTTAGTGTTAGGGTTCGGGTTAGGGTTAGGGTTAGGGTTCGGGTTAGGGTTAGGGTTAGGTTTCGGGTTAGGGTTAGGGTTAGTGTTTGGGTTAAGGTTAGGGTTAGGGTTAGGGTTCGGGTTAGGGTTCGGGTTAGGATTAGGGTTAGGATTCGGGTTAGGGTTAGGGTTAGGTTTCGGGTTATGGTTAGGGTTCGGGTTAGGGTTAGGTATAGGGTTCAGGTTCGGGTTAGGGTTAGGGTTCGGGTTAGGGTTAAGGTTCGGGTTCGGGTTAGGGTTAGGGTTCGGGTTCGGGTTAGGGTTCGGTTTGGGGTTAGGGTTAGGGTTAGGGTTAGGGTTCGGGTTTTCGTTAGGGTTCGGTTTAGCGTTAGGATTCGGGTTCGGGTTAGGGTTCGGGTTCGGGTTCGGGTTAGGGTTCGGGTTAGGGTTAGGGTTCGGGTTAGATTTATGGTTCGGGTTTGGGTTAGGGTTAGAGTTCGGTTTAGGGTTAGGGTTAGGGTTTGGGTTCGGGTTCGGGTTTGGTTTAGGGTTAGGGTTCGGGTTAGGGTTCGGGTTAGGGTTAGGATTGGGTAAGGGGTTAGTGTTCGGGTTAGGGTTAGGGTTAGGGTTAGGGTTCGGGTTAAGGTTCGGTTTAGGGTTAGGTTTAGGGTTAGGATAAGGGTTAGGGTTAGGGTGCGGGTTAGGGTTCGGGTTAGGGTTCGTGTTAGGGTTAGGGTTCGGATTCGGGTTAGGGTTAGGGTTAGGGTTAGGGTTCGCGTTAGGATTAGGGTTAGGTTTAGGGTTAGGGTTCGTGTTAGGGTTAGGGTTATGGTTTGGGTTCGGGTTCGGGGTAGGGTTAGGGTTAGGGTTCGGGTTAGGGATAGGTTTAGGGTTAGAGTTAGGGTTAGGGTTCGGGTTAGGGTTCGGGTTAGGGTTAGGGTTAGAGTTAGGGTTAGGTTTAGGGTTAGGTTTAGGGTTAGGGTTCGAGTTAGGGTTAGGGTTTGGGTTAGGGTTAGGGTTAGGGTTAGGGTTCGGGTTAGAGTTAGGTTTAGGTTTCGGTTTAGGGTTAGGGTTAGGGTTAGGTTTAGGGTTAGGGTTCGGGTTCGGGTTAGTGTTCGGGTTAGGGTTAGGGTTCGAGTTAGGGTTCGGTTTAGGGTTCGGGTTAGGGTTATGTTTAGGGTTAGGGTTCGGGATCAGGGTAGGGTTCGGGTTCGGGATAGGGTTCGGGTTAGGGTTCGGTTTCGGGTTAGGGTTCGGGTTTGGGTTAGGGTTCCGGTTAGGGTTCGAGTTAGGGTTAGGGTTAGGGTTAGGATTCCGGTTAGGGTTAGGGTTAGTGTTAGGGTTCGTGTTAGAGTTAGGGGTTAGTTTTAGGGTTAGGGTTAGGGTTATGGTTCGAGTTAGGGTTAGGGTTCGGGTTAGGGTTAGGGTTAGGGTTCGGGTTAGGGTTAGGGTTAGGGTTAGGGTTCGGGTTAGGGTTAGGGTTAGGGTTAGGTTTAGGTTTCGGGTTAGGGTTAGGGTTAGGGTTCGGGTTAGGGTTTGGGTTCGAGTTAGGGTTCGGTTTAGGTTTCGGGTTAGGGTTAGGGTTAGGGTTAGCGTTCGGGATCGGGTTAGGGTTCGGGTTCGGGTTAGGGTTCGGGTTAGGCTTAGGATTAGGGTTAGGGTTCGGGTTAGGGTTAGGTTTCGGGTTTGGGTTAGGTTTAGGTTTCGGGTTAGAGTTAGGGTTAGGGTTAGGGTTAGTGTTAGGTTTTAGGGTTAGGGTTAGAGTTAGGGTTAGGGTTAGGGTTATGGGTTAGGGTTAGGGTTAGGGTTAGGGCTTGGGTTCGGGTTAGGGTTAGGGTTCGGGTTAGGGTTCGGGTTAGGTGTAGGGTTAGGGTTAGGGTTCGGGTTAGGGTTAGGATTAGGTTTCGGGTTAGGGTTCGGTTAGGGTTCGGGTTAGGGTTAGGGTTCGGGTTAGGGTTCGGGTTAGGGTTAGGGTTCGTGTTAGGGTTAGGGTTTGGGTTTGGGTTCGGCTTCGGTTTAGGTTTAGGGTTAGGGTTAGTGTTAGGGTTCGGGTTAGCGTTAGGGTTATTGTTAGGGTTAGGGGTCAGGGTTAGGGTTAGGGTTCGGGTTAGGGTTAGTGTTAGGCTTAGGGTTCGGCTTCGGTTTAGGGTTAGGGTTAGGGTTAGTGTTAGGGTTCGGGTTAGCGTTAGGGTTATTGTTAGGGTTAGGGGTTAGGGTTAGGGTTAGGGTTCGGGTTAGGGTTAGTGTTAGGCTTAGGGTTCGGCTTCGGTTTAGGGTTAGGGTTAGGGTTCGGGTTAGGGTTAGAGTTAGGGTTATGTTTAGGGTTCGGGTTAGGGTTAGGGTTAGGGTTAGGGATCGGGGTAGGGTTAGGGTTCGGGTTCGTGTTAGGGTTAGGGTTCGGTTTCGGGTTAGGGTTAGGGTTCGTTTTCGGGTTAGGGTTCGGTTTCGGTTAGGGTTCCGGTTAGGGTTAGGGGTTAGGGTTAGGGTTAGGGTTAGGGTTAGGGTTCGGGTTAGAGTTAGGGGTAGGGTTAGGGTTAGGGTTCGGGTTAGGGTTAGGGTTCGTGTTCGGGTTAGGGTTAGGGTTAGGTTTCGGGTTAGGGTTAGGGTCAGTGTTTGGGTTAAGGTTAGGGTTAGGGTTAGGGTTCGGGTTAGGGTTCGGGTTAGGATTAGGGTTAGGATTCGGGTTAGGCTTAGGGTTAGGTTTCGGGTTATGGTTAGGGTTCGGGTTAGGGTTAGGTATAGGGTTCAGGTGCGGGTTAGGGTTAGGGTTCGGGTTAGGGTTAAGGTTCGGGTTCGGGTTAGGGTTAGGGTTCGGGTTCGGGTTAGGGTTCGGGTTGGGGTTAGGGTTAGGGTTAGGGTTAGGGTTCGGGTTTTCGTTAGGGTTCGGGTTAGCGTTAGGATTCGTGTTCGGGTTCGGGTTAGGGTTCGGGTTCGGGTTCGGGTTAGGGTTCGGGTTAGGGTTAGGGTTCGGGTTAGGGTTATGGTTCGGGTTTGGGTTAGGTTTAGAGTTCGGTTTAGGGTTAGGGTTAGGGTTTGGGTTCGGGTTCGGGTTTGGGTTAGGCTTAGGGTTCGGGTTAGGGTTCGGGTTAGGGTTAGGATTGGGTAAGGGGTTAGTGTTCGTGTTAGGGTTAGGGTTATGGTTTGGGTTAGGGTTCGGGGTAGGTTTAGGGTTAGGGTTCGGGTTAGGGATAGGTTTAGGGTTAGAGTTAGGGTTAGGGTTCGGGTTAGGGTTCGGGTTAGGGTTAGGGTTAGAGTTAGGGTTAGGTTTAGGGTTAGGTTTAGGGTTAGGGTTCGAGTTAGGGTTAGGGTTTGGGTTAGGGTTAGGGTTAGGGTTAGGGTTCGGGTTAGGGTTAGGTTTAGGTTTCGGGTTAGGGTTAGGGTTAGGGTTAGGTTTAGGGTTAGGGTTCGGGTTCGGGTTAGTGTTCGGGTTAGGGTTAGGGTTCGAGTTAGGGTTCGGTTTAGGGTTCGGGTTAGGGTTATGTTTAGGGTTAGGGTTCGGGATCAGGGTAGGGTTCGGGTTCGGGTTAGGGTTCGGGTTAGGGTTCGGTTTCGGGTTAGGGTTCGGGTTTGGGTTAGGGTTCCGGTTAGGGTTCGAGTTAGGGTTAGGGTTCGTGTTAGAGTTAGGGGTTAGTTTTAGGGTTAGGGTTAGGGTTATGGTTCGAGTCAGGGTTAGGGTTAGGGTTAGGGTTAGGGTTAGGGTTCGGGTTAGGGTTAGGGTTAGGGTTAGGGTTCGGGTTAGGGTTAGGGTTAGGGTTAGGTTTAGGTTTCGGGTTAGGGTTAGGTTTAGGGTTCGGGTTAGGGTTTGGGTTCGAGTTAGGGTTCGGGTTAGGTTTCGGGTTAGGGTTAGGGTTAGGGTTAGCGTTCGGGATCGGGTTAGGGTTCGGGTTCGGGTTAGGCTTACGATTAGGGTTAGGGTTCGGGTTAGGGTTAGGGTTCGGGTTTGGGTTAGGTTTAGGTTTTGGGTTAGGGTTAGGGTTAGGTTTAGGGTTAGGTTTAGGGTTCGGTTTAGGGTTAGGGTTAGGGTTAGGGTTAGGGTTCGGGTTAGGGATAGGGTTAGGTTTCGGTTTAGTGGTAGGGTTAGGTTTAGGGTTAGGGTTCGGGTTAGGTTTAGGGTTAGGGTTCGGTTTAGGGTTAGGGTTAGGGTTTGGGTTAGTGTTAGGTTTAGGGTTAGGGTTCGGTTTAGGGTTAGTGTTAGGGTTCGGGTTAGGTTTAGGTTTAGGGTTAGGGTTAGGGTTCGGGTTAGGGTTCCGGTTAGGTTTAGGGTTAGGGTTCGGGTTCGAATTAGGGTTAGGGTTAGGGTTAGGGTTCAGGTTAGGTTTAGGGTTAGGGTTAGGGTTAGGGTACGGGTTAGAGTTAGGTTTAGGGTTAGGGTTAGGGTTCGGCTTAGGGTTAGGGTTAGGGTTAGGGTTAGGGTTAGGGTTCGGGTTAGGGTTAGTGTTAGGGTTCGGGTTAGGGTTAGGGTTAGGGTTAGGGTTCTGTTTCGGGTTAGGTTTCGTGTTAGGGTTAGGGTTCGGGTTAGGGTTCGGTTTAGGGTTAGGTTTCGGGTTAGTGTTAGGGGTTAGGGTTAGGGTCAGGGTTAGGGTTAGGGTTCGGGTTAGGGTAAGGGTTAGGGTTAGGGTTAGTGTTAGGTTTTAGGGTTAGGGTTAGGGTTAGGGTTATGGGTTAGGGTTAGGGTTAGGGTTAGGGCTTGGGTTCGGGTTAGGGTTATGGTTCGGGTTAGGGTTCGGGTTAGGTGTAGGGTTAGGGTTAGGGTTCGGGTTAGGGTTAGGATTAGGTTTCGGGTTAGGGTTCGGTTAGGGTTCGGGTTAGGGTTAGGGTTAGGGTTCGGGTTAGGGTTCGGGTTAGGGTTAGGTTTCGGGTCAGGGTTAGGGTTAGGGGTTCGGGTTAGGGTTCGGGTTAGGGTTAGGGTTAGGGTTAGGGTTCGGGTTAGGGTTAGGGTTCGGGTTAGGGTTAGGTTTCGGGTTAGGGTTAGGGTTAGGGTTAGGGCTTGGGTTCGGGTTAGGGTTAGGGTTCGGGTTAGGGTTCGGGTTAGGTTTAGGGTTAGGGTTAGGGTTCGGGTTAGGGTTAGGTTTAGGTTTCGGGTTAGGGTTCGGTTAGGGTTCGGGTTAGGGTTAGGGTTCGGTTTAGGGTTCCGGTTAGGGTTAGGTTTCGGGTCAGGGTTAGGGTTAGGGTTAGGGGTTCGGGTTAGGGTTCAGGTTAGGGTTCGGGTTAGGGTTAGGCTTCGGGTTAGGGTTAGGGTTCGGGTTACGGTTAGGGTTCGGGTTAGGGTTAGGGTTAGGGTTCGGGTTAGGGATAGGGTTAGGGTTAGGTTTCGGATTCGGGTTACGGTTAAGGTTAGTGTTATGGTTAGGGTTCAGGTTTGAGTTAGGGTTAGGGTTAGGGTTCGGATTCGCGCTAGGGTTCGGGTTAGGTTTAGGTTTCGTGTTAGGGTTAGGGTTTGGGTTTGGGTTCGGCTTCGGTTTAGGTTTAGGGTTAGGGTTAGTGTTAGGGTTCGGGTTAGGGTTAGGGTTATTGTTAGGGTTAGGGGTTAGGGTTAGTGTTAGGGTTCGGGTTAGGGTTAGTGTTAGGCTTAGGGTTCGGCTTCGGTTTAGGGTTAGGGTTAGGGTTCGGGTTAGGGTTAGAGTTAGGGTTATGTTTAGGATTCGGGTTAGGGTTAGGGTTAGGGATCGGGGTAGGGTTAGGGTTCGGGTTCGTGTTAGGGTTAGGGTTCGGTTTCGGGTTAGGATTAGGGTTCGGTTTCGGGTTAGGGTTCGGTTTGGGTTAGGGTTCCGGTTAGGGTTAGTGGTTAGGGTTAGGGTTAGGGTTAGGGTTAGGGTTAGGGTTCTGGTTAGAGTTAGGGGTAGGGTTAGGGTTAGGGTTCGGGTTAGGGTTAGGGTTAGGGTTCGGGTTAGGGTTAGTGTTAGGTTAGGGTTAAGTTTTAGGGTTAGTGTTAGGGTTACGGTTAGGGTTAGGGTTAGGGGTTAGGTTTAAGGTTAGCGTTAGTGTTAGGGTTCGGGTTAGGGTTAGGGTTAGGGTTCGGGTTAGGGTTAGGGATTAGGGTTAGGGTTAGGGTTAGGGTTAGGGTTCGGGTAAGGGTTAGGGTTAGGGTTAGGGTTCGGGTTAGGCTTAGGGGTAGGGTTAGGGTTAGGGTTCGGGTTAGGATTAGGGTTAGGGTTCGGGTTAGGGTTAGGGTTAGGGATAGGTTTCGGGTTAGGCTTAGGGTTAGGGTTCGGGTTAGGTTTAGGGTTAGTGTTTGGGATAGGGTTAGGGTTAGGGTTAGGGTTTGGGTTAGGTTTAGGGTTAGGATTTGTGTTAGGTTTAGGGTTCGTGTTCGGGTTAGGGTTAGGGTTCGGTTTCGGGTTAGGGTTCGGGTTTGGGATAGGGTTCGGGTTAGGGTTAGGGTTCGGATTAGGGATAGGGTTAGGGTTAGGGGTTAGGGTTAGGTTTAGGATTAGTGTTAGGGTTCGGGTTTGGGTTAGGGTTAGGGTTAGAGTTAGTGTTCGGTTTAGGGTTAGGGTTAGGGTTCGGGTTAGAGTTAGGGTTAGGATTTAGGTTTAGGTTAGGTTTAGGGTTAGGTTTAGGGTTAGGTTTAGGTTTTAGGGTTA
Organism: Urocyon cinereoargenteus; assembly: GCA_032313775.1. Lineage (NCBI taxonomy): Eukaryota > Metazoa > Chordata > Mammalia > Carnivora > Canidae > Urocyon > Urocyon cinereoargenteus. Next base: position 1,010,377 of record JAVLSZ010000033.1, read on the forward strand.
GGGTTAGGATTAGGGTTATGGTTAGGGGTTAGGGTTCGGGTTAGGGTTAGGGTTAGGGTTAGGGTTCGGGTTAGGGTTAGGGTTCGGCTTAAGGTTAGGGTTAGGTTTAGGGTTAGGCTTAGGGTTCGGTTTAGGGTTAGGGTTAGGGTTAGGGTTAGGGTTCGGGTTAGGGATAGGGTTAGGGTTCGGTTTAGGGGTAGGGTTAGGTTTAGGGTTAGGGTTCGGGTTAGGTTTAGGGTTAGGGTTCGGGTTAGGGTTAGGGTTAGGGTTTGGGTTAGTGTTAGGTTTAGGGTTAGGGTTCGGTTTAGGGTTAGGGTTAGGATTTGGGTTTGGGTTAGGGTTAGGTTTCGGGTTAGGGTTAGGGTTCGGGTTAGGGTTAGGTTTAGGGTTAGGGTTAGGGTTCGGGTTAGGGTTAGGGTTCCGGTTAGGTTTAGGGTTAGGGTTCGGGTTCGAAATAGGGTTAGGGTTAGGGTTAGGGTTCAGTTTAGGGTTAGGGTTAGGGTTAGGGTTAGGGTTCGGGTTAGAGTTATGGGTTAGTTTTAGGGTTAGGGTTAGGGTTATGGTTCGAGTCAGGGTTAGGGTTAGGGTTAGGGTTAGGGTTAGGGTTCGGGTTAGGGTTAGGGTTAGGGTTAGGGTTCGGGTTAGGGTTAGGGTTAGGGTTAGGTTTAGGTTTCGGGTTAGGGTTAGGGTTAGGGTTCGGGTTAGGGTTTGGGTTCGAGTTAGGGTTCGGGTTAGGTTTCGGGTTAGGGTTAGGGTTAGGGTTAGCGTTCGGGATCGGGTTAGGGTTCGGGTTCGGGTTAGGCTTAGGATTAGGGTTAGGGTTCGGGTTAGGGTTAGGGTTCGGGTTTGGGTTAGGTTTAGGTTTCGGGTTAGGGTTAGGGTTAGGTTTAGGGTTAGGTTTAGGGTTCGGTTTAGGGTTAGGGTTAGGGTTAGGGTTAGGGTTCGGGTTAGGGATAGGGTTAGGTTTCGGTTTAGGGGTAGGGTTAGGTTTAGGGTTAGGGTTCGGGTTAGGTTTAGGGTTAGGGTTCGGGTTAGGGTTAGGGTTAGGGTTTGGGTTAGTGTTAGGTTTAGGGTTAGGGTTCGGTTTAGGGTTAGTGTTAGGGTTCGGGTTAGGTTTAGGTTTAGGGTTAGGGTTAGGGTTCGGGTTAGGGTTCCGGTTAGGTTTAGGGTTAGGGTTCGGGTTCGAATTAGGGTTAGGGTTAGGGTTAGGGTTCAGGTTAGGTTAAGGGTTAGGGTTAGGTTTAGGGTACGGGTTAGAGTTAGGGTTAGGGTTAGGGTTAGGGTTCGGCTTAGGGTTAGGGTTAGGGTTAGGGTTAGGGTTAGGGTTAGGGTTAGGGTTCGGGTTAGGGTTAGTGTTAGGGTTCGGTTTAGGGTTAGGGTTAGGGTTAGGGTTCTGTTTCGGGTTAGGTTTCGTGTTAGGGTTAGGGTTCGGGTTAGGGTTCGGTTTAGGGTTAGGTTTCGGGTTAGTGTTAGGGGTTAGGGTTAGGGTCAGGGTTAGGGTTATTGTTCGGGTTAGGGTAAGGGTTAGGGTTAGGGTTAGTGTTAGGTTTTAGGGTTAGGGTTAGAGTTAGGGTTAGGGTTAGGGTTATGGGTTAGGGTTAGGGTTAGGGTTAGGGCTTGGGTTCGGGTTAGGGTTATGGTTCGGGTTAGGGTTCGGGTTAGGTGTAGGGTTAGGGTTAGGGTTCGGGTTAGGGTTAGGATTAAGTTTCGGGTTAGGGTTCGGTTAGGGTTCGGGTTAGGGTTAGGGTTCGGGTTAGGGTTCGGGTTAGGGTTAGGTTTCGGGTCAGGGTTAGGGTTAGGGTTAGGGTTTCGGGTTAGGGTTCGGGTTAGGGTTAGGGTTAGGGTTAGGGTTCGGGTTAGAGTTAGGGTTCGGGTTAGGGTTAGGTTTCGGGTTAGGGTTAGGGTTAGGGTTAGGGCTTGGGTTCGGGTTAGGGTTAGGGTTCGGGTTAGGGTTCGGGTTAGGTTTAGGGTTAGGGTTAGGGTTCGGGTTAGGGTTAGGTTTAGGTTTCGGGTTAGGGTTCGGTTAGGGTTCGGGTTAGGGTTAGGGTTCGGGTTAGGGTTCGGGTTAGGGTTAGGTTTCGGGTCAGGGTTAGGGTTAGGGTTAGGGGTTCGGGTTAGGGTTCAGGTTAGGGTTCGGGTTAGGGTTAGGCTTCGGGTTAGGGTTAGGGTTCGGGTTACGGTTAGGGTTCGGGTTAGGGTTAGGGTTAGGGTTCGGGTTAGGGATAGGGTTAGGGTTAGGGTTCGGGTTCGGGTTACGGTTAAGGTTAGTGTTATGGTTAGGGTTCAGGTTTGAGTTAGGGTTAGGGTTAGGGTTCGGGTTCGCTCTAGGGTTCGGGTTAGGTTTAGGTTTCGTGTTAGGGTTAGGGTTTGGGTTTGGGTTCGGCTTCGGTTTAGGTTTAGGGTTAGGGTTAGTGTTAGGGTTCGGGTTAGGTTTAGGGTTATTGTTAGGGTTACGGGTTAGGGTTAGTGTTAGGGTTCGGGTTAGGGTTAGTGTTAGGCTTAGGGTTCGGCTTCGGTTTAGGGTTAGGGTTAGGGTTCGGGTTAGGGTTAGAGTTAGGGTTATGTTTAGGATTCGGGTTAGGGTTAGGGTTAGGGATCGGGGTAGGGTTAGGGTTCGGGTTCGTGTTAGGGTTAGGGTTCGGTTTCGGGTTAGGATTAGGGTTCGGTTTCGGGTTAGGGTTCGGTTTGGGTTAGGGTTCCGGTTAGGGTTAGTGGTTAGGGTTAGGGTTAGGGTTAGGGTTAGGGTTAGGGTTCTGGTTAGAGTTAGGGGTAGGGTTAGGGTTAGGGTTCGGGTTAGGGTTAGGGTTAGGGTTCGGGTTAGGGTTAGTGTTAGGTTAGGGTTAAGTTTTAGGGTTAGTGTTAGGGTTACGGTTAGGGTTAGGGTTAGGGGTTAGGTTTAAGGTTAGGGTTAGTGTTAGGGTTCGGGTTAGGGTTAGGGTTAGGGTTCGGGTTAGGGTTAGGGATTAGGGTTAGGGTTAGGGTTAGGGTTAGGGTTCGGGTAAGGGTTAGGGTTAGGGTTAGGGTTCGGGTTAGGCTTAGGGGTAGGGTTAGGGTTAGGGTTCGGGTTAGGATTAGGGTTAGGGTTCGGGTTAGGGTTAGGGTTAGGGATAGGTTTCGGGTTAGGCTTAGGGTTAGGGTTCGGGTTAGGTTTAGGGTTAGTGTTTGGGATAGGGTTAGGGTTAGGGTTAGGGTTCGGGTTAGGTTTAGGGTTAGGATTTGTGTTAGGTTTAGGGTTCGTGTTCGGGTTAGGGTTAGGGTTCGGTTTCGGGTTAGGGTTCGGGTTTGGGATAGGGTTCGGGTTAGGGTTAGGGTTCGGATTAGGGATAGGGTTAGGGTTAGGGGTTAGGGTTAGGTTTAGGATTAGTGTTAGGGTTCGGGTTTGGGTTAGGGTTAGGGTTAGAGTTAGTGTTCGGTTTAGGGTTAGGGTTAGGGTTCGGGTTAGAGTTAGGGTTAGGATTTAGGTTTAGGTTAGGTTTAGGGTTAGGTTTAGGGTTAGGTTTAGGTTTTAGGGTTAGGGTTAGGATTAGGGTTATGGTTAGGGGTTAGGGTTCGGGTTAGGGTTAGGGTTAGGGTTAGGGTTCGGGTTAGGGTTAGGGTTCGGCTTAAGGTTAGGGTTAGGTTTAGGGTTAGGCTTAGGGTTCGGTTTAGGGTTAGGGTTAGGGTTAGGGTTAGGGTTCGGGTTAGGGATAGGGTTAGGGTTCGGTTTAGGGGTAGGGTTAGGTTTAGGGTTAGGGTTCGGGTTAGGTTTAGGGTTAGGGTTCGGGTTAGGGTTAGGGTTAGGGTTTGGGTTAGTGTTAGGTTTAGGGTTAGGGTTCGGTTTAGGGTTAGGGTTAGGATTTGGGTTTGGGTTAGGGTTAGGTTTCGGGTTAGGGTTAGGGTTCGGGTTCGGGTTAGGTTTAGGGTTAGGGTTAGGGTTCGGGTTAGGGTTAGGGTTCCGGTTAGGTTTAGGGTTAGGGTTCGGGTTAGGGGTCAGTTTAGGGTTAGGGTTAGGGTTAGGGTTAGGGTTCGGGTTAGAGTTAGGGTTAGGATTAGGGTTAGGGTTAGGGTTAGGGTTACGGTTCGGCTTAGGGTTAGGGTTCGGGTTAGGGTTAGGGTTCGGGTTAGGGTTAGGGTTAGGGTTAGGGTTCGGGTTAGGGTTAGGGTTAGGGTTAGGGTTCTGGTTCGGGTTAGGTTTCGTGTTAGGGTTAGGGTTCGGGTTAGGGTTCGGTTTAGGGTTAGGGTTCGGGTTAGGGTTAGGGGTTAGGGTTAGGGTCAGGGTTAGGGTTAGGGTTCGGGTTCGGGTTAGGGTTAGGGTTAGGGTTAGTGTTAGGTTTTAGGGTTAGGGTTAGAGTTAGGGTTAGGGTTAGGGTTATGGGTTAGGGTTAGGGTTAGGGTTAGGGCTTGGGTTCGGGTTAGGGTTATGGTTCGGGTTAGGGTTCGGGTTAGGTGTAGGGTTAGGGTTAGGGTTCGGGTTAGGGTTAGGATTAGGTTTCGGGTTAGGGTTCGGTTAGGGTTCGGGTTAGGGTTAGGGTTCGGTTTAGGGTTCGGTTTAGGGTTAGGTTTCGGGTCAGGGTTAGGGTTAGGGTTAGGGGTTCGGGTTAGGGTTCGGGTTAGGGTTAGGGTTAGGGTTCGGGTTAGGGTTAGGGTTCGGGTTAGGGTTAGGTTTCGGGTTAGGGTTAGGGTTAGGGTTCGGGTTAGGGATCGGGTTAGGGTTAGGGTTCGTGTTCGGGTTAGGGTTAAGGTTAGTGTTAGGGTTAGGATTCAGGTTTGAGTTAGGGTTAGGGTTAGGGTTCGGGTTCGCGCTAGGGTTCGGGTTAGGTTTAGGGTTCGTGTTAGGGTTAGGGTTTGGGTTTGGGTTCGGCTTCGGTTTAGGTTTAGGGTTAGGGTTAGTGTTAGGGATCGGGTTAGCGTTAGGGTTATTGTTAGGGTTAGGGGTAGGGTTAGGGTTAGGGTTCGGGTTAGGGTTAGTGTTAGGCTTAGGGTTCGGCTTCGGTTTAGGGTTAGGGTTAGGGTTCGGGTTAGGGTTAGAGTTAGGGTTATGTTTAGGGTTCGGGTTAGGGTTAGGGTTAGGGTTAGGGATCGGGGTAGGGTTAGGGTTCGGGTTCGTGTTAGGGTTAGGGTTCGGTTTCGGGTTAGGGTTAGGGTTCGTTTTCGGGTTAGGGTTCGGTTTGTGTTAGGGTTCCGGTTAGGGTTAGGGGTTAGGGTTAGGGTTAGGGTTAGGGTTAGGGTTAGGGTTCGGGTTAGAGTTAGGGGTAGGGTTAGGGTTAGGGTTCGGGTTAGGGTTAGGGTTCGGGTTAGGGTTAGTGTTAGGTTAGGGTTAAGTTTTTGGGTTAGGGTTAGGGTTACGGTTAGGGTTAGGGTTAGGGGTTAGGTTTAAGGTTAGGGTTAGTGTTAGGGTTCGGGTTAGGGTTAGGGTTAGGGTTCGGGTTAGGGTTAGGGTTAGGTTTCGGGTTAGGGTTAGGGTTAGTGTTTGGGTTAAGGTTAGGGTTAGGGTTAGGGTTCGGGTTAGGGTTTGGTTAGGATTAGGGTTAGGATTCGGGTTAGGGTTAGGGTTAGGTTTCGGGTTATGGTTAGGGTTCGGGTTAGGGTTAGGTATAGGGTTCAGGTTCGGGTTAGGGTTAGGGTTCGGGTTAGGGTTAAGGTTCGGGTTCGGGTTAGGGTTAGGGTTCGGGTTCGGGTTAGGGTTCGGGTTGGGGTTAGGGTTAGGGTTAGGGTTAGGGTTCGGGTTTTCGTTAGGGTTCGGTTTAGCGTTAGGATTCGGGTTCGGGTTCGGGTTAGGGTTCGGGTTCGGGTTCGGGTTAGGGTTCGGGTTAGGGTTAGGGTTCGGGTTAGATTTATGGTTCGGGTTTGGGTTAGGGTTAGAGTTCGGTTTAGGGTTAGGGTTAGGGTTTGGGTTCGGGTTCGGGTTTGGGTTAGGGTTAGGGTTCGGGTTAGGGTTCGGGTTAGGGTTAGGATTGGGTAAGGGGTTAGTGTTCGGGTTAGGTTTAGGGTTAGGGTTAGGGTTAGGGTTCGGGTTAAGGTTCGGTTTAGGGTTAGGTTTAGGGTTAGAATAAGGGTTAGGGTTAGGGTGCGGGTTAGGGTTCGGGTTAGGGTTCGTGTTAGGGTTAGGGTTCGGATTCGGGTTAGGGTTTGGGTTAGGGTTAGGGTTCACGTTAGGATTAGGGTTAGGGTTAGGGTTAGGGTTCGTGTTAGGGTTAGGGTTATGGTTTGGGTTCTGGTTCGGGGTAGGGTTAGGGTTAGGGTTCGGGTTAGGGATAGGTTTAGGGTTAGAGTTAGGGTTAGGGTTCGGGTTAGGGTTCGGGTTAGGGTTAGGGTTAGAGTTAGGGTTAGGTTTAGGGTTAGGTTTAGGGTTAGGGTTCGAGTTAGGGTTAGGGTTTGGGTTAGGGTTAGGGTTAGGGTTAGGGTTCGGGTTAGGGTTTGGTTTAGGTTTCGGGTTAGGGTTAGGGTTAGGGTTAGGTTTAGGGTTAGGGTTCGGGTTCGGGTTAGTGTTCGGGTTAGGGTTAGGGTTCGAGTTAGGGTTCGGTTTAGGGTTCGGGTTAGGGTTATGTTTAGGGTTAGGGTTCGGGATCAGGGTAGGGTTCGGGTTCGGGATAGGGTTCGGGTTAGGGTTCGGTTTCGGGTTAGGGTTCGGGTTTGGGTTAGGGTTCCGGTTAGGGTTCGAGTTAGGGTTAGGGTTAGGGTTAGGATTCCGGTTAGGGTTAGGGTTAGGGTTCGTGTTAGAGTTAGGGGTTAGTTTTAGGGTTAGGGTTAGGGTTATGGTTCGAGTTAGGGTTAGGGTTCGGGTTAGGGTTAGGGTTAGGGTTCGGGTTAGGGTTAGGGTTAGGTTTAGGGTTCGGGTTAGGGTTAGGGTTAGGGTTAGGTTTAGGTTTCGGGTTAGGGTTAGGGTTAGGGTTCGGGTTAGGGTTTGGGTTCGAGTTAGGGTTCGGTTTAGGTTTCGGGTTAGGGTTAGGGTTAGGGTTAGCGTTCGGGATCGGGTTAGGGTTCGGGTTCGGGTTAGGGTTCGGGTTAGGCTTAGGATTAGGGTTAGGGTTCGGGTTAGGGTTAGGGTTCGGGTTTGGGTTAGGTTTAGGTTTCGGGTTAGGGTTAGGGTTAGGGGTTAGGGTTAGGGTCGGGTTAGAGTTGGGGTTACGGTTCGGGTTAGGGTT
>JAVLSZ010000033.1:1020000-1037500 GCA_032313775.1 Urocyon cinereoargenteus
AGGGTTAGGGTTAGGTTTCGGTTTACGGTTAGGGTTAGGGTTAGGTTTAGGTTTAGGGTTCGGGTTAGGTTTAGGGTTAGGGTTCGGGTTAGGTTTAGGGTTCGGATTAGGGTTAGTTTTAGGGTTAGGGTTCGGGTTAGGGTTAGGGTTCGTGTTCGGGTTCGGGTTAGGGTTCGGGTTAGGGTTCGGGTTAGGGTTCTGGTTAGCGTTAAGGTTCGGTTTAGAGTTAGGGTTAAGGTTCGGTTTAGTTTTAGGGTTAGGGTTAGGTTTAGGGTTCGTGTTAGGGTTCGGGTTAGGGTTCGGGTTAGGGTTAGGGTTAGGGTTAGGGTTCGGGTTAGGGTTAGGGTTCCGGTTAGGTTTAGGGTTAGAGTTCGGGTTCGAGTTAGGGTTAGGGTTAGGGTTAGGGTTCGGGTAGGGTTAGGATTAGGGTTAGGGTTAGGGTTCAGGTTAGAGTCAGGGTTAGGGTTAGGGTTAGGGTTAGGGTTAGGGTTAGGGTTCGGTTTAGGGTTCGTGTTAGGGTTCGGGTTTGCGTTAGGGTTAGGGTTAGGGTTCGGGTTCGGTGTTAGGGTTATTGTTAGGGTTCGGGTTAGTGTTCGGGTTATGGTTAGGATTCGAGTAAGGGGTTAAGGTTCGGGTTCGGGTTAGGGTTAGGGTTAGGGTTCGGGTTACGGTTAGTGTTAGTGTTCGGGTTAGGGTTAGGGTTCGGGTTAGGGTTAGGGTTAGGGTTCGGGTTAGGGTTAGGGTATGGGTTAGGGTTCGGGTTCGGGGTTAGGGTTAGGATTCGGGGTAGGGTTAGGGTTAGGTTCGGTTTAGGGTTCGGTTTAGGGTTCGGGTTAGGGTTCGTGTTAGGGTTAGGGTTCGGGTTAGGGTTCGGGTTAGGGTTAGGGTTCGGGTAAGGGTTAGAGTTAGGGTTAGGGGTTCGGGTTAGTGTTCGGGTTAGGGTTAGGGTTAGGGTTAGGGTTAGGGTTAGGGTTAGGGTTAGGGTTCGGGTTCGGGTTAGGGTTCGGGTTAGGGTTCGTGTTAGGGTTCGCGTTCGGGTTAGGGTTCGGTTTAGGGTTCGGTTTAGGGTTAGGGTTCGGGTTTGGGTTAGGGTTAGGGTTAGGGTTAGGGTTCGCGTTAGGGTTAGGGTTAGGGTTAGGGTTCGGGTTAGGGTTAGAGTTCGGGTTAGGGTTAGGGTTCCGGTTAGGTTTAGGGTTAGGGTTCGGGTTCGAGTTAGGGTTCGGGTTAGGGTTAGGGTTCGGGTTAGGGTTAGGATTAGGGTTAGGGTTAGGTTTCGGTTTAGATTTAGGGGTTAGTGTTAGGGATATGTTAGGGTTAGGGTTCGGTTTAGGTTTAGGGTTAGGGTTAGGGTTAGGTTTCGGGTTAGGGTTAGGGTTAGGGTTCGGGTTAGTGTTAGGGTTAGGGTTAGTGTTAGGGTTCGGGTTCGGGTTAGGGTTCGGGTTTGGGTTAGGGTTCGGCTTAGGGTTAGGGTTAGGGTTAGGGTTAGGGTTCGGTTTACGGTTAGGGTTAGGGTTAGGTTTAGGTTTAGGGTTCGGGTTAGGTTTAGGGTTAGGGTTCGGGTTAGGTTTAGGGTTCGGATTAGGGTTAGTTTTAGGGTTAGGGTTCGGGTTAGGGTTAGGGTTCGGGTTCGGGTTCGGGTTAGGGTTCGAGTTAGGGTTCGGGTTAGGGTTCTGGTTAGCAGTAGGGTTCGGGTTAGGGTTAGGGTTAAGGTTCGGGTTAGGTTTAGGGTTAGGGTTAGGGTTAGGGTTCGTGTTAGGGTTCGGGTTAGGTGTCGGGTTAGGGTTAGTGTTCGGGTTCGGGTTAGGGTTAGGGTTAGGGTTCGGGTTAGGGTTAGGGTTCCGGTTAGGTTTAGGGTTAGGGTTCGGGTTAGAGTTTGGGTTAGGGTTAGGGTTAGGGTTAGGGTTCGGGTTAGGGTTAGGATTAGGGTTAGGGTTAGGATTCAGGTTAGAGTCAGCGTTAGGGTTAGGGTTAGGGTTAGGGTTAGGGTTCGGTTTAGGGTTAGGGTTAGGGTTAGGGTTAGGGTTTGGGTTAGGGTTAGGGTTAGGGTTCGGGTTAGGGTTAGGGTTAGGGTTAGGGTTCGGGTTCGAGTTAGGGTTCGGGTTAGGGTTCGGGTTCGGGTTAGGGTTAGGGTTAGGGTTCGGGTTCGGTGTTAGGGTTATTGTTAGGGTTCGGGTTAGTGTTCGGGTTAGGGTTAGGATTCGAGTAAGGGGTTAGGGTTCGGGTTCGGGTTAGGGTTAGTGTTAGGGTTCGGGTTAGGGTTAGTTTTAGTGTTCGGGTTAGGTGTAGGGTTAGGGTTAGGGTTAGGCTTAGGGTTCGGGTTAGGGTTAGGGTTACGGTTCGGGTTAGGGTTCGGGTTAGGGTTCGGGTTAGGGTTAGGGTTAGGGTTCGGGTTAGGGTTAGGGTTCGGTTAGGGTTAGGTTTAGGGTTAGGGTTAGGGTTAGGGTTCGGTTTAGGGTTCGGGTTAGGGTTCGGGTTAGGGTTAGTGTTCGGGTTCGGGTTAGGGTTAGGGTTAGGGTTAGGGTTCGCGTTAGGGTTAGGGTTAGGGTTCGGGTTAGGTTTAGTGTTATGGTTTGGGTTCGGGTTCGGGGTAGGGTTAGGGTTCGGGTTCAGGTTAGGGTTCGGGTTCGGGTTCGGGTTAGGTTTAGTGTTAGGGTTAGGTTTAGGGTTAGGGTTCGAATTAGGGTTAGGGTTAGGGTTCGGTTTAGGGTTAGGTTTAGGGTTAGGGTTCGTGTTAGAGTTAGGGGTTAGTATTAGGGTTAGGGTTAGGGTTATGGTTCGGGTTAGGGTTAGGGTTAGGGTTAGGGTTAGGGTTCGGGTTAGGGTTAGGGTTAGGGTTAGGGTTCGGGTTAGGGTTAGTGTTAGGGTTAGGGTTAGGTTTAGGTTTCGGGTTAGGGTTAGGGTTAGGGTTTGGGTTACGGTTTGGGTTCGAGTTAGGGTTCGTGTTAGGGTTCGGGTTAGGATTTGGGTTAGGGTTAGGGTTCCGGATCGGGTTAGGGTTCGGGTTCGGGTTAGGGTTCGGGTTAGGGTTAGGGTTAGGGTTAGGGTTCGGGTTATGGTTAGGGTTCGGGTTTGGGGTAGGGTTAGGTTTCGGGTTAGGGTTAGGGTTAGGGGTTAGGATTAGGGTCGGGTTAGAGTTGGGGTTACGGTTCGGGTTAGGGTTAGGGTTCGGGTTACGGTTCGAGTTAGGGTTAGGGTTAGGGTTAGGGTTAGGGTTCGGGTTAGGGTTAGGGTTCGGGTTAGGGTTAGGGTTCGGGTTAGGGTTAGGGGTAGGGTTAGGGTTAGGGTTAGTGTTAGGGTTCGGGTAAGGGTTAGGGTTAGGGTTAGGTTTCGGGTTAGGGTTAGGGTTAGGGTTCGGTTTAGGGTTCGGGTTAGGGTTAGGGTTAGGGTTCGGGTTAGGTTTAGGGTTAGGGTTCGGGTTAGGTTTAGGGTTAGGGTTCGGGTTAGGTTTAGGGTTAGTGTTTGGGATAGGGTTAGGGTTAGGGTTAGGGTTCGGGTTAGGGTTAGGGTTAGGATTTGGGTTAGGGTTAGGGTTCGGGTTCGGGTTAGGGTTAGGGTTCGGTTTCGGGTTAGGGTTCGGGTTTGGGATAGGGTTCGGGTTAGGGTTAGGGTTCGGTTTAGGGTTAGGGTTAGGGTTAGGGGTTAGCGTTAGGTTTAGGATTAGTGTTAGGGTTCGGGTTAGGGTTAGGGTTACAGTTAGTGTTCGGTTTAGGGTTAGGGTTAGGGTTCGGGTTAGAGTTAGGGTTAGGGTTAGGGTTAGGTTTAGGTTTTAGGGTTAGGGTTAGGATTAGGGTTATGGTTAGGGGTTAGGGTTCGGGTTAGTGTTAGGGTTAGGGTTAGGGTTCGGGTTAGGGTTAGGGTTCGGGTTAGGGTTAGGGTTAGGTTTAGGGTTAGGCTTAGGGTTCGGTTTAGGGTTAGGGTTAGGGTTAGGGTTAGGGTTCGGGTTAGGGATAGGGTTAGGGTTCGGGTTAGGGGTAGGGTTAGGTTTAGGGTTAGGGTTCGGGTTAGGTTTAGGGTTAGGGTTGGGGTTAGGGTTAGGGTTAGGGTTTGGGTTAGTGTTAGGTTTAGGGTTAGGGTTCGGTTTAGGGTTAGGGTTAGGATTCGGGTTTGGGTTAGGGTTAGGTTTCGGGTTAGGGTTAGGGTTCGGTTTAGGGTTAGGTTTAGGGTTCGGGTTAGGGTTAGGTTTAGGGTTTGGGTTAGGGTTAGGGTTCGGGTTCGGGTTAGGGTTAGGGTTCGGGTTTGGGTTAGGTTTCGGGTTAGGGTTAGGGTTCGTGTTAGGGTTAGGGTTCGGGTTCGGGTTCGGGTTAGGTTTAGGGTTAGGGTTAGGGTAAGGGTTAGGGTTCGGGTTTGGGTTAGGGTTCGGGTTAGGGTTAGGGTTCGGGTTTGGGTTCGGTTTACGGTTAGGGTTAGGGTTAGGGTTAGGGTTAGGGTTAGGGTTCGGTTTAGGTTTAGGGTTAGGGTTCGGGTTAGGTTTAGGGTATGGATTAGGGTTAGTGTTAGGGTTAGGTTTCGGGTTAGGGTTAGGGTTCGGGTTCGGGATCGGTTTAGGGTTCGGCTTAGGGTTCGGGTTAGGGTTCGGGTTAGCGTTAGGGTTCGGTTAGGGATAGGGTTAAGGTTCTGGTTAGGTTTAGGTTTAGGGTTAGGTTTAGGGTTCGTGTTACGGTTCGGGTAGGTGTCGGGTTAGGGTTAGGTTTAGGTTTCGGGTTAGGATTAGGGTTAGGGTTAGGGTTAGAGTTCGGGTTAGGGTTAGGGTTCCGGTTAGGTTTAGGTTTAGGGTTCGGGTTCGAGTTAGGGTTAGGGTTAGGGTTAGGGTTCGGGTTAGGGTTAGGATTAGGGTTAGGGTTAGGGTTCGGTTTAGAGTTAGGGGTTAGTGTTAGGGTTAGGGTTAGGGTTAGGGTTGGGTTTAGGGTTAGGGTTAGGGTTAGGGTTAGGGTTCGGGTTAGGGTTAGGGTTAGGGTTCGGGTTAGTGTTAGGGTTAGGGTTAGTGTTAGGGTACGGGTTCGGGTTAGGGTTCGGGTTTGGGTTAGGGTTCGGCTTAGGGTTAGGGTTCGGGTTAGGGTTAGGGATCGGGTTCGGGTTCGGGTTAGGGTTAGGGTTCGGGTTAGGGTTAGGGTTCGGGTTTGTGTTAGGGTTAGGGTTCGGGTTAGGGTTCGGGTTAGGGTTCGGGTTAGGGTTAGGGTTCGGGTTAGGGTTAGGGTTAGGGTTCGGGTTAGGGTTAGGGTTCGGGTTAGGGTTAGGTTTAGGGTTCGTGTTAGGGAGAGGGTTCGGGTTAGGGTTCGGGTTCTGGTTAGGGTTAGTGTTAGGGTTCGGGTTCGGTTTAGGGTTTGGTTTCGGGTTCGGGTTCGGGTTAGGGTTAGGGTTCGGGTTCGGGTTATGGTTCGGGTTAGGGCTCGGGTTAGGGTTCGGTGTAGGGTTAGGGTTCGGGTTAGGGTTCGGGTTAGGGTTAGGGTTCGGGTTAGGGTTAGGGTTAGTGTTAGGGGTTCGGATTAGGGTTCAGGTTATGGTTAGGGTTAGGTTTAGGGTTCGGGTTAGGGTTAGGGTTCGGGTTTGGTTCGGTTTACAGTTAGTGTTCGTGTTAGGGTTAGGGTTAGGGTTCGGGTTAGGTTTAGGGTTAGGGTTCGGATTAGGTTTAGGGTTCGTATTAGGGTTAGGGTTAGGGTTAGGGTTAGGGTTAGGGTTCGGGTTCGGGTTAGGGTTAGGGTTCGGGTTAGGGTTAGTGTTCGGTTTAGGGTTATGTTTAGGGTTCGGGTTCGGGTTAGGATTAGGGTTCGGGTTCGAGTTAGGGTTCGGGTTAGGGTTCGAGTTATGGTTAAGGTTAGGGTTAGGGTTCGGGTTCGGTGTTAGGGTTAGGGTTCGGGTTAGGTTTCGGGTTAGGTTTAGGATTCGAGTAAGGGTTTAGGGTTCGGGTTCGGGTTCGGGTTCGGGTTAGGGTTAGGGTTAGGATTCGGGTTAGGGTTTGTGTTAGTGTTCGGGTTAGGGTTAGGGTTAGGGTTAGGTTTAGGCTTAGGGTTCGGGTTAGAGTTAGGGTTACGGTTCGGGTTAGGGTTCGTGTTAGGGTTCGCGTTAGGGTTAGGGTTAGGGTTCGGGTTAGGGTTGGTGTTCGGGTTAGGGTTAGGGTTAGTGTTAGGGTTAGGGTTAGGGTTAGGGTTCGGGTTAGGGTTCGGATTAGGGTTCGGGTTAGGGTTAGGGTTCGGGTTCGGGTTAGGGTTCGGGTTAGGGTTAGGGTTCGCGTTAGGGTTAGGTTTATGGTTCGGGTTAGGTTTAGTGTTATGGTTTGGGTTCGGGTTAGGTTTCGGGTTAGGGTTCGGGTTCGGGTTAGGGTTCGGGTTCGGTTTAGGGTTAGGGTTAGGGTTCGGGTTAGGGTTAGGGTTAGGGTTAGAGTTAGGTTTATGGTTCGGGTTAGGGTTCGGGTTAGGTTTAGGGTTAGTGTTAGGGTTAGGGTTAGGGTTAGGGTTAGGGTTAGGTTTAGGGTTAGTGTTAGGGTTAGTGTTCAGGTTAGGGATCGGGTTAGGGTAAGGGTTTGGGTTCGGGTTAGGTTTAGGGTTAGGGTTAGGGTTCGGGTTAGAGTTAGGTTTATGGTTCGGGTTAGGGTTCGGGTTAGGTTTAGGGTTAGTGTTAGGGTTAGGGTTAGGGTTAGGGTTAGGGTTAGGTTTAGGGTTAGGGTTCCAGTTAGGGTTAGGATTAGGGTTAGGGTTCGGGTTAGGGTTAGGATTAGGGTTAGGGTTAGGTTTCGGGTTAGAGTTAGGGGTTAGGATTAGGGTTAGGGTTAGGGTTCGGTTTAGGGTTAGTTTTAGGGTTAGGGTTAGGGTTCGGGTTAGGGTTAGGGTTCGGGTTAGGGTTAGGGTTAGGGTTCGGGTTCGGGTTAGGGTTCGGGTTAGGGTTAGGGTTCGGGTTAGGGTTAGAGTTAGGGTTCAGTTTAGGTTTAGGTTTAGGGTTCGGTTGAGGGTTAGGTTTCGGGTTAGGGTTAGGGGTTAGGGTTAGGGTTAGGGTTAGGGTTATTGTTCGGGTTAGGTTTGGGGTAGGGTTAGGTTAGGGTTAGGGTTAGGACTTCGGTTCGGTTTAGGTTTAGGGTTCGGGTTAGGGTTAGGGTTAGGTTTAGGGTTAGGGTTAGGGTTCGGGTTAAGTTTAGGTTTAGGGTTTGTGTTAGGGTTAGTGTTCGGGTTAGGGTTAGGGTTTCGGTTAGAGGTTCGGGTTAGGGTTCGGGTTAGGGTTAGGGTTAGGGTTCGGGTTAGGGTTAGGGTTCGGGTTAGGGTTAGGGTTAGTGTTAGGGTTAGTGTTCAGGTTAGGGATCGGGTTAGGGTAAGGGTTTGGGTTCGGGTTAGGTTTAGGGTTAGGGTTAGGGTTCGGGTTCGGGCTAGGGTTCGGGTTAGGTTTAGGGTTATGGTTTGGGTTCGGGTTAGGTTTCGGGTTAGGGTTCGGGTTCGGGTTAGGTTTCGGGTTCGGTTTAGGGTTAGGGTTAGGGTTCGGGTTAGGGTTAGGGTTAGGGTGAGAGTTAGGTTTAGGGTTCGGGTTAGGGTTCGGGTTAGATTTAGGGTTAGTGTTAGGGTTAGGGTTAGGGTTAGGGTTAGGTTTAGGGTTAGGGTTCGAGTTAGGGTTAGGATTAGGGTTAGGGTTAGGGTTAGGTTTAGGGTTAGGGTTAGGTTTTCGGTTAGAGGTTCGGGTTAGGGTTCGGGTTAGGGTTAGTGTTAGGGTTAGGGTTCGGGTTAGGGTTAGGGTTCGGGTTAGGGTTAGTGTTAGGGTTAGTGTTCGGGTTAGGGATCGGGTTAGGGTAAGGGTTCGGGTTCGGGTTAGGTTTAGGGTTACGGTTTGGGTTCGGGTTCGGGCTAGGGTTCGGGTTAGGTTTAGGGTTCGTGTTAGGGAGAGGGTTCGGGTTAGGGTTCGGGTTCTGGTTAGGATTAGTGTTAGGGTTCGGGTTCGGTTTAGGGTTTGGTTTCGGGTTCGGGTTCGGGTTAGGGTTAGGGTTCGGGTTTGGGTTAAGTTTCGGGTTAGGGCTCGGGTTAGGGTTCGTGGTAGGGTTAGGGTTCGGGTTAGGGTTCGGGTTAGGGTTAGGGTTCGGGTTAGGTTTAGGGTTAGTGTTAGGGGTTCGGATTAGGGTTCAGGTTATGGTAAGGGTTCGGGTTAGGTTTAGGGTTATGTTTTGGGTTCGGGTTAGGTTTCGTGTTAGGGTTCGTGTTGGGGTTAGGGTTCGGGTTCGGTTTAGGGTTAGGGTTAGGGTTCGGGTTAGGGTTAGGGTTAGGGTTAGAGTTAGGTTTAGGGTTCGGGTTAGGGTTCGGGTTAGGTTTAGGGTTAGTGTTAGGGTTAGGGTTAGGGTTAGGGTTAGGGTTAGGTTTAGGGTTAGGGTTCGAGTTAGGGTTAGGATTAGGGTTAGGGTTCGGGTTAGGGTTAGGATTAGGGTTAGGGTTAGGTTTCGGGTTAGAGTTAGGGGTTAGGGTTAGGGTTAGGGTTAGGGTTCGGTTTAGGGTTAGTTTTAGGGTTAGGGTTAGGTTTCGGGTTAGGGTTAGGGTTCGGGTTAGGGTTAGGGTTAGGGTTTGGGTTCGGGTTAGGGTTCGGGTTAGGGTTAGGGTTCGGGTTAGGGTTAGAGTTAGGGTTCAGTTTAGGTTTAGTTTTAGGGTTCGGTTGAGGGTTCGGTTTCGGGTTAGGGTTAGGGGTTAGGGTTAGGGTTAGGGTTAGGGTTATTGTTCGGGTTAGGGTTGGGGTAGGGTTAGGTTAGGGTTAGGGTTAGGACTTCGGTTCGGTTTAGGTTTAGGGTTCGGGTTAGGGTTAGGGTTAGGTTTAGGGTTAGGGTTAGGGTTCGGGTTAAGGTTAGGTTTAGGGTTTGGGTTAGGGTTAGTGTTCGGGTTAGGGTTAGGGTTTCGGTTAGAGGTTCGGGTTAGGGTTCGGGTTAGGGTTAGGGTTAGGGTTAGGGTTCGGGTTAGGGTTAGGGTTCGGGTTAGGGTTAGGGTTAGTGTTAGGGTTAGTGTTCGGGTTAGGGATCGGGTTAGGGTAAGGGTTCGGGTTCGGGTTAGGTTTAGGGTTAGGGTTAGGGTTCGGGTTCGGGTTCGGGCTAGTGTTCGGGTTAGGTTTAGGTTTAGTGTTAGGGTTCGGGTTCGGGTTAGGGTTTGGGTTCGGGTTCGGGTTCGGGTTAGGGTTAGGGTTCGGGTTCGGGTTAAGGTTCGGGTTAGGGCTCGGGTTAGGGTTCGTGGTAGGGTTAGGGTTCGGGTTAGGGTTCGGGTTAGGGTTAGGGTTCGGGTTAGGTTTAGGGTTAGTGTTAGGGGTTCGGATTAGGGTTCAGGTTATGGTTAGGGTTAGGTTTATGGTTCGGGTTAGGGTTAGGGTTCGGGTTTGGTTCGGTTTACAGTTAGTGTTCGTGTTAGGGTTAGGGTTAGGGTTCGGGTTAGGTTTAGGGTTAGGGTTCGGATTAGGTTTAGGGTTCGTATTAGGGTTAGGGTTAGGGTTAGGGTTAGGGTTAGGGTTCGGGTTAGGGTTAGGGTTAGGGTTCGGGTTAGGGTTCGGTTTAGGGTTATGGTTAGGGTTCGGGTTAGGGTTAGGGTTAGGGTTCGGGTTAGGGTTAGGGTTCGGGTTAGGGTTAGGGTTAGGGTTAGGGTTCGGGTTAGGGATCGGGTTAGGTTTAGGGTTCTGGTTCGGGTTAGGGTTAAGGTTAGGGTTAGGGTTAGGGTTCAGGTTCGGGTTAGGGTTAGGGTTAGGGTTAGGGTTAGGGTTCAGGATTGGGTTAGGGTTAGGTTTAGGGTTCGGGTTCGGGTTCGGGTTCGGGTTAGGGTTCGGGTTCGGGTTCGGGTTAGGGTTAGGGTTCGGGTTAGGGTTAGGGTTAAGGGTAGTGATCGTGGTAGGGTTCGGGTTAGGTTTAGGGTTCGGTTTCGGGTTCGGGTTAGGGTTAGGGTTAGGGTTAGGTTTCGGGTTCGGGTTAGGGTTCGGGTTCGGTTTCGGGTTCGGGTTAGTGTTCGGGTTCGGGTTAAGGTTCGGGTTCGGTTTAGGGTTCGGGTTAGGGTTCGTGTTAGGGTTCGGGTTCGGGTTAGGGTTCGGTTTAGGGTTCGGGTTAGGGTTAGGGTTCGGGTTCGGTTTAGCGTTAGGGTTAGGGTTAGGTTTCGCGTTAGGGTTAGGTTTAGGGTTAGGGTTAGGTTTCGGGTTAGGGTTAGGGTTATGGTTTGGGTTCGGGTTCGGGGCAGGGTTTGGGTTCGGGTTCAGGTTAGGGTTCGGGTTCGGGTTAGGTGTTAGGGTTCGGGTTAGGGTTAGGGTTAGGGTTCGGGTTAGGTTTAGGGTTAGGGTTAGGGTTAGGTTTCGGGTTAGTGTTAGGGTTAGGGTTCGGGTTAGTGTTAGGGTTAGGGTTAGGGTTCGGGTTCGGGTTAGGGTTCGGGTTAGGGTTAGGTTTCGGGTTAGGTTTAGGGTTCGGGTTAGGGTTAGGGTTAGGGTTCAGTTTACGGTTAGGGTTAGGGTTCGGTTTAGGGTTAGGGTTTGGGTTAGGGTTAGGTGTTAGGGTTAGGGTTAGGGTTAGGTTTAGGGTTCGGGTTAGGGTTAGGGTTAGGCTTAGTGTTAGGTTTTAGGGTTAGGGTTAGTGTTAGGTTTAGGGTTAGGGTTATGGGTTAGGGTTAGGGTTAGGGTTAGGGTTAGGGTTAGGGCTTGGGTTCGGGTTAGGGTTAGGGATAGGGTTCGGGTTAGGGTTAGGGTTAGGGTTAGGGTTCGTGTTACGGTTAGGGTTAGGGTTAGGGTTCGGGTTAGAGTTAGGGGTTAGGGTTAGGTTTAGGGTTAGGATTAGTGTTCGGTTTAGGGTTAGGGTTAGGGTTAGGGTTAGGGTTCTGGTTAGGGTTAGGGTTAGGGTTCGGGTTAGGGTTAGTGTTAGGGTTAGGGTTCGGTTTCGGGTTAGGGTTCGGGTTAGGGTTAGGGTTCGGGTTAGGGTTAGGTTTCGGGTTAGGGTTCAGTTTCGGGTTAGGGTTGGGGTTCGGTTTAGGGTTAGGGTTCGGGTTAGGGTTAGGGGTTAGGTTTAGGGTTAGGGTTAGGGTTCGTGTTAGGGTTAGGGTAAGGGTAAGGGTTAGTGTTAGGTTTTAGGGTTAAGGTTAGTGTTAGGGTTAGGGTTAGGGTTATGGGTTAGGGTCAGGGTTAGGGTTAGGGTTAGGGCTTGGGTTCGGGTTAGGGTTAGGGTTCGGGTTAGGGTTAGGGTTATGTTTAGGGTTAGGGTTAGGGTTCGGGTTATGGTTAGGGTTAGGGTTAGGGTTCGGGTTAAGGTTAGGGTTCGGGTTAGGGTTAGTGTTAGGGTTAGGGGTTCGGGTTCGGGTTCGGGTTAGGGTTCGGGTTCGGGTTCGGGTTCGGGTTAGGGTTAGGGTTCGCGTTCGGGTTAAGGTTCGTGTTAGGGTTCGGGTTAGTTTTCGGGTTAGGGTTAGGGTTCGGGTTAGGGTTAGGTTTAGGGTTAGGGTTCGGGTTAGGGTTAGGGTTAGTGTTAGGGGTTCGAATTAGGGTTCAGGTTAGGGTTAGGGTTAGGTTTAGGGTTCGGGTTAGGGTTAGGGTTCAGGTTAGGGTTAGGGTTAGGGTTAGGGTTCGGGTTAGGGATCGGGTTAGGGTTAGGGTTCTGGTTCGGGTTAGGGTTAAGGTTAGGGTTAGGGTTAGGGTTCAGGTTCGGGTTAGGGTTAGGGTTAGGGTTAGGGTTAGGGTTCAGGATCGGGTTAGGGTTAGGGTTAGGGTTCGGGTTCGGGTTCGGGTTAGGGTTCGGGTTCGGGTTCGGGTTAGGGTTAGGGTTCGGTTTAGGGTTCGGGTTAGGGTTAGTGTTAGGATTCGGGTTAGGGTTAGGGTTAGGGTTAGGGTTAGGTTTCGGTTTACAGTTAGGTTTCGGGTTAGGGTTAGGGTTAGGGTTCGGGTTAGGTTTAGGGTTAGGGTTCGGATTAGGTTTAGGGTTCGGATTAGGGTTAGGGTTAGGGTTAGGGTTCGGGTTAGGGTTAGGTTTCGGGTTAGGGTTAAGGTTAGGGTTCGGGTTAGGGTTAGGGTTCGGGTTAGGGTTAGGGTTAGGGTTCGGTTTCGGGTTCGGGTAAGGATTAGGGTTCGGGTTCGATTTAGGGTTCGGGTTAGGGTTCGGGTTAGGGTTAGGGTTAGGGTTAGGTTTCGGGTTCGGTGTTAGGGTTATTGTTAGGGTTCGGGTTAGGGTTCGGGTTAGGGTTAGGATTCGAGTAAGGGGTTAGGGTTCGGGTTCGTGTTAGGGTTAGTGTTAGGGTTCGGGTTAGGTTTAGTGTTAGTGTTCGGTTTAGGGTTAGTGTTAGGGTTAGGGTTAGGGTTCGGGTTAGGGTTCGGGTTCGGGTTCGGGTTCGGGTTCGGGTTAGGGTTCTTTTTAGGGTTAGGGTTCGGGTTAGGGTTCGGGTTAGGGTTCGGTTTAGGGTTAGTGTTAGGGTTCGGGTTAGGGTTAGGGTTAGGGTTAGGGTTAGGGTTCGGTTTACGGTTAGGTTTCGGGTTAGGGTTAGTGTTAGGGTTAGGGTTAAGCTTAGGGTTCGGGTTAGCGTTAGGGTTATGGTTCGGGTTAGGGTTCGGGTTAGGGATCGTGTTAGGGTTAGGTTTAGGGTTCGTGTTAATGTTAGGGTTAGGGTTAGGTTTGGGGTTAGGGTTAGGGGTTAGAGTTCGGGTTAGGGTTAGGGTAAGGGTTAGGGTTCGGTTTCGGGGTTAGGGTTAGGATTCGGGTTAGGGTTAGGGTTACGTTTCTGGTTAGGGTTCGGTTTTGGGTTCGGGTTAGGGTTCGGGATAGGGTTAGTGTTCGGGTTAGGGTTCGGGTTAGGGTTAGGGTTAGGGTTAGGGGTTCGGGTTAGTGTTCGGGTTAGGGTTAGGGTTAGGGTTAGGTTTCGGGTTAGGGTTAGGGTTCGGGTTAGGGTTAGGGTTAAGGTTAAGGTTAGGGTTCGTGTTAGGGTTCGGGTTAGGTTTAGGGTTCGGTTTCGGGTTAGGGTTAGGGTTAGGGTTAGGGTTAGGTTTCGGGTTCGGGTTAGGGTTCGGTTTCGGTTTCGGGTTCGGGTTTGGGTTCGGGTTCGGGTTCGGGTTAAAGTTCGGTTTCGGGTTAGGGTTCGGGTTAGGGTTCGTCTTAGGGTTCAGGTTCGGGTTAGGGTTCGGTTTAGGGTTCTGGTTAGGGTTAGGGTTCGGGTTCGGTTTAGCGTTAGAGTTAGGTTTAGGGTTCGCGTTAGGGTTAGGGTTAGGGTTAGGGTTAGGGTTCGGGTTAGGTTTAGGGTTATGGTTTGGGTTCGGGTTCGGGGCAGGGTTTGGGTTCGGGTTCAGGTTAGGGTTCGGGTTCGGGTTAGGGGTTAGGGTTCGGGTTAGGGTTAGGGTTAGGGTTCGGGTTAGGGTTAGGGTTCGGGTTAGGGTTAGGGCTAGGGTTCGGGTTAGGGTTCGAGTTAGGGTTAGGTTTAGGGTTCGGGTTAGGGTTCGGTTTAGGGTTCGGGTTAGCGTTCGGGTTAGGGTTCGGGTTAGAGTTCGGGTTAGGGTTCGGGTTAGGTTTAGGGTTCGGGTTAGGGTTAGGGTTAGGGTTAGGGTTAGGGTTAGGTGTAGGGTTAGGGCTCGAGTTAGGGTTAGGGTTAGGGTTCGGGTTCGGGTTAGGGTTAGGATTAGGGTTAGGGTTAGGTTTCGGGTTAGAGTTAGGGTTAGGGTTAGGGTTAGGGTTCGGTTTAGGGTTAGGGTTAGGGTTAGGGTTAGGGTTCGGGTTAGGGTTAGGGTTAGGGTTCGGGTTCGGGTTAGGGTTCGGGTTAGGGTTAGAGTTCGGGTTAGGGTTAGGGTTCGGTTTAGGGTTAGGGTTAGGGTACAGTTTAGGGTTAGGGTTAGGGTTCGGTTTAGGGTTGGGGTTCGGGTTAGTGTTAGGGGTTAGGGTTAGGTTTAGGGTTATTGTTCGGGTTAGGGTTAGCGTTAGG
The DNA here is from genome assembly GCA_032313775.1 of Urocyon cinereoargenteus. Classification (NCBI taxonomy): domain Eukaryota; kingdom Metazoa; phylum Chordata; class Mammalia; order Carnivora; family Canidae; genus Urocyon; species Urocyon cinereoargenteus. Next base: position 1,033,857 of record JAVLSZ010000033.1, read on the forward strand.
GTTAGGTTTAGTGTTAGTGTTAGGTTTTAGGGTTAGTGTTAGTGTTAGTGTTAGGGTTATGGGTTAGGGTAAGGTTAGGGTTAGGGTTAGGGCTTGGGTTCGGGTTAGGGTTAGGGTTCGGGTTAGGGTTAGGGTTAGGTTTAGGGTTAGGTTTAGGGTTCGGGTTAGAGTTAGGGTTAGGGTTAGGGTTCGGGTTAGGGTTAGGGTTCGGGTTAGGGTTAGTGTTAGTGTTCGGTTTAGTGTTAGGGTTAGGGTTAGTGTTAGGGCTTGGGTTCGGTTTAGGGTTAGGGTTCGGGTTAGGGTTAGGGTTAGGTTTAGGGTTAGGGTTAGGGGTTCGGGTTAGGGTTCGGGTTAGGGTTATGGTTAGGGTTAGGGTTGGGGTTAGGGTTAGGGTTAGGTTTCGGTTCGGGTTAGGGTTCGGGTTCGGGTTCGGGTAGGTTCGGGTTCGGGTTCGGGTTAAGGTTCGGGTTCGGGTTAGGGTTCGGGTTAGGGTTCGGGTTAGGGTTCGGGTTCGGGTTAGGGTTCGGGTTAGGGTTCGGGTTAGGGTTAGGGTTCGGGTTCGGGTTAGGGTTCGGGTTAGGGTTCGGGTTAGGGTTCGGGTTCGGGTTAGGGTTCGGGTTAGGGTTCGGGTTAGGGTTAGGGTTCGGGTTCGGGTTAGGGTTAGGGTTAGGGTTAGGGTTCGCGTTAGGGTTAGGGTTAGGGTTAGGGTTAGGGTTCGTGTTAGGGTTAGGGTTATGGTTTGGGTTCGGGTTCGGGGTAGGGTTTGAGTTCGGATTCAGGTTAGGGTTCGGGTTAGGGTTCGGGTTAGGGTTCGGGTTAGGGTTAGGGTTCGGTTTAGGGTTCGGGTTAGGGTTAGTGTTAGGGTTCGGGTTAGGGTTAGGGTTAGGGTTCGGTTTAGGTTTCGGGGTCGGGTTAGGGTTCGGGTTCGGGTTAGGGTTAGGGTTAGGGTTCGGGTTAGGGTTAGGGTTAGGGTTAGAGTTAGGATTAGGATTCGGGTTAGGGTTCGTGTTAGGGTTAGTGTTAGGGTTAGTGTTTGGGTTAGGGTTAGGGTAGGTTTAGGGTTAGGGTTCGAGTTAGGGTTAGGGTTAGGGTTAGGGTTCGGGTTAGGGATAGGAATAGGGTTAGGGTTAGGTTTCGGGTTAGAGTTAGGGGTTAGGTTTAGGGTTAGGGTTAGGGTTAGGTTTCAGTTTAGGGTTAGGGTTAGGGTTAGGGTTAGGGTTCTGGTTAGGGTTAGGGTTAGGGTTCGGGTTAGGGTTAGGGTTAGGGTTAGGGTTCGGTTTCGGGTTAGGGTTCGGGTTAGGGTTAGGGTTCGGGTTAGGGTTCGGGTTCGGTTTAGGGTTAGGGTTCAGTTTAGGGTTAGGTTTAGGGTTCGGTTTAGGGTTAGGGTTCGGGTTAGGGTTAGGGGTTAGGGGTAGGGTTAGGGTTAGGGTTCGTGTTACGGTTCGGGTTAGGGTTAGGGTTAGTGTTAGGTTTTAGGGTTAAGGTTAGTGTTAGGGTTAGGGTTAGGGTTATGGGTTAGGGTTAGGGTTAGGGTTAGTGTTCGGGCTTGGGTTCGGGTTAGGGTTAGGGTTCGGGTTAGGGTTAGGGTTAGGTTTAGGGTTAGGGTTAGGGTTCGGGTTAGGGTTAAGGTTAGGGTTCGGGTTAGGGTTAGGGTTCGGGTTAGGGTTAGGGTTAGGGTTCGGGTTCGGGTTCGGGTAAGGATTAGTGTTCGGGTTCGATTTAGGGTTCGGGTTAGGGTTCGGGTTAAGGTTAGGGTTAGGGTTAGGGTTCGGTTCGGTGTTAAGGTTATTGTTAGGGTTCGGGTTAGGGTTCGGGTTAGGGTTAGGATTCGAGTAAGGGGTTAGGGTTCGGGTTCGGGTTAGGGTTAGGGTTAGGGTTCGGGTTAGGGTTAGTGTTAGTGTTCGGTTTAGGGTTAGTGTTAGGGTTAGGGTTAGGGTTCGGGTTAGGGTTCGGGTTCGGGATCGGGTTCAGGTTAGTGTTAGGATTCGAGTAAGGGGTTAGGGTTCGGGTTCGGGTTAGGGTTAGGGTTAGGGTTCGGGTTAGGGTTAGTGTTAGTGTTCGGTTTAGGGTTAGTGTTAGGGTTAGGGTTAGGGTTCGGGTTAGGGTTCGGGTTAGGGTTAGGGTTCGGTTTAGGGTTCGGGTTAGGGTTAGTGTTAGGGTTCGGGTTAGGGTTAGGGTTAGGGTTACGGTTAGGGTTCGGGTTAGGTTTAGGTTTAGGGTTCGGTTTAGGTTTCGGGGTCGGGTTAGGGTTCGGGTTCGGTTTAGGGTTAGGGTTAGGGTTCGGGGTAGGGTTTGGGTTCGGATTCAGGTTAGGGTTCGGGTTCGGGTTCGGGTTAGGGTTCGGGTTAGGGTTAGGGTACGGTTTAGGGTTCGGGTTAGGGTTAGTGTTAGGGTTCGGGTTAGGGTTAGGGTTAGGGTTAGGGTTAGGGTTCGGGTTAGGTTTAGGGTTAGGGTTCGGTTTAGGGTTCGGGGTCGGGTTAGGGTTCGGGTTCGGGTTAGGGTTAGGGTTAGGGTTCGGGTTAGGGTTAGGGTTAGAGTTAGGATTAGGATTCGGGTTAGGGTTCGGGTTAGGGTTAGTGTTAGGGTTAGTGTTAGGGTTAGGGTTAGGGTAGGTTTAGGGTTAGGGTTCGAGTTAGGGTTAGGGTTAGGTTTAGGGTTCGGGTTAGGGTTAGGAATAGGGTTAGGGTTAGGTTTCGGGTTAGAGTTAGGGGTTTGGGTTAGGGTTAGGGTTAGGGTTAGGTTTCGGTTTAGGGTTAGGGTTAGGGTTAGGGTTAGGTTTAGGGTTCTGGTTAGGGTTAGGGTTAGGGTTCGGGTTAGGGTTAGGGTTAGGGTTAGGGTTCGGTTTCGGGTTAGGGTTCGGGTTAGGGTTAGGGTTCGGGTTAGGGTTCGTGTTCGGTTTAGGGTTAGGGTTCAGTTTAGGGTTAGGGTTAGGGTTCGGTTTAGGGTTAGGGTTCGGGTTAGTGTTAGGGGTTAGGGGTAGGGTTAGGGTAATGTTCGTGTTACGGTTCGGGTAAGGGTTAGGGTTAGTGTTAGGTTTTAGGGTTAAGGTTATTGTTAGGGTTAGGGTTAGGGTTATGGGTTAGGGTTAGGGTTAGGGTTAGTGTTAGGGCTTGGGTTCGGGTTAGGGTTAGGGTTCGGGTTAGGGTTAGGTTTAGGGTTAGGGTTAGGGTTCGTGTTAGGGTTAAGGTTAGGGTTCGGGTTAGGGTTAGTGTTCGGGTTAGGGTTAGGGTTAGGGTTCGGGTTCGGGTTCGGGTAAGGATTAGTGTTCGGGTTCGATTTAGGGTTCGGGTTAGGGTTCGGGTTAAGGTTAGGGTTAGGGTTAGGGTTCGGGTTCGGTGTTAAGGTTATTGTTAGAGTTCGGGTTAGGGTTCGGGTTAGGGTTAGGATTCGAGCAAGGGGTTAGGGTTCGGGTTCGGGTTAGGGTTAGGGTTAGGGTTCGGGTTAGGGTTCGTGTTAGTGTTCGGTTTAGGTTTAGTGTTAGGGTTAGGGATAGGGTTCGGGTTAGGGTTCGGGTTCTGGATCGGGTTCGGGGTAGGGTTCGGGTTCGGGTTCGGGTTAGGGTTCGGGTTAGGGTTAGGTTTCGGGTTAGGGTTCGGGTTAGGGTTCGGGTTAGGGTTTGTGTTAGTGTTCGGGTTAGGGTTAGG
>JAVLSZ010000033.1:1042500-1057500 GCA_032313775.1 Urocyon cinereoargenteus
GTTAGGGTTAGGGTTCGGGTTAGGGTTCGGGTTCGGTTTCGGGTTCGGGGTAGGGTTCGGGTTCGGGTTCGGGTTAGGGTTAGGTTTCGGGTTAGGGTTCGGATTAGGGTTCGGGTTAGGGTTAGTGTTAGTGTTCGGGTTAGGGTTAGGTTTAGGGTTAGGGTTAGGGTTCGGTTTACGGTTAGGGTTCGGGTTAGGTTTAGGGTTAGGGTTCGGATTAGGTTTAGGGTTTGGATTAGGGTTAGGGTTAGGGTTAGGGTTCGGGTTAGGGTTAGGTTTCGGTTTAGGGTTAAGGTTAGGGTTCGGGTTAGGGTTAGCGTTCGGGTTAGGTTTAGGGTTAGGGTTCGGGTTCGGGTTTGGGTTAGGATTAGGGGTCGGGTTCGAGTTAGGGTTCGGGTTAGGGTTCGTGTTAGGGTTAGGGTTAGTGTTAGGGTTCGGGTTCGGTGTTAGGGTTATTGTTAGGGTTCGGGTTAGGGTTCGGGTTAGGGTTAAGATTCGAGTAAGGGGTTACGGTTCGGGTTCGTGTTAGGGTTAGGGTTAGGGTTCGGGTTAGGGTTAGTGTTAGTGTTCGGGTTAGGGTTAGTGTTAGGGTTAGGCTTAAGCTTAGGGTTCGGGTTAGGGTTACGTTTACGGTTAGGGTTAGGGCTTGGGTTCGGGTTAGGGTTAGGGTTAGGGTTCGGGTTAGGGTTAGGGTTAGGGTTAGGGTTCGTGTTAGGGTTAGGGTTAGGGTTAGGGTTCGGGTTAGGGTTAGGGTTCTGGTTAGGGTTAGGGTTAGGGTTAGGGTTCGGGTTCGGGTTAGGGTTAGGGTTCGGGTTCGGGTTAGGGTTAGGGTTAGGGTTAGGGTTAAGGTTAGGGTTCGGGTTAGGGTTAGGATTAGGTTTAGGGTTAGGTTTCGGGTTAGAGTTAGGGGTTAGGGTTAGGTTTAGGGTTAGGATTAGGGTTCGGTTTAGGGTTAAGGTTAGGGTTAGGGTTAGGGTTCTGGTTAGGGTTAGGGTTAGGGTTCGGGTTAGGTTTAGGGTTAGGGTTAGGGTTCGGTTTCGGGTTAGGGTTCTGGTTAGGTTTAGGGTTCGGGTTCGGGTTAGGGTTCGGGTTAGGGTTAGGGTTAGGGTTCAGTTTCGTGTTAGGGTTAGGGTTCGGTTTAGGGTTAGGGTTCGGGTTAGGGTTAGGGGTTAGTGTTAGGGTTAGGGTTAGGGTTCGTGTTAGGGTTAGGGTAAGGGTTAGGGTTAGTGTTAGGTTTTAGGGTTAAGGTTAGTGTTAGGGTTAGCGTTAGGGTTATGGGTTAGGGTCAGGGTTAGGGTTAGGGTTAGGGCTTGGGTTCGGGTTAGGGTTAGGGTTCGGGTTAGTGTTAGGGTTATGTTTAGGGTTAGGGTTAGGGTTAGTGTTCTGTTTAGGGTTAGTGTTAGGGTTAGGGTTAGGGTTCGGGTTAGGGTTCGGGTTCGGGTTCGGGTTCGGGGTAGGGTTCGGGTTCGGATTCGGGTTAGGGTTCGGGTTAGTGTTAGGTTTCGGTTTAGGGTTCGGGTTAGGGTTCCGGTTAGGGTTAGTGTTAGTGTTCGGGTTAGGTTTAGGGTTAGGGTTAGGGTTAGGGTTCGGTTTACGGTTAGGGTTCGGGTTAGGGTTAGGGTTAGGGTTCGGGTTAGGTTTAGGGTTAGGGTTCGGATTAGGTTTAGGGTTCGGATTAGGGTTAGGGTTAGGGTTCGGGTTAGGGTTAGGTTTCGGGTTAGGGTTAAGGTTAGGGTTCGGGTTAGGGTTAGCGTTCGGGTTAGGTTTAGGGTTAGGGTTCGGGTTCGGGTTAGGATTAGGGGTCGGGTTCGAGTTAGGGTTCGGGTTAGGGTTCGGGTTAGGGTTAGGGTTAGGGTTAGGGTTCGGGTTCGGTGTTAGTGTTATTGTTAGGGTTCGGGTTAGGGTTCGGGTTAGGGTTAGGATTCGAGTAAGGGGTTACGGTTCGGGTTCGTGTTAGGGTTAGGGTTAGGGTTCGGGTTAGGGTTAGTGTTAGTGTTCGGGTTAGGGTTAGTGTTAGGGTTAGGGTTAAGCTTAGGGTTCGGGTTAGGGTTAGGTTTAGGGTTAGGGTTAGGGCTTGGGTTCGGGTTAGGGTTAGGGTTAGGGTTCGGGTTAGGGTTAGGGTTAGGGTTAGGGTTCGTGTTAGGGTTAGGTTTAGGGTTAGGGTTCGGGTTAGGGTTAGGGTTCGGGTTAGGGTTAGGTTTAGGGTTAGGGTTCGGGTTCGGGTTAGGGTTAGGGTTCGGGTTCGGGTTAGGGTTAGGGTTAGAGTTAGGTTTAGGGTTCGGGTCAGGGTTCGGGTTAGGGTTAGGGTTAGGGTTAGGGTTTGGGTTAGTGTTAGGGTTAGGTTTAGGGTTAAGGTTCGAGTTAGGGTTAGGGTTAAGGTTAGGGTTCGGGTTAGGGTTAGGATTAGGGTTAGGGTTAGGTTTCGGGTTAGAGTTAGGTGTTAGGGTTAGGTTTAGGGTTAGGATTAGGGTTCGGTTTAGGGTTAAGGTTAGGGTTAGGGTTAGGGTTCTGGTTAGGGTTAGGGTTAGGGTTCGGGTTAGGTTTAGGGTTAGGGTTAGGTTTCGGTTTCGGGTTAGGGTTCGGGTTAGGGTTAGGGTTCGGGTTAGGGTTAGGGTTCGTGTTAGGGTTAGGGTAAGGGTTAGGGTTAGTGTTAGGTTTTAGGGTTAAGGTTAGTGTTAGGGTTAGCGTTAGGGTTATGGGTTAGGGTCAGGGTTAGGGTTAGGGTTATGGTTTGGGTTCGGGTTAGGGTTAGGGTTCGGGTTAGGGTTAGGGTTATGTTTAGGGTTAGGGTTAGGGTTCGGGTTAGGATTAGGTTTAGGTTTAGGGTTCGGGTTAAGGTTAGGGTTCGGGTTAGGGTTAGGGTTAGGGTTAGGGGTTCGGGTTCGGGTTCGGGTTAGGGTTCGGGTTCGGGTTCGGGTTCGGGTTAGGGTTAGGGTACGCGTTCGGGTTAAGGTTCGGGTTAGGGTTCGGGTTAGGGTTCGGATTAGGGTTAGTGTTCGGGTTAGGGTTAGGGTTAGGGTTAGGGTACGGGTTAGGGTTAAGGTTAGTGTTAGGGGTTCGAATTAGGGTTCAGGTTACGGTTAGGGTTAGGTTTAGGGTTCGGGTTAGGGTTAGGGTTCGGGTTAGGGTTAGGGTTAGGGTTAGGGTTAGGGTTCGGGTTAGGGATCGGGTTAGGGTTAGGGTTCTGGTTCGGGTTAGGGTTAAGGTTAGGGTTAGGGTTAGGGTTCAGGTTCGGGTTAGGGTTAGGGTTAGGGTTAGGGTTATGTTTAGGGTTAGGGTTAGGGTTCGGGTTAGGGTTAGGGTTAGGGTTAGGGTTCGGGTTAGGGTTAGGTTTCGGGTTAGGGTTAAGGTTAGGGTTCGGTTTAGGGTTAGGGTTCGGGTTAGGGTTAGGGTTAGGGTTCGGGTTCGGGTTCGGGTAAGGATTAGTGTTCGGGTTCGATTTAGGGTTCGGGTTAGGGTTCGGGTTAGGGTTAGGGTTAGGGTTAGGGTTCGGGTTCGGTGTTAGGGTTATTGTTAGGGTTCGGGTTAGGGTTCGGGTTAGGGTTAGGATTCGAGTAAGGGGTTAGGGTTAGGGTTAGGGTTCGGGTTAGGGTTAGGGTTCGGGTTAGGGTTAGTGTTAGTGTTCGGTTTAGGGATAGTGTTAGGGTTAGGGTTAGGGTTCGGGTTAGGGTTCGGGTTCGGGTTCGGGTTCGGGGTAGTGTTCGGGTTCGGGTTCGGGTTAGGGTTCGGGTTAGGGTTAGGGTTCGGTTTAGGGTTCGGGTTAGGGTTAGTGTTAGGGTTCGGGTTAGGGTTAGGTTTAGGGTTAGGGTTAGGGTTCGGGTTAGGTTTAGGGTTAGGGTTCGGTTTAGGGTTCGGGGTCGGGTTAGGGTTCGGGTTCGGGTTAGGGTTAGGGTTAGGGTTCGGGGTAGGGTTTGGGTTCGGATTCACGTTAGGGTTCGGGTTCGTGTTCGGGTTAGGGTTCGGGATAGTTTTAGGGTTCGGTTTAGGGTTCGGGTTAGGGTTAGTGTTAGGGTTCGGGTTAGGGTTAGGGTTAGGGTTAGGGTTCGGGTTAGGTTTAGGGTTAGGGTTCGGTTTAGGGTTCGGGGTCGGGTTAGGGTTAGGGTTAGGGTTCGGGTTAGGGTTAGGGTTAGGGTTAGAGTTAGGATTAGGATTCGGGTTAGGGTTCGGGTTAGGGTTAGTGTTAGGGTTAGTGTTAGGGTTAGGGTTAGGGTAGGTTTAGCGTTAGGGTTCGAGTTAGGGTTAGGGTTAGGGTAGGGTTCGGGTTAGGGTTAGGAATAGGGTTAGGGTTAGGTTTCGGGTTAGAGTTAGGGGTTAGGTTTAGGGTTAGGGTTAGGGTTAGGTTTCGGTTTAGGGTTAGGGTTAGGGTTAGGGTTAGGGTTCTGGTTAGGGTTAGGGTTAGGGTTCGGGTTAGGGTTAGGGTTAGGGTTAGGGTTCGGTTTCGGGTTAGGGTTCGGGTTAGGGTTAGGGTTCGGGTTAGGTTTCGGGTTCGGGTTAGGGTTAGGGTTCAGTTTAGGGTTAGGGTTAGGGTTCGGTTTAGGGTTAGGGTTAGGGTTCGCGTTAGGGTTAGGGGTTAGGGGTAGGGTTAGGGTTAGGGTTCGTGTTACGGTTCGGGTAAGGGTTAGGGTTAGTGTTAGGTTTTAGGGTTAAGGTTAGTGTTAGGGTTAGGGTTAGGGTTATGGGTTAGCGTTAGGGTTAGGGTTAGTGTTAGGGCTTGGGTTCGGGTTAGGGTTAGGGTTCGTGTTTGGGTTAGGGTTAGGTTTAGGGTTAGGGTTAGGCTTCGGGTTAGGGTTAAGGTTAGGGTTCGGGTTAGGGTTAGGTTTCGGGTTAGGGTTAGGGTTAGGGTTCGGGTTCGGGTTCGGGTAAGGATTAGTGTTCGGGTTCGATTTAGGGTTCGGGTTAGGGTTCGGGTTAAGGTTAGGGTAAGGGTTAGGGTTCGGCTTCGGTGTTAAGGTTATTGTTAGGGTTCGGGTTAGGGTTCGGGTTAGGGTTAGGATTCGAGTAAGGGGTTAGGGTTCGGGTTCGGGTTAGGGTTAGGGTTAGGGTTCGGGTTAGGGTTAGTGTTAGTGTTCGGTTTAGGGTTAGTGTTAGTGTTAGGGTTAGGGTTCGGGTTAGGGTTCGGGTTCGGGATCGGGTTCGGGGTAGGGTTCGGGTTCGGGTTCGGGTTAGGGTTCGGCTTAGGGTTAGGTTTCGGTTTAGGGTTCGGGTTAGGGTTCGGGTTAGGGTTAGTGTTAGTGTTCGGGTTAGGGTTAGGGTTAGGGTTAGGGTTCGGTTTACGGTTAGGGTTCGGGTTAGGTTTAGGGTTAGGGTTCGGGTTAGGTTTAGGGTTAGGGTTCGGATTAGGATTAGGGTTCGGATTAGGGTTAGGGTTAGGGTTAGGGTTCGGGTTAGGGTTAGGTTTCGGGTTAGGGTTAAGGTTAGGGTTCGGGTTAGGGTTAGCGTTCGGGTTAGGTTTAGGGTTAGGGTTCGGGTTCGGGTTCGGGTTAGGATTAGGGGTCGGGTTCGAGTTAGGGTTCGGGTTAGGGTTCGGGTTAGGGTTCGGGTTAGGGTTAGGGTTCGGGTTCGGTGTTAGGGTTATTGTTAGGGTTCGGGTTAGGGTTCGGGTTAGGGTTAGGATTCGAGTAAGGGGTTACGGTTCGGGTTCGGGTTAGGGTTAGGGTTAGGGTTCGGGTTAGGGTTAGTGTTAGTGTTCGGGTTAGGGTTAGTGTTAGGGTTAGGGTTAAGCTTAGGGTTCGGGTTAGGGTTAGGTTTAGGGTTAGGGTTAAGGCTTGGGTTCGGGTTAGGGTTAGGGTTAGGGTTTGGGTTAGGGTTCGGGTTAGGGTTAGGGTTCGTGTTAGGGTTAGGGTTAGGGTTAGGGTTCGGGTTAGGGTTAGGGTTCGGGTTAGGGTTAGGGTTAGGTTTAGGGTTCGGGTTCGGGTTAGGGTTAGGTTTCGGGTTCGGGTTAGGGTTAGGGTTAGAGTTAGGGTTAGGGTTCGGGTCAGGGTTCGGGTTAGGGTTAGGGTTAGGGTTAGGGTTAGGGTTAGTGTTAGGGTTAGGTTTAGGGTTAAGGTTCGAGTTAGGGTTAGGGTTAAGGTTAGGGTTCGGGTTAGGGTTAGGATTAGGGTTAGGGTTAGGTTTCGGGTTAGAGTTAGGGGTTAGGGTTAGGTTTAGGGTTAGGATGATTAGGGTTCGGTTTAGGGTTAAGGTTAGGGTTAGGGTTAGGGTTCTGGTTAGGGTTAGGGTTAGGGTTCGGGTTAGGTTTAGGGTTAGGGTTAGGGTTCGGTTTCGGGTTAGGGTTCGGGTTAGGGTTAGGGTTCGGGTTAGGGTTAGGGTTCGGGTTAGGGTTAGGGTTAGGGTTCAGTTTCGGGTTAGGGTTAGGGTTCGGTTTAGGGTTAGGGTTCGGGTTAGGGTTAGGGGTTAGGGTTAGGGTTAGGGTTAGGTTTCGTGTTAGGGTTAGGGTAAGGGTTAGGGTTAGTGTTCGGGTTCGATTTCGGTTTCGGGTTAGGGTTCGGGTTAGGGTTAGGGTTCGGGTTAGGGTTAGGGTTCGGGTTAGGGTTAGGGTTAGGGTTCAGTTTCGGGTTAGGGTTAGGGTTCGGTTTAGGGTTAGGGTTCGGGTTAGGGTTAGGGGTTAGGGTTAGGGTTATGGTTAGGTTTCGTGTTAGGGTTAGGGTAAGGGTTAGGGTTAGTGTTAGGTTTTAGGGTTAAGGTTAGTGTTAGGGTTAGCGTTAGGGTTATGGGTTAGGGTCAGGGTTAGGGTTAGGGTTAGGGCTTGGGTTCGGGTTAGGGTTAGGGTTCGGGTTAGGGTTAGGTTTATGTTTAGGGTTAGGGTTAGGGTTCGGGTTAGGGTTAGGTTTCGGGTTAGGGTTAAGGTTAGGGTTCGGTTTAGGGTTCGGGTTCGGGTTAGGGTTAGGGTTAGGGTTCGGGTTCGGGTTCGGGTAAGGATTAGTGTTCGGGTTCGATTTCGGTTTCGGGTTAGGGTTCGGGTTAGGGTTAGTGTTAGGGTTAGGGTTCGGGTTCGGTGTTAGGGTTATTGTTAGGGTTCTGGTTAGGGTTCGATTAGGGTTAGGATTCGAGTAAGGGGTTAGGGTTCGGGTTCGGGTTAGGGTTAGGGTTCGGGTTAGGGTTAGTGTTAGTGTTCGGTTTAGGGTTAGTGTTAGGGTTAGGGTTAGGGTTCGGGTTAGGGTTCGGGTTCTGGTTAGGGTTCGTGGTAGGGTTCGGGTTCGGGTTCGGGTTAGGGTTGGGGTTAGGGTTAGGTTTCGGGTTAGGGTTCGGTTTAGGGTTCGGGTTAGGGTTAGTGTTAGTGTTCGGGTTAGGGTTAGGGTTAGGGTTAGGGTTCGGTTTACGGTTAGGTTTCGGGTTAGGGTTAGGGTTAGGGTTCAGGTTAGGTTTAGGGTTAGGGTTCGGATTAGGTTTAGGGTTCGGATTAGGTTTAGGGTTAGGGTTAGGGTTCGGGTTAGGGTTAGGTTTCGGGTTAGGGTTAAGGTTAGGGTTCGGGTTAGGGTTAGCGTTCGGGTTAGGTTTAGTGTTAGGGTTCGGGTTCGGGTTCGGGTTAGGATTAGGGTTCGGGTTCGAGTTAGGGTTCGGGTTAGGGTTCGGGTTAGGGTTAGGGTTAGGGTTAGGGTTCGGGTTCCGTGTTAGGGTTATTGTTAGGGTTCGGGTTAGGGTTCGTGTTAGGGTTAGGATTCGAGTAAGGGGTTACGGTTCGGGTTCGTGTTAGGGTTAGGGTTAGGGTTCGGGTTAGGGTTAGTGTTAGTGTTCGGGTTAGGGTTAGTGTTAGGGTTAGGGTTAAGCTTAGGGTTCGGGTTAGGGTTAGGTTTAGGGTTAGGGTTAGGGCTTGGGTTCGGGTTAGGGTTAGGGTTAGTGTTCGGGTTAGGGTTAGAGTTAGGGTTCGGGTTCGTGTTAGGGTTAGGGTTAGGGTTCGGGTTAGGGTTAGGGTTCGGGTTAGGGTTAGGGTTAGGGTTAGGGTTCGGGTTCGGGTTAGGGTTAGGGTTCGGGTTCGGGTTAGGGTTAGGGTTAGAGTTAGGGTTAGGGTTCGGGTCAGGGTTCGAGTTAGGGTTAGGGTTAGGGTTAGGGTTAGGGTTAGTGTTAGGGTTAGGTTTAGGGTTAAGGTTCGAGTTAGGGTTAGGGTTAAGGTTAGGGTTCGGGTTAGGGTTAGGATTAGGGTTAGGGTTAGGTTTCGGGTTAGAGTTAGGCGTTAGGGTTAGGTTTAGGGTTAGGATTAGGGTTCGGTTTAGAGTTAAAGTTAGGTTAGGGTTAGGGTTCTGGTTAGGGTTAGGGTAAGTGTTCGGGTTAGGTTTAGGGTTAGGGTTAGGGTTCGGTTTCGGGTTAGGGTTCAGGTTAGGGTTAGGGTTCGGGTTCGGGTTCGGGTTAGGATTAGGGGTCGGGTTCGAGTTAGGGTTCGGGTTAGGGTTCGGGTTAGGGTTAGGGTTAGGGTTAGGGTTCGGGTTCGGTGTTAGGGTTATTGTTAGGGTTCGGGTTAGGGTTCGGGTTAGGGTTAGGATTCGAATAAGGGGTTACGGTTCGGGTTCGGGTTAGGGTTAGGGTTAGGGTTCGGGTTAGGGTTAGTGTTAGTGTTCGGGTTAGGGTTAGTGTTAGGGTTAGGGTTAAGCTTAGGTTTCGGGTTAGGGTTAGGTTTAGGGTTAGGGTTAGGGCTTGGGTTCGGGTTAGGGTTAGGGTTAGGGTTCGGGTTAGGGTTAGGGTTAGGGTTAGGGTTCGTGTTAGGGTTAGGGTTAGGGTTAGGGTTCGGGTTAGGGTTAGGGTTCGGGTTAGGGTTAGGGTTAGGTTTAGGGTTCGGGTTCGGGTTAGGGTTAGGGTTCGGGTTCGGGTTAGGGTTAGGTTTAGAGTTAGGGTTAGGGTTCGGGTCAGGGTTCGGGTTAGGGTTAGGGTTAGGGTTAGGGTTAGGGTTAGTGTTAGGGTTAGGTTTAGGGTTAAGGTTCGAGTTAGGGTTAGGGTTAAGGTTAGGGTTCGGGTTAGGGTTAGGATTAGGGTTAGGGTTAGGTTTCGGGTTAGAGTTAGGGGTTAGGGTTAGGTTTAGGGTTAGGATTAGGGTTCGGTTTAGGGTTAAGGTTAGGGTTAGGGTTAGGGTTCTGGTTAGGGTTAGGGTTAGGGTTCGGGTTAGGTTTAGGGTTAGGGTTAGGGTTCGGTTTCGGGTTAGGGTTAGGGTTCGGGTTAGGGTTAGGGTTCGGGTTAGGGTTAGGGTTAGGGTTCAGTTTCGGGTTAGGGTTAGGGTTCGGTTTAGGGTTAGGGTTCGGGTTAGGGTTAGGGGTTAGTGTTAGGGTTAGGGTTCGTGTTAGGGTTAGGGTAAGGGTTAGGGTTAGTGTTAGGTTTTAGGGTTAAAGTTAGTGTTAGGGTTAGCGTTAGGGTTATGGGTTAGGGTCAGGGTTACTGTTAGGGTTAGGGCTTGGGTTCGGCTTATTGTTAGGGTTCGGGTTAGGGTTCGGGTTAGGGTTAGGATTCGAGTAAGGGGTTAGGGTTCGGGTTCGGGTTAGGGTTAGGGTTAGGGTTCGGGTTAGGGTTAGGGTTAGTGTTCGGTTTAGGGTTAGTGTTAGGGTTAGGTTTAGGGTTCGGGTTAGGGTTCGGGTTCGGGTTCGGGTTCGGGGTAGGGTTCGGGTTCGGGTTCGGGTTAGGGTTCGGGTTAGGGTTAGGTTTCCGGTTAGGGTTCGGGTTAGGGTTCGGGTTAGGGTTAGTGTTAGTGTTCGGGTTAGGGTTAGGTTTAGGGTTAGGGTTAGGGTTCGGTTTACGGTTAGGGTTCGGGTTAGGGTTAGGGTTAGGGTTCGGGTTAGGTTTAGGGTTAGGGTTCGGATTAGGTTTAGGGTTCGGATTAGGGTTAGGGTTAGGGTTAGGGTTCGGGTTAGGGTTAGGTTTCGGGTTAGGGTTAAGGTTAGGGTTCGGGTTAGGGTTAGCGTTCGGGTTAGGTTTAGGGTTAGGGTTCGGGTTCGGGTTTGGGTTAGGATTAGGGGTCGGGTTCGAGTTAGGGTTCGGGTTAGGGTTCGTGTTAGGGTTAGGGTTAGGGTTAGGGTTCCGGTTCGGTGTTAGGGTTATTGTTAGGGTTCGGGTTAGGGTTCGGGTTAGGGTTAAGATTCGAGTAAGGGGTTACGGTTCGGGTTCGTGTTAGGGTTAGGGTTAGGGTTCGTGTTAGGGTTAGTGTTAGTGTTCGGGTTAGGGTTAGTGTTAGGGTTAGGGTTAAGCTTAGGGTTCGGGTTAGGGTTAGGTTTAGGGTTAGGGTTAGGGCTTGGGTTCGGGTTAGGGTTAGGGTTAGGGTTCGGGTTAGTGTTAGGGTTAGGGTTAGGGTTCGTGTTAGGGTTAGGGTTAGGGTTAGGGTTCGGGTTAGGGTTAGGGTTCGGGTTAGGGTTAGGTTAGGGTTAGGGTTCGGGTTCGGGTTAGGGTTAGGGTTCGGGTTCGGGTTAGGGTTAGGGTTAGAGTTAGGGTTAGGGCTCGGGTCAGGGTTCGGGTTAGGGTTAGGGTTAGGGTTAGGGTTAGTGTTAGGGTTAGGTTTAGGGTTAGGTTTCGGGTTAGAGTTAGGGGTTAGGGTTAGGTGTAGGGTTAGGTTTAGGGTTCGGTTTAGGGTTAAGGTTAGGGTTAGGGTTAGGGTTCTGGTTTGGGTTAGGGTTAGGGTTCGGGTTAGGTTTAGTGTTAGGGTTAGGGTTCGTTTTCGGGTTAGGGTTCGGGTTAGGTTTAGGGTTCGGGTTCGGGTTAGGGTTCAGGTTAGGGTTAGGTTTAGGGTTCAGTTTCGTGTTAGGGTTAGGGTTCGGTTTAGGGTTAGGGTTCGGGTTAGGGATAGGGGTTAGTGTTAGGGTTAGGGTTAGGGTTCGTGTTAGGGTTAGGGTAAGGGTTAGGGTTAGTGTTAGGTTTTAGGGTTAAGGTTAGTGTTAGGGTTAGCGTTAGGGTTATGTGTTAGGGTCAGGTTTAGGGTTAGGGTTAGGGCTTGGGTTCGGGTTAGGGTTAGGGTTCGGGTTAGGGTTAGGGTTATGTTTAGGGTTAGGTTTAGGGTTCGGGTTAGGGTTAGTGTTAGTGTTCGGTTTAGGGTTAGTGTTAGGGTTAGGGTTAGGGTTCGGGTTAGGGTTCGGGTTCGGGGTAGGGTTCGGGTTCGGGTTCGGGTTAGGGTTCGGGTTAGGGTTAGGTTTCGGGTTAGGGTTCGGGTTAGGGTTCGGGTTAGGGTTAGTGTTAGTGTTCGGGTTAGGTTTAGGGTTAGGGTTAGGGTTAGGGTTCGGTTTACGGTTAGGGTTCGGGTTAGGGTTAGGGTTAGGGTTCGGGTTAGGTTTAGGGTTAGGGTTCGGATTAGGTTTAGGGTTCGGATTAGGGTTAGGGTTAGGGTTAGGGATCGGGTTAGGGTTAGGTTTCGGGTTAGGGTTAAGGTTAGGGTTCGGGTTAGGGTTAGCGTTCGGGTTAGGTTTAGGGTTAGGGTTCGGGTTCGGGTTCGGGTTAGGATTAGGGGTCGGGTTTGAGTTAGGGTTCAGGTTAAGGTTCGGGTTAGGGTTAGGGTTAGGGTTAGGGTTCGGGTTCGGTGTTAGGGTTATTGTTAGGGTTCGGGTTAGGGTTCGGGTTAGGGTTAGGATTCGAGTAAGGGGTTACGGTTCGGGTTCGTGTTAGGGTTAGGGTTAGGGTTCGGGTTAGGGTTAGTGTTAGTGTTCGGGTTAGGGTTAGTGTTAGGGTTAGGGTTAAGCTTAGGGTTCGGGTTAGGGTTAGGTTTAGGGTTAGGGTTAGGGCTTGGTTTCGGGTTAGGGTTACGGTTAGGGTTCGGGTTAGGGTTAGGGTTAGGGTTCGTGTTAGGGTTAGGTTTAGGGTTAGGGTTCGGGTTAGGGTTAGGGTTCGGGTTAGGGTTAGGGTTAGGGTTCGGGTTCGGGTTCGGGTTCGGGTTAGGGTTAGGGTTAGAGTTAGGGTTAGGGTTCGGGTCAGGGTTCGGGTTAGGGTTAGGGTTAGGGTTAGGGTTAGTGTTAGGGTTAGGTTTAGGGTTAAGGTTCGAGTTAGGGTTAGGGTTAAGGTTAGGGTTCGGGTTAGGGTTAGGATTAGGGTTAGGGTTAGGTTTCGGGTTAGAGTTAGGCGTTAGGGTTAGGTTTAGGGTTAGGATTAGGGTTCGGTTTAGGGTTAAGGTTAGGGTTAGGGTTAGGGTTCTGGTTAGGGTTAGGGTTAGGGTTCGGGTTAGGTTTAGGGTTAGGGTTAGGGTTCGGTTTCGGGTTAGGGTTCGGGTTAGGGTTAGGGTTCGGGTTAGGGTTAGGGTTCGGGTTAGGGTTAGGGTTAGGGTTCAGTTTCGTGTTAGGGTTAGGGTTCGGTTTAGGGTTAGGGTTCGGGTTAGGGTTAGGTGTTAGGGTTAGGGTTAGGGTTAGGGTTCGTGTTAGGGTTAGGGTAAGTGTTAGGGTTAGTGTTAGGTTTTAGGGTTAAGGTTAGTGTTAGGGTTAGCGTTAGCGTTATGGGTTAGGGTCAGGGTTAGGGTTAGGGTTAGGGCTTGGGTTCGGGTTAGGGTTAGGGTTCGGGTTAGAGTTAGGGTTATGTTTAGGGTTAGGGTTAGGGTTCGGGTTAGGGTTAGGTTTAGGGTTAGGGTTCGGGTTAAGGTTAGGGTTCGGGTTAGGGTTAGTGTTAGGGTTAGGGGTTCGGGTTCGGGTTCGGGTTAGGGTTCGGGTTCGGGTTCGGGTTAGGGTTAGGGTTCGCGTTCGGGTTAAGGTTCGGGTTAGGGTTCGGGTTAGGGTTCGGATTAGGGTTAGGGTTCGGGTTAGGGTTAGGGTTAGGGTTAGGTTACGGGTTAGGGTTAGGGTTAGTGTTAGGGGTTCGAATTAGGGTTCAGGTTAGGGTTAGGGTTAGGTTTAGGGTTCGGGTTAGGGTTAGGGTTCGGGTTAGGGTTAGGGTTAGGGTTAGGGTTAGGGTTCGGGTTAGGGATCGGGTTAGGTTTAGGGTTCTGGTTCGGGTTAGGGTTAAGGTTAGGTTTAGGGTTAGGGTTCAGGTTCGGGTTAGGGTTAGGGTTAGGGTTCGGGTTAGGGTTCGGGTTCGGGTTCGGGTTCGGGTTAGGGTTCGGGTTCGGGTTCGGGTTAGGGTTAGGGTTAGGGTTAGTGTTAGGATTCGGGTTAGGTTTAGGGTTAGGGTTAGGGTTCGGTTTACAGTTAGGGTTCGGGTTAGGGTTAGGGTTAGGGTTCGGGTTAGGTTTAGGGTTAGGGTTCGGATTAGGTTTAGGGTTCGGATTAGGGTTAGGGGTGGGGTTAGGATTAGGTTTCGGATTAGGGTTAGGTTTCGGGTTAGGGTTAAGGTTAGGGTTCGGTTTAGGGATAGGGTTCGGGTTAGGGTTAGGGTTAGGTTTCGGTTTCGGGTTCGGGTAAGGATTAGGGTTCGGGTTCGATTTAGGGTTGGGTTAGGGGTCGGGTTAGGGTTAGGGTTAGGGTTAGGTTTCGGGTACGGTGTTAGGGTTATTGTTAGGGTTCGGGTTAGGGTTCGGGTTAGGGTTAGGATTCGAGTAAGGGGTTAGCGTTCGGGTTCGTGTTAGGGTTAGGGTTAGGGTGTGGGTTATGTTTAGTGTTAGTGTTCGGTTTAGGGTTAGTGTTAGGGTTAGTGTTAGGGTTCGGGTTAGGGTTCGGGTTCGGGTTCGGGTTCGGGGTCGGGTTAGGGTTCTTGTTAGGGTTAGGGTTCGGGTTAGGGTTCGGGTTAGGGTTCGGGTTAGGGTTAGTGTTAGGGTTCGGGTTAGGGTTAGGGTTAGGGTTAGTGTTAGGGTTCGGTTTACGGTTAGGGTTCGGGTTAGGGTTAGGGTTAGGTTTCGGGTTAGGTTTAGGTTTAGGGTTCGGATTAGGTTTAGGGTTCGGATTAGGGTTAGGGTTAGGGTTAGGGTTCGGGTTAGGGTTAGGTTTCGGGTTAGGGTTAAGGTTAGGGTTCGGGTTACGGTTAGTGTTCGGGTTAGGGTTAGGGTTAGGGTTCGGGTTCGGGTTCGGGTTAGGATTAGGGGTCGGGTTCGAGTTAGGGTTCGGGTTAGGGTTCGGGTTAGGGTTAGGGTCAGGGTTAGGGTTCGGGTTCGGTGTTAGGGTTATTGTTAGGGTTCAAGTTAGGGTTCGGTTTAGGGTTAGGATTCGAGTAAGGGGTTCGGGTTCGGGTTCGTGTTAAGGTTAGGGTTAGGGTTCGGGTTAGGGTTAGTGTTAGTGTTCGGGTTAGGGTTAGTGTTAGGGTTAGGGTTAAGCTTAGGGTTCGGGTTAGGGTTAGGGTTACGGTTCGGGTTAGGGTTCGGGTTAGGGTTCGGGTTAGGGTTAGGTTTAGGGTTCGTGTTAAGGTTAGGGTTAGGGTTAGGTTTGGGGTTAGGGTTAGGGGTTAGAGTTCGGGTTAGGGTTAGGGTAAGGGTTAGGGTTCGGTTTCGGGGTTAGGGTTTGGGTTCGGGTTCGGGGCAGGGTTTGGGTTCGGGTTCAGGTTAGGGTTCGGGTTCGGGTTAGGGGTTAGGGTTCGGGTTAGGGTTAGGGTTAGGGTTCGGGTTAGGGTTAGGGTTCGGGTTAGGGTTCGGGCTAGGGTTCGGGTTAGTGTTCGGGTTAGGGTTAGTGTTAGGGTTCGGGTTAGGGTTCGGTTTAGGGTTCGGGTTAGCGTTCGGGTTAGGGTTCGGGTTAGGGTTCGGGTTAGGGTTCGGGTTAGGTTTAGGGTTCGGGTTAGTGTTAGGGTTAGGGTTAGGGTTAGGGTTAGGTTTAGGGTTAGGTTTAGGGTTAGGTGTAGGGTTAGGGTTCGAGTTAGGGTTAGGGTTAGGTTTAGGGTTCGGGTTAGGGTTAGGATTAGGGTTAGGGTTAGGTTTCGGTTTAGAGTTAGGGTTAGGGTTAGGGTTAGGGTTCGGTTTAGGGTTAGGGTTAGGGTTAGGGTTAGGTTTCGGGTTAGGGTTAGGGTTAGGATTAGGGTTAGGGTTCGGGTTCGGGTTAGGGTTCGGGTTAGGGTTAGAGTTCTGGTTAGGGTTAGGGTTCGGGTTAGGGTTACGGTTAGGGTTCAGTTTAGGGTTAGGGTTAGGCTTCGGTTTAGGGTTAGGGTTCGGGTTAGGTTTAGGGGTTAAGGTTAGGTTTAGGGTTATTGTTCGGGTTAGGG
>JAVLSZ010000033.1:1060000-1067500 GCA_032313775.1 Urocyon cinereoargenteus
GTTCGGGTTAGGGTTCGGGTTAGGGTTAAGGTTAGGGTTAGGGTTCGGGTTAGAGTTAGGGTTCGGTTTAGGGTTAGGGTTAGCGTTAGGGTTAGTGTTCGGGTTAGGGATCGGGTTAGGGTTAGGGTTCAGTTTCGGGTTAGGGTTCGCGTTAGGGTTAGGGTTAGGGTTAGGGTTAGGGTTAGGGTTATGGTTTGGGTTCGGGTTCGGCGTAGGGTTTGGGTTCGGGTTCAGATTAGGGTTCGGGTTCGGGTTCGGGTTAGGGGTTAGGGTTCGGGTTAGGGTTAGGGTTAGGGTTCGGGTTAGGGTTAAGGTTAGGTTTAGGGTTAGGGTTAGTGTTCGGGTTACGGTTTGGGTTAGGGTTAGGGTTAGTGTTAGGTTTTAGGGTTAGGGTTAGTGTTAGGGTTAGGGTTAGGGTTATGGGTTAGGGTTAGGGTTAGGGTTAGGGTTAGGACTTGGGTTCGGGTTAGGGTTAGGGTTAGGGTTAGGGTTCGGGTTAGGGTTAGGGTTAGGTTTAGGGTTCGGGTTAGGGTTAGGGTTCGGGTGAGGAATCGGGTTAGGGTTAGTGTTCGGGTTCGGGTTAGGGTTAGGGTTAGGGTTAGGTTTCGGGTTCGGTTTAGGGTTAGGGTTAGGGTTAGGGTTCGGTTTCGGGTTCGGGTTAGGGTTAGGGTTCGGTTTAGGGTTCGGGTTAGGGTTAGTGTTAGGGTTCGGGTTAGGGTTAGGGTTAGGGTTAGGGTTAGGGTTCGGTTTACAGTTAGGGTTCGGGTTAGGGTTAGGGTTAGGGTTCGGGTTAGGTTTAGGGTTAGGTTTCGGATTAGGTTTAGGGGTCGGATTAGGTTTAGGGTTAGGGTTAGGGTTCGAGTTAGGGTTAGGTTTCGGGTTAGGGTTAAGTAGGGTTCGGGTTAGGGTTAGGGTTCGGGTTAGGGTTAGGGTTAGGGTTCGGATTCGGTTTCGGGTAAGGATTAGGGTTCGGGTTCGATTTATGGTTTGGGTTAGGGTTCGGGTTAGGGTTAGGGTTAGGGTCAGGTTTCCGGTTCGGTGTTAGGGTTATTGTTAGGGTTCGGGTTATGGTTCGGGTTAGGGTTAGGATTCGAGTAAGGGGTTAGGGTTCGGGTTCGGGTTAGGGTTAGGGTTAGGGTTCGGGTTAGGTTTAGTGTTAGTGTTCGGTTTAGGGTTAGTGTTAGGGTTAGGGATAGGGTTCGGGTTAGGGTTCGGGTTCGGGTTCGGGTTCGGGTTAGGGTTCGGGTTAGTGTTAGGGTTCGGGTTAGGGTTCGGGTTATGGTTCGGGTTAGTGTTAGTGTTAGGGTTCGGGTTAGTGTTAGGGTTAGGGTTAGGGTTCGGTTTACGGTTTGGGTTCGGGTTAGGGTTAGGGTTAGGGTTCGGGTTAGGTTTAGGTTTAGGGTTCGGATTAGGTTTAGGGTTCGGATTAGGGTTAGGGTTAGGGTTAGGGTTCGGGTTAGGGTTAGGTTTCGGGTTAGGGTTAAGGTTAGGTTTCGGGTTAGGGTAGCGTTCGGGTTAGGGTTAGGGTTAGGGTTCCGGTTCGGGTTAGGATTAGGGGTCGGGTTCGATTTAGGGTTCGGGATAGGGTTCGGGTAGGGTTAGGGTCAGGGTTAGGGTTCGGGTTCGGTGTTAGGGTTATTGTTAGGGTTCGGGTTAGGGTTCGGGTTAGGGTTAGGATTCGAGTAAGGGTTTAGGGTTCGGGTTCGTGTTAGGGTTAGGGTTCGGGTTAAGGTTAGGGTTAGGGTTAGGTTTGGGGTTAGGGTTAGGGGTTAGAGTTCGGGTTAGTGTTAGGGTAAGGGTTAGGGTTCGGGTTCGGGGTTAGGATTAGGATTCGGGTTAGGGTTAGGGTTACGTTTCGGGTTAGGGTTCGGTTTAGGGTTCGGGTTAGGGTTCGGGTTAGGGTTAGGGTTCGGGTTAGGGTTCGGGTTAGGGTTAGGGTTCGGGTTAGGTTTAGGGTTAGGGTTAGGGGTTCGGGTTAGTGTTCGGGTTAGGGTTAGGGTTAGGGTTAGGGTTAGGGTTAAGGGTAGGGATCGTAGTAGGGTTCGGGTTAGGTTTAGGGTTCGGTTTCGGGTTAGGGTTAGGGTTAGGGTTAGGGTTAGGTTTCGGGTTCGGGTTAGGGTTCGGGTTCGGTTTTGGGTTCGGGTTAGTGTTCGGGTTCATGTTAAGGTTCGGGTTCGGGTTAGGGTTCGGGTTAGGGTTCGTGTTATGTTCGGGTTCGGGTTAGGGTTCGGTTTAGGGTTCGGGTTAGGGTTAGGGTTCGGGTTCGGTTTAGCGTTAGGGTTAGGGTTAGGGTTCGCGTTAGGGTTAGGTTTAGGGTTAGGGTTAGGGTTCGGGTTAGGGTTAGGGTTATGGTTTGGGTTCGGGTTGGGGCAGGGTTTGGGTTCGGGTTCAGGTTAGGGTTCGTGTTCGGGTTAGGGGTTAGGGTTCGGGTTAGGGTTAGGGTTAGGGTTCGGGTTAGGGTTAGGGTTAGGGTTAGGGTTAGGTTTAGGTTTCGGGTTAGGGTTAGGGTTAGGGTTCGGGTTAGTGTTAGGGTTAGGGTTAGGGTTCGGGTTCGGGTTAGGGTTCGGGTTAGGGTTAGGTTTCGGGTTAGGGTTAGGGTTCGGGTTAGGGTTAGGGTTAGGGTTCAGTTTACGGTTAGGGTTAGGGTTCGCTTTAGCGTTAGGGTTTGGGTTAGGGTTAGGGGTTAGGGTTAGGGTTAGGGTTAGGGTTAGGGTTAGGGTTCGGGTTAGGGTTACGGTTAGTGTTAGTGTTAGGTTTTAGGGTTAGGGTTAGTGTTAGGGTTAGGGTTAGGGTTATGGGTTAGGGTTAGGGTTAGGGTTAGGGTTAGGGCTTGGGTTCGGGTTAGGGTTAGGGTTAGGGTTCGGGTTAGGGTTAGGGTTAGGGTTCGTGTTAGGGTTAGGGTTAGGGTTAGGGTTCGGGTTAGAGTTAGGAGTTAGGGTTAGGTTTAGGTTTAGGATTAGTGTTCGGTTTAGGGTTAGGGTTAGGGTTAGGGTTAGGGTTCTGGTTAGTATTAGGGTTAGGGTTCGGTTTCGGGTTAGGGTTCGGGTTAGGGTTAGGGTTCAGGTTAGGGTTAGGGTTCGGGTTAGGGTTCAGTTTCGGGTTAGGTTTAGGGTTCGGTTTAGGGTTAGGGTTCGGGTTAGGGTTAGGGGTTAGGGTTAGGGTTAGGGTTAGGGTTCGTGTTAGGGTTAGGGTAAGGGTAAGGGTTAGTGTTAGGTTTTAGGGTTAAGGTTAGTGTTAGGGTTAGGGTTAGGGTTATGGGTTAGGGTCAGGGTTAGGGTTAGGGTTAGGGCTTGGGTTCGGTTTAGGGTTAGGGTTCGGGTTAGGGTTAGGGTTATGTTTAGGGTTAGGGTTAGGGTTCGGGTTATGGTTAGGGTTAGGGTTAGGGTTCGGGTTAAGGTTAGGGTTCGGGTTAGGGTTAGTGTTAGGGTTAGGGGTTCGGGTTCGGGTTCGGGTTAGGGTTCGGGTTCGGGTTCGGTTTCGGGTTAGGGTTAGGGTTCGCGTTCGGGTTAAGGTTCGGGTTAGGGTTCGGGTTAGTTTTCGGGTTAGGGTTAGGGTTCGGGTTAGGGTTAGGGTTAGGGTTAGGGTTCGGTTTAGGGTTAGGGTTAGTGTTAGGGGTTCGAATTAGGGTTCAGGTTAGGGTTAGGGTTAGGTTTAGGGTTCGGGTTAGGGTTAGGGTTCGGGTTAGGGTTAGGGTTAGGGTTCGGGTTAGGGATCGGGTTAGGGTTAGGGTTCTGGTTCGGGTTAGGGTTAAGGTTAGGGTTAGGGTTAGGTTTCAGGTTCGGGTTAGGGTAGGGTTAGGGTTAGGGATAGGGTTCAGGATCGGGTTAGGGTTAGGGTTAGTGTTCGGGTTCGGGTTCGGGTTCGGGTTAGGGTTCGGGTTCGGGTTCGGGTTAGGGTTAGGGTTCGGTTTAGGGTTCGGGTTAGGGTTAGTGTTAGGATTCGGGTTAGGGTTAGGGTTAGGTTTAGGGTTAGGTTTCGGTTTACAGTTAGGGTTCGGGTTAGGGTTAGGGTTAGGGTTCGGGTTAGGTTTAGGGTTAGGGTTCGGATTAGGTTTAGGGTTCGGATTAGGGTTAGGGTTAGTGTTAGGGTTCGGGTTAGGGTTAGGTTTCGGGTTAGGGTTAAGGTTAGGGTTCGGGTTAGGGTTAGGGTTCGGGTTAGGGTTAGGGTTAGGGTTCGGTTTCGGGTTCGGGTAAGGATTAGGGTTCGGGTTCGATTTAGGGTTCGGGTTAGGGTTCGGGTTAGGGTTAGGGTTAGGGTTAGGTTTCGGGTTCGGTGTTAGGGTTATTGTTAGGGTTCGGGTTAGGGTTAGTGTTAGGGTTCGGGTTCGGGTTAGGGTTAGGGTTAGGGTTAGGGTTAGGGTTAGGGTTCGGTTTACGGTTAGGTTTCGGGTTAGGGTTAGGGTTAGGGTTCGGGTTAGGTTTAGGTTTAGGGTTCGGATTAGGTTTAGGGTTCGGATTAGGGTTAGGGTTAGGGTTAGGGTTCGGGTTAGGGTTAGGTTTCGGGTTAGGGTTAAGGTTAGGGTTCGGGTTAGGCTTAGTGTTCGGGTTAGGGTTAGGGTTAGGGTTCGGGTTCGGGTTCGGGTTAGGATTAGGGGTCGGTTTCGAGTTAGGGTTCGGGTTAGGGTTCGGGTTAGGGTTAGGGTCAGGGTTAGGGTTCGGGTTCGGTGTTAGGGTTATTGTTAGGTTTCAAGTTAGGGTTAGTGTTAGTGTTCGGGTTAGGGTTAGTGTTAGGGTTAGGGTTAAGCTTAGGGTTCGGGTTAGGGTTAGGGTTACGGTTCGGGTTAGGGTTCGGGTTAGGGTTCGTGTTAGGGTTAGGGTTAGGGTTCGTGTTAAGGTTAGGGTTAGGGTTAGGTTTGGGGTTAGGGTTAGGGGTTAGAGTTCGGGTTAGGGTTAGGGTAAGGGTTAGGGTTCGGTTTCGGCGTTAGGGTTAGGATTCGCGTTAGGGTTAGGGTTACGTTTCTGGTTAGGGTTCGGTTTTGGGTTCGGGTTAGGGTTCGGGATAGGGTTAGGGTTCGGGTTAGGGTTCGGGTTAGGTTTAGGGTTAGGGTTAGGGGTTCGGGTTAGTGTTCGGGTTAGGGTGTCGGTTAGGGTTAGGGTTCGGGTTAGGGTTAGGGTTCGGGTTAGGGTTAGGGTTAAGGTTAAGGTTAGGGTTCGTGTTAGGGTTCGGGTTAGGTTTAGGGTTCGGTTTCGGGTTAGGGTTATGGTTAGGGTTAGGGTTAGGTTTCGGGTTCGGGTTCGGGTTCGGTTTCGGTTTCGGGTTCGGGTTAGGGTTCGGGTTCGGGTTCGGGTTAAGGTTCGGTTTCGGGTTAGGGTTCGGGTTAGGGTTCGTCTTAGGGTTCAGGTTCGGGTTAGGGTTCGGTTTAGGGTTCTGGTTAGGGTTAGGGTTCGGGTTCGGTTTAGCGTTAGGGTTAGGGTTAGGGTTCGCGTTAAGGTTAGGGTTAGGGTTAGGGTTAGTGTTCGGGTTAGGGTTAGGGTTATGGTTTGGGTTCGGGTTCGGGGCAGGGTTTGGGTTCGGGTTCAGGTTAGGGTTCGGGTTCGGGTTAGGGGTTAGGGTTCGGGTTAGGGTTAGGGTTAGGGTTCGGGTTAGGGTTAGGGTTCGGGTTAGGGTTAGGGCTAGGGTTCGGGTTAGGGTTCGGGTTAGCGTTCGGGTTAGGGTTCGGGTTAGGGTTCGGGTTAGGGTTCGGGTTAGGTTTAGGGTTCGGGTTAGGGTTAGGGTTAGGGTTAGGGTTAGGGTTAGGGTTAGGTGTAGGGTTAGGGCTAGAGTTAGGGTTAGGGTTAGGGTTCGGGTTCGGGTTAGGGTTAGGATTAGGGTTAGGGTTAGGTTTCGGGTTAGAGTTAGGGTTAGGGGTAGGGTTAGGGTTACGGTTCGGTTTAGTGTTAGGGTTAGGGTTAGGGTTAGGGTTCGGGTTAGGGTTAGGGTTAGGGTTAGGGTTCGGGTTCGGGTTAGGGTTCGGGTTAGGGTTAGAGTTCGGGTTAGCGTTAGGGTTCGGGTTAGGGTTAGGGTTAGGGTTCAGTTTAGGGTTAGGGTTAGGGTTCGGTTTAGGTTTGGGGTTCGGGTTAGGGTTAGGGGTTAGGGTTAGGTTTAGGGTTATTGTTCGGGTTAGGGTTAGGGTTAGGGTTAGGTTTAGTGTTAGTGTTAGGTTTTAGGGTTAGTGTTAGGGTTAGTGTTAGGGTTATGGGTTAGGGTAAGTTTAGGGTTAGGGTTAGGGCTTGGGTTCGGGTTAGGGTTAGGGTTCGGGTTAGGGTTAAGGTTAGGTGTAGTGTTAGGTTTAGGGTTCGGGTTAGAGTTAGGGTTAGGGTTAGGGTTCGGGTTAGGGTTAGTGTTCGGGTTAGGGTTAGTGTTAGTGTTCGGTTTAGTGTTAGGGTTAGGATTAGGGTTAGGGCTTGGGTTCGGGTTAGGGTTAGGGTTCGGGTTAGGGTTAGGGTTAGGTTTAGGGTTAGGGTTAGGGGTTCGGGTTAGGGTTCGGGTTAGGGTTATGGTTAGGGTTAGGGTTGGGGTTAGGGTTAGGGTTCGGGTTAGGGTTCGGGTTAGGGTTCGGGTTAGGGTTAGGGTTCTGGTTAGGGTTCGGTTTAGGGTTCGGGTTAGGGTTAGTGTTAGGGTTCGGGTTAGGGTTAGGGTTAGGGTTAGGTTTCGGTTTACGGTTAGTGTTCGGGTTAGGGTTAGATTTAGGGTTCGGGTTAGGTTTAGGGTTAGGGTTCGTATTAGGTTTAGGGTTCGGTTTAGGGTTAGGGTTAGGGTTAGGGTTAGGGTTCGGGTTAGGGTTAGGGTTAGGTTTAGGGTTAGGGTTAGGGTTCGGTTTAGGGTTAGTGTTAGGGTTCGGGTTCGGGTTCGGGTTCAGATTAGGGTTCTGGTTCGAGTTAGGGTTCGGGTTAGGGTTCGGTTTATGGTTAGGGTTAGGGTTAGGGTTAGGGTTAGGGTTATTGTTAGGGTTACGGTTAGGGTTCGGGTTAGGGTTAGGATTCGAGTAAGGGGTTAGGGTTCGGGTTCGGGTTAGGGTTAGGGTTAGGGTTCGGGTTAGGGCTAGTGTTAGTGTTCGGTTTAGTGTTAGGGTTAGGGTTAGGGTTAGGCTTAGGGTTCGGGTTAGCGTTAGGGTTACGGTTCGGGTTAGGTTTCGGGTTAGGGTTCGGGTTAGAGTTAGGGTTAGGTTTCGGGTTAGGGTTAGGGTTCGGGTTAGAGTTAGGTTTAGTGTTAGTGTTAGGGTTAGGGTTAGGGTTCGGGTAAGGGTTCGGGTTAGGGTTCGGGTTAGGGTTATGGTTCGGGTTCGGGTTCGGGTTAGGGTTAGTGTTAGGGTTCGCGTTAGAGTTAGGGTTAGGGTTCGGGTTAGGTTTAGGTTTATGGTTTGGGTTCAGGTTCGGGGTAGGGTTAGGGTTCGTGTTCAGGTTAGGGTTCGGGATCGGGTTCGGGTTAGGTTTAGGGTTAGGGTTAGTTTTAGGTTTAGGGTTCGAGTTAGGGTTAGGGTTAAGATTAGTGTTCGGGTTAGGGTTCGGGTTAGATTTAGGG
>JAVLSZ010000033.1:1070000-1095000 GCA_032313775.1 Urocyon cinereoargenteus
GTTAGGGTTCGGGTTAGGGTTAGGATTCGAGTAAGGGGTTAGAGTTCGGGTTCGGGTTAGGGTTAGGGTTAGGGTTCGGGTTAGGGTTAGTGTTAGTGTTCGGTTTAGGGTTAGTGTTAGGGTTAGGGTTAGGGTTCGGGTTAGGGTTCGGGTTCGGGATCGGGTTCGGGGTAGGGTTCAGGTTCGGGTTCGGGTTAGGGTTCAGGTTAGGGTTAGGTTTCGGGTTAGGGTTCGGGTTAGGGTTCGGGTTAGGGTTAGTGTTAGTGTTCGGGTTAGGGTTAGGGTTAGGGTTAGGGTTCGGTTTACGGTTAGGGTTCGGGTTAGGTTTCGGGTTAGGTTTCGGGTTAGGTTTAGGGTTAGGGTTCGGATTAGGTTTAGGGTTCGGATTAGGGTTAGGGTTAGGGTTAGGGTTCGGGTTAGGGTTAGGTTTCGGGTTAGGGTTAAGGTTAGGGTTCGGGTTAGGGTTAGCGTTCGGGTTAGGTTTAGGGTTAGGGTTCGGGTTCGGGTTCGGGTTAGGATTAGGGGTCGGGTTCGAGTTAGGGTTCGGGTTAGGGTTCGGGTTAGTGTTAGGGTTAGGGTTAGGGTTCGGGTTCGGTGTTAGGGTTATTGTTAGGGTTCGGGTTAGGGTTCGGGTTAGGGTTAGGATTCGAGTAAGGGGTTACGGTTCGGGTTCGGGTTAGGGTTAGGGTTAGGGTTCGGGATAGGGTTAGTGTTAGTGTTCGGGTTACGTTTAGTGTTAGGGTTAGGGTTAAGCTTAGGGTTCGGGTTAGGGTTAGGTTTAGGTTTAGGGTTAGGGCTTGGGTTCGGGTTAGGGTTAGGGTTAGGGTTCGGGTTAGGGTTAGGGTTAGGGTTAGGGTTCTTGTTAGGGTTAGGGTTAGGGTTAGGGTTCTGGTTAGGGTTAGGGTTCGGGTTAGGTTTAGGGTTAGGGTTAGGGTTCGGGATCGGGTTAGGGTTAGGGTTCGGGTTCGGGTTAGGGTTAGGGTTAGAGTTAGGGTTAGGGTTCGGGTCAGGGTTCGGGTTAGGGTTAGGGTTAGGGTTAGGGTTAGGGTTAGTGTTAGGGTTAGGTTTAGGGTTAAGGTTCGAGTTAGGGTTAGGGTTAAGGTTAGGGTTCGGGTTAGGGTTAGGATTAGGGTTAGGGTTAGGTTTCGGGTTAGAGTTAGGGGTTAGGGTTAGGTTTAGGGTTAGGATTAGGGTTCGGTTTAGGGTTAAGGTTAGGGTTAGGATTAGGGTTCTGGTTAGGGTTAGGGTTAGGGTTCGGGTTAGGTTTAGGGTTAGGGTTAGGGTTCGGTTTCGGGTTAGGGTTCGGGTTAGGGTTAGGGTTCGGGTTAGGGTTAGGGTTCGGGTTAGGGTTAGGGTTCAGTTTCGGGTTAGGGTTAGGGTTCGGTTTAGGGTTAGGGTTCGGGTTAGGGTTAGGGGTTAGGGTTAGGGTTAGGGTTCGTGTTAGGGTTAGGGTAAGGGTTAGGGTTAGTGTTAGGTTTTAGGGTTAAGTTTAGTGTTAGGGTTAGCGTTAGGGTTATGGGTTAGGGTCAGGGTTAGGGTTAGGGTTAGGGCTTGGGTTCGGGTTAGGGTTAGGGTTCGGGTTAGGGTTAGGTTTATGTTTAGGGTTAGGGTTAGGGTTCGGGTTAGGGTTAGGGTTAGGGTTAGGGTTCGGGTTAGGGTTAGGTTTCGGGTTAGGGTTAAGGATAGGGTTCGGGATAGGGTTCGGGTTAGGGTTAGGGTTCGGGTTCGGGTTCGGGTAAGGATTAGTGTTCGGGTTCGATTTAGGTTTCGGGTTAGGGTTCGGGTTAGGGTTAGGGTTAGGGTTAGGGTTCGGGTTCGGTGTTAGGGTTATTGTTAGGGTTCTGGTTAGGGTTCGGGTTAGGGTTAGGATTCGAGTAAGGGGTTAGGGTTCGGGTTCGGGTTAGGGTTATGGTTAGGGTTCGGGTTAGGGTTAGTGTTAGTGTTCGGTTTAGGGTTAGTGTTAGGGTTAGGGTTAGGGTTCGGGTTAGGGTTCGGGTTCTGGTTCGGGTTCGGGGTAGGGTTCGGGTTCGGGTTCGGGTTAGGGTTCGGGTTAGTGTTAGGTTTCGGGTTAGGGTTCGGGTTAGGGTTCGGGTTAGGGTTAGTGTTAGTGTTCGGGTTAGGGTTAGGGTTAGGGTTAGGGTTCGGTTTACGGTTAGGGTTCGGGTTAGGGTTAGGGTTAGGGTTCGGGTTAGGTTTAGGGTTAGGGTTCGGATTAGGTTTAGGGTTCGGATTAGGGTTAGGGTTAGGGTTAGGGTTCGGGTTAGGGTTAGGGTTCGGGTTAGGGTTAAGGTTAGGCTTCGGGTTAGGGTTAGCGTTCGGGTTAGGTTTAGGGTTAGGGTTTGGGTTCGGGTTCGGGTTAGGATTAGGGGTCGGGTTCGAGTTAGGGTTCGGGTTAGGGTTCGGGTTAGGGTTAGGGTTAGGGTTAGGGTTCGGGTTCCGTGTTAGGGTTATTGTTAGGGTTCGGGTTAGGGTTCGGGTTAGGGTTAGGATTCGAGTAACGGGTTACGGTTCGGGTTCGTGTTAGGGTTAGGGTTAGGGTTCGGGTTAGGGTTAGTGTTAGTTTTCGGGTTAGGGTTAGTGTTAGGGTTAGGGTTAAGCTTAGGGTTCGGGTTAGGGTTAGGTTTAGGGTTAGGGTTAGGGCTTGGGTTCGGGTTAGGGTTAGGGTTAGGGTTCGGGTTAGGGTTAGGGTTAGGGATAGGGTTCGTGTTAGGGTTAGGGTTAGGGTTAGGGTTCGGGTTCGGGTTTAGGGTTCGGGTTAGGGTTAGGGTTAGGGTTAGGGTTCGGGTTCGGGTTAGGGTTAGGGTTCGGGTTCGGGTTAGGGTTAGGGTTAGAGTTAGGGTTAGGGTTCGGGTCAGGGTTCGAGTTAGGGTTAGGGTTAGGGTTAGTGTTAGGGTTAGTGTTAGGGTTAGGTTTAGGGTTAAGGTTCGAGTTAGGGTTAGGTTTAAGGTTAGGGTTCGGGTTAGGGTTAGGATTAGGGTTAGGGTTAGGTTTCGGGTTAGAGTTAGGGGTTAGGGTTAGGTTTAGGGTTAGGATTAGGGTTTGGTTTAGGGTTAAGGTTAGGGTTAGGGTTAGGGTTCTGGTTAGGGTTAGGGTAAGGGTTCGGGTTAGGTTTAGTGTTAGGGTTAGGGTTCGGTTTCGGGTTAGGGTTCGGGTTAGGGTTAGGGTTCGGGTTAGGGTTAGGGTTCGGGTTAGGGTTAGGGTTAGGGTTCAGTTTCGGGTTAGGGTTAGGGTTCGGGTTCGGGTTAGGGTTAGGGTTCGGGTTCGGGTTAGAGTTAGGTTTCGGGTTAGGGTTAAGGTTAGTGTTCGGTTTAGGGTTAGGGTTCGTGTTAGGGTTAGGGTAAGGGTTAGGGTTAGTGTTAGGTTTTAGGGTTAAGGTTATTGTTAGGGTTAGCGTTAGGGTTATGGGTTAGGGTCAGTGTTAGGGTTAGGGTTAGGGCTTGGGTTCGGATTAGGGTTAGGGTTCGGGTTAGGGTTAGGGTTATGTTTAGGGTTAGGGTTAGGGTTCAGGTTAGGGTTAGGGTTAGGGTTAGGGTTCGGGTTAGGGTTAGGTTTCGGGTTAGGGTTAAGGTTAGTGTTCGGTTTAGGGTTAGGGTTCGGGTTAGGGTTAGGGTTAGGGTTCGGGTTCGGGTTCGGGTAAGGATTAGTGTTCGGGTTCGATTTAGGGTTCGGGTTAGGGTTCGGGTTAGGGTTAGGGTTAGGGTTAGGGTTCGGGTTCGGTGTTAGGGTTATTGTTAGGGTTCGGGTTAGGGTTCGGGTTAGGGTTAGGATTCGAGTAAGGGGTTAGGGTTCGGGTTCGGGTTAGGGTTAGGGTTAGGGTTCGGGTTAGGGTTAGTGTTAGTGTTCGGTTTAGGGTTAGTGTTAGGGTTAGTGTTAGGGTTCGGGTTATGGTTCGGGTTCGGGTTCGGGTTCGGGGTAAGGTTCGGGTTCGGGTTCGGGTTAGGGTTCGGGTTAGGGTTAGGTTTCGGGTTAGGGTTCGGGTGTGGGTTCGGGTTAGGGTTAGTGTTAGTGTTCGGGTTAGGGTTAGGTTTAGGGTTAGGGTTAGGGTTCGGTTTACGGTTAGGGTTCGGGTTAGGGTTAGGGTTAGGGTTCGGGTTAGGTTTAGGGTTAGGGTTCGGATTAGGTTTAGGGTTCGGATTAGGGTTAGGGTTAGGGTTAGGGTTCGGGTTAGGGTTAGGTTTCGGGTTAGGGTTAAGGTTAGGGTTCGGGTTAGGGTTAGCGTTCGGGTTAGGTTTAGGGTTAGGGTTCGGGTTCGGGTTCGGGTTAGGATTAGGGGTCGGGTTCGAGTTAGGGTTCGGGTTAGGGTTCGGGTTAGGGTTAGGGTTAGGGTTAGGGTTCGGGTTCGGTGTTAGGGTTATTGTTAGGGTTCGGGTTAGGGTTCGGGTTAGGGTTAAGATTCGAGTAAGGGGTTACGGTTCGGGTTCGTGTTAGGGTTAGGGTTAGGGTTCGGGTTAGGGTTAGTGTTAGTGTTCGGGTTAGGGTTAGTGTTAGGGTTAGGGTTAAGCTTAGGGTTCGGGTTAGGGTTAGGTTTAGGGTTAGGGTTAGGGCTTGGGTTCGGGTTAGGGTTAGGGTTAGGGTTCGGGTTAGGGTTAGGGTTAGGGTTAGGGTTCGTGTTAGGGTTAGGGTTAGGGTTAGGGTTCGGGTTAGGGTTAGGGTTCGGGTTAGGGTTAGGGTTAGGGTTAGGGTTCGGGTTCGGGTTAGGGTTAGGGTTCGGGTTCGGGTTAAGGTTAGGGTTAGAGTTAGGGTTAGGGCTCGGGTCAGGTTTCGGGTTAGGGTTAGGGTTAGGGTTAGGGTTAGTGTTAGGGTTAGGTTTAGGGTTAAGGTTCGAGTTAGGGTTAGGGTTAAGGTTAGGGTTCGGGTTAGGGTTAGGATTAGGGTTAGGGTTAGGTTTCGGGTTAGAGTTAGGGGTTAGGGTTAGGTTTAGGGTTAGGATTAGGGTTCGGTTTAGGGTTAAGTTTAGGGTTAGGGTTAGGGTTCTGGTTAGGGTTAGGGTTAGGGTTCGGGTTAGGTTTAGGGTTAGGGTTAGGGTTCGGTTTCGGGTTAGGGTTCGGGTTAGGTTTAGGGTTCGGGTTCGGGTTAGGGTTCGGATTAGGGTTAGGGTTAGGGTTCAGTTTCGTGTTAGGGTTAGGGTTCGGTTTAGGGTTAGGGTTCGGGTTAGGGTTAGGTGTTAGTGTTAGGGTTAGGGTTAGGGTTCGTGTTAGGGTTAGGGTAAGGGTTAGGGTTAGTGTTAGGTTTTAGGGTTAAGGTTAGTGTTAGGGTTAGCGTTAGGGTTATGGGTTAGGGTCAGGGTTAGGGTTAGGGTTATGGCTTGTGTTCGGGTTAGGGTTAGGTTTCGGGTTAGGGTTAGGGTTATGTTTAGGGTTAGGGTTAGGGTTCGGGTTAGGGTTAGTGTTAGTGTTCGGTTTAGGGTTAGTGTTAGGGTTAGGGTTAGGGTTCGGGTTAGGGTTCGGGTTAGGGTTCGGGTTCGGGTTCGGGTTCGGGGTAGGGTTCGGGTTCGGGTTCGGGTTAGGGTTCGGGTTAGGGTTAGGTTTCGGGTTAGGGTTCGGGTTAGGGTTCGGGTTAGGGTTAGTGTTAGTGTTCGGGTTAGGTTTAGGGTTAGGGTTAGGGTTAGGGTTCGGTTTACGGTTAGGGTTCGGGTTAGGGTTAGGGTTCGGGTTCGGTGTTAGGGTTATTGTTAGGGTTCTGGTTAGGGTTCGGGTTAGGGTTAGGATTCGAGTAAGGGGTTAGGGTTCGGGTTCGGGTTAGGGTTATGGTTAGGGTTCGGGTTAGGGTTAGTGTTAGTGTTCGGTTTAGGGTTAGTGTTAGGGTTAGGGTTAGGGTTCGGGTTAGGGTTCGGGTTCTGGTTCGGGTTCGGGGTAGGGTTCGGGTTCGGGTTCGGGTTAGGGTTCGGGTTAGTGTTAGGTTTCGGGTTAGGGTTCGGGTTAGGGTTCGGGTTAGGGTTAGTGTTAGTGTTCGGGTTAGGGTTAGGGTTAGGGTTAGGGTTCGGTTTACGGTTAGGGTTCGGGTTAGGGTTAGGGTTAGGGTTCGGGTTAGGTTTAGGGTTAGGGTTCGGATTAGGTTTAGGGTTCGGATTAGGGTTAGGGTTAGGGTTAGGGTTCGGGTTAGGGTTAGGGTTCGGGTTAGGGTTAAGGTTAGGCTTCGGGTTAGGGTTAGCGTTCGGGTTAGGTTTAGGGTTAGGGTTTGGGTTCGGGTTCGGGTTAGGATTAGGGGTCGGGTTCGAGTTAGGGTTCGGGTTAGGGTTCGGGTTAGGGTTAGGGTTAGGGTTAGGGTTCGGGTTCCGTGTTAGGGTTATTGTTAGTGTTCGGGTTAGGGTTCGGGTTAGGGTTAGGATTCGAGTAACGGGTTATGGTTCGGGTTCGTGTTAGGGTTAGGGTTAGGGTTCGGGTTAGGGTTAGTGTTAGTTTTCGGGTTAGGGTTAGTGTTAGGGTTAGGGTTAAGCTTAGGGTTCGGGTTAGGGTTAGGTTTAGGGTTAGGGTTAGGGCTTGGGTTCGGGTTAGGGTTAGGGTTAGGGTTCGGGTTAGGGTTAGGGTTAGGGATAGGGTTCGTGTTAGGGTTAGGGTTAGGGTTAGGGTTCGGGTTCGGGTTTAGGGTTCGGGTTAGGGTTAGGGTTAGGGTTAGGGTTCGGGTTCGGGTTAGGGTTAGGGTTCGGGTTCGGGTTAGGGTTAGGGTTAGAGTTAGGGTTAGGGTTCGGGTCAGGGTTCGAGTTAGGGTTAGGGTTAGGGTTAGGGTTAGTGTTAGGGTTAGTGTTAGGGTTAGGTTTAGGGTTAAGGTTCGAGTTAGGGTTAGGTTTAAGGTTAGGGTTCGGGTTAGGGTTAGGATTAGGGTTAGGGTTAGGTTTCGGGTTAGAGTTAGGGGTTAGGGTTAGGTTTAGGGTTAGGATTAGGGTTTGGTTTAGGGTTAAGGTTAGGGTTAGGGTTAGGGTTCTGGTTAGGGTTAGGGTAAGGGTTCGGGTTAGGTTTAGTGTTAGGGTTAGGGTTCGGTTTCGGGTTAGGGTTCGGGTTAGGGTTAGGGTTCGGGTTAGGGTTAGGGTTCGGGTTAGGGTTAGGGTTAGGGTTCAGTTTCGGGTTAGGGTTAGGGTTCGGGTTCGGGTTAGGGTTAGGGTTCGGGTTCGGGTTAGGGTTAGGTTTCGGGTTAGGGTTAAGGTTAGTGTTCGGTTTAGGGTTAGGGTTCGTGTTAGGGTTAGGGTAAGGGTTAGGGTTAGTGTTAGGTTTTAGGGTTAAGGTTAGTGTTAGGGTTAGCGTTAGGGTTATGGGTTAGGGTCAGTGTTAGGGTTAGGGTTAGGGCTTGGGTTCGGATTAGGGTTAGGGTTCGGGTTAGGGTTAGGGTTATGTTTAGGGTTAGGGTTAGGGTTCAGGTTAGGGTTAGGGTTAGGGTTAGGGTTCGGGTTAGGGTTAGGTTTCGGGTTAGGGTTAAGGTTAGTGTTCGGTTTAGGGTTAGGGTTCGGGTTAGGGTTAGGGTTAGGGTTCGGGTTCGGGTTCGGGTAAGGATTAGTGTTCGGGTTCGATTTAGGGTTCGGGTTAGGGTTCGGGTTAGGGTTAGGGTTAGGGTTAGGGTTCGGGTTCGGTGTTAGGGTTATTGTTAGGGTTCGGGTTAGGGTTCGGGTTAGGGTTAGGATTCGAGTAAGGGGTTAGGGTTCGGGTTCGGGTTAGGGTTAGGGTTAGGGTTCGGGTTAGGGTTAGTGTTAGTGTTCGGTTTAGGGTTAGTGTTAGGGTTAGTGTTAGGGTTCGGGTTATGGTTCGGGTTCGGGTTCGGGTTCGGGGTAAGGTTCGGGTTCGGGTTCGGGTTAGGGTTCGGGTTAGGGTTAGGTTTCGGGTTAGGGTTCGGGTGTGGGTTCGGGTTAGGGTTACTGTTAGTGTTCGGGTTAGGGTTAGGTTTAGGGTTAGGGTTAGGGTTCGGTTTACGGTTAGGGTTCGGGTTAGGGTTAGGGTTAGGGTTCGGGTTAGGTTTAGGGTTAGGGTTCGGATTAGGTTTAGGGTTCGGATTAGGGTTAGGGTTAGGGTTAGGGTTCGGGTTAGGGTTAGGTTTCGGGTTAGGGTTAAGGTTAGGGTTCGGGTTAGGGTTAGCGTTCGGGTTAGGTTTAGGGTTAGGGTTCGGGTTCGGGTTCGGGTTAGGATTAGGGGTCGGGTTCGAGTTAGGGTTCGGGTTAGGGTTCGGGTTAGGGTTAGGGTTAGGGTTAGGGTTCGGGTTCGGTGTTAGGGTTATTGTTAGGGTTCGGGTTAGGGTTCGGGTTAGGGTTAAGATTCGAGTAAGGGGTTACGGTTCGGGTTCGTGTTAGGATTAGGGTTAGGGTTCGGGTTAGGGTTAGTGTTAGTGTTCGGGTTAGGGTTAGTGTTAGGGTTAGGGTTAAGCTTAGGGTTCGGGTTAGGGTTAGGTTTAGGGTTAGGGTTAGGGCTTGGGTTCGGGTTAGGGTTAGGGTTAGGGTTCGGGTTAGGGTTAGGGTTAGGGTTAGGGTTCGTGTTAGGGTTAGGGTTAGGGTTAGGGTTCGGGTTAGGGTTAGGGTTCGGGTTAGGGTTAGGGTTAGGGTTAGGGTTCGGGTTCGGGTTAGGGTTAGGGTTCGGGTTCGGGTTAAGGTTAGGGTTAGAGTTAGGGTTAGGGCTCGGGTCAGGTTTCGGGTTAGGGTTAGGGTTAGGGTTAGGGTTAGTGTTAGGGTTAGGTTTAGGGTTAAGGTTCGAGTTAGGGTTAGGGTTAAGGTTAGGGTTCGGGTTAGGGTTAGGATTAGGTTTAGGGTTAGGTTTCGGGTTAGAGTTAGGGGTTAGGGTTAGGTTTAGGGTTAGGATTAGGGTTCGGTTTAGGGTTAAGTTTAGGGTTAGGGTTAGGGTTCTGGTTAGGGTTAGGGTTAGGGTTCGGGTTAGGTTTAGGGTTAGGGTTAGGGTTCGGTTTCGGGTTAGCGTTCGGGTTAGGTTTAGGGTTCGGGTTCGGGTTAGGGTTCGGATTAGGGTTAGGGTTAGGGTTCAGTTTCGTGTTAGGGTTAGGGTTCGGTTTAGGGTTAGGGTTCGGGTTAGGGTTAGGTGTTAGTGTTAGGGTTAGGGTTAGGGTTCGTGTTAGGGTTAGGGTAAGGGTTAGGGTTAGTGTTAGGTTTTAGGGTTAAGGTTAGTGTTAGGGTTAGCGTTAGGGTTATGGGTTAGGGTCAGGGTTAGGGTTAGGGTTAGGGCTTGTGTTCGGGTTAGGGTTAGGTTTCGGGTTAGGGTTAGGGTTATGTTTAGGGTTAGGGTTAGGGTTCGGGTTAGGGTTAGTGTTAGTGTTCGGTTTAGGGTTAGTGTTAGGGTTAGGGTTAGGGTTCGGGTTAGGGTTCGGGTTAGGGTTCGGGTTCGGGTTCGGGTTCGGGGTAGGGTTCGGGTTCGGGTTCGGGTTAGGGTTCGGGTTAGGGTTAGGTTTCGGGTTAGGGTTCGGGTTAGGGTTCGGGTTAGGGTTAGTGTTAGTGTTCGGGTTAGGTTTAGGGTTAGGGTTAGGGTTAGGGTTCGGTTTACGGTTAGGGTTCGGGTTAGGGTTAGGGTTCGGGTTAGGGTTAGGGTTAGGGTTAGGGTTCGGGTTCGGGTTAGGATTAGGGGTCGGGTTCGAGTTAGGGTTCGGGTTAGGGTTCGGGTTAGGGTTAGGGTTAGGGTTAGGGTTCGGGTTCGGTGTTAGGGTTATTGTTAGGGTTCGGGTTAGGGTTCGGGTTAGGGTTAGGATTCGAGTAAGGGGTTACGGTTCGGGTTCGTGTTAGGGTTAGGGTTAGGGTTCGGGTTAGGGTTAGTGTTAGTGTTCGGGTTAGGGTTAGTGTTAGGGTTAGAGTTAAGCTTAGGGTTCGGGTTCGGGTTCGGGTTAGGGTTAGGATTCGAGTAAGGGGTTACGGTTCGGGTTCGTGTTCGGGTTAGGGTTAGGGTTCGGGTTAGGGTTAGTGTTAGTGTTCGGGTTAGGGTTAGTGTTAGGTTTAGGGTTAAGCTTAGGGTTCGGGTTAGGGTTAGGTTTAGGGTTAGGGTTAGGGCTTGGGTTCGGGTTAGGGTTAGGGTTAGGGTTCGGGTTAGGGTTAGGGTTAGGGTTAGGGTTCGTGTTAGGGTTAGGGTTAGGGTTAGGGTTAGGGTTCGGGTTAGGGTTAGGGTTCGGGTTAGGGTTCGGGTTAGGGTTAGTGTTAGTGTTCGAGTTAGGTTTAGGGTTAGGGTTAAGGTTAGGGTTCGGTTTAAGGTTAGGGTTCGGGTTAGGGTTAGGGTTCGGGTTAGGGTTAGGGTTAGGGTTCGGGTTCGGGTTCGGGTTAGGATTAGGGGTCGGGTTCGAGTTAGGGTTCGGGTTAGGGTTAGTGTTAGGGTTAGGGTTAAGCTTAGGGTTCGGGTTAGGGTTCGGGTTAGGGTTAGGATTCGAGTAAGGGGTTACGGTTCGGGTTCGTGTTCGGGTTAGGGTTAGGTTTCGTGTTAGGGTTAAGGTTAGGGTTCGGGTTAGGGTTAGCGTTCGGGTTAGGTTTAGGGTTAGGGTTCGGGTTCGGGTTAGGATTAGGGGTCGGGTTCGAGTTAGGGTTCGGGTTAGGGTTCGGGTTAGGGTTAGGGTTAGGGTTAGGGTTCGGGTTCGGTGTTAGGGTTATTGTTAGGGTTCGGGTTAGGGTTCGGGTTAGGGTTAGGATTCGAGTAAGGGGTTACGGTTCGGGTTCGTGTTAGGGTTAGGGTTAGGGTTCGGGTTAGGGTTAGTGTTAGTGTTCGG
This sequence comes from Urocyon cinereoargenteus, assembly GCA_032313775.1. Taxonomy (NCBI): domain Eukaryota; kingdom Metazoa; phylum Chordata; class Mammalia; order Carnivora; family Canidae; genus Urocyon; species Urocyon cinereoargenteus. Next base: position 1,080,666 of record JAVLSZ010000033.1, read on the forward strand.
GTTAGGGTTAGTGTTAGGGTTAGGGTTAAGCTTAGGGTTCGGGTTAGGGTTAGGTTTAGGGTTAGGGTTAGGGCTTGGGTTCGGGTTAGGGTTAGGGTTAGGGTTAGGGTTCGGGTTAGGGTTAGGGTTAGGGTTAGGGTTCGTGTTAGGGTTAGGTTTAGGGTTAGGGTTCGGGTTAGGGTTAGGGTTCGTGTTAGGGTTAGGGTTAGGGTTAGGGTTCGGGTTCGGGTTAGGGTTAGGGTTCGGGTTCGGGTTAGGGTTAGGGTTAGAGTTAGGTTTAGGGTTCGGGTCAGGGTTCGGGTTAGGGTTAGGGTTAGGGTTAGGGTTAGGGTTAGTGTTAGGGTTAGGTTTAGGGTTAAGGTTCGAGTTAGGGTTAGGGTTAAGGTTAGGGTTCGGGTTAGGGTTAGGATTAGGGTTAGGGTTAGGTTTCGGGTTAGAGTTAGGGGTTAGGGTTAGGTTTAGGGTTAGGATTAGGGTTCGGTTTAGGTTTAAGGTTAGGGTTAGGGTTAGGGTTCTGGTTAGGGTTAGGGTTAGCGTTCGGGTTAGGTTTAGGGTTAGGGTTAGGGTTCGGTTTCGGGTTAGGGTTCGGATTAGGGTTAGGGTTCGGGTTAGGGTTAGGGTTCGGGTTAGGGTTAGGGTTAGGGTTCAGTTTCGTGTTAGGGTTAGAGTTCGGTTTAGGGTTAGGGTTCGGTTTAGGGTTAGGGGTTAGGGTTAGGGTTAGGGTTAGGGTTCGTGTTAGGGTTAGGGTAAGGGTTAGGGTTAGTGTTAGGTTTTAGGGTTAAGGTTAGTGTTAGGGTTAGCGTTAGGGTTATGGGTTAGGGTCAGGGTTAGGGTTAGGGTTAGGGCTTGGGTTCGGGTTAGGGTTAGGGTTCGGGTTAGGGTTCGGATTATGGTTAGTGTTAGGGTTACGTTTAGGGTTCGGGTTAGGGTTAGGGTTCGGGTTAGGGTTAGGGTTAGGGTTAGGGTTCGGGTTAGGGATCGGGTTAGGGTTAGGGTTCTGGTTCGGGTTAGGGTTAAGGTTAGGGTTAGGGTTAGGGTTCAGGTTCGGGTTAGGGTTAGGGTTAGGGTTCGGGTTAGGGTTTGGGTTCGGGTTCGGGTTCGGGTTAGGGTTCGGGTTCGGGTTCGGGTTAGGGTTAGTGTTCGGTTTAGGGTTCGGGTTAGGTTTAGTGTTAGGATTCGGGTTAGGGTTAGGGTTAGGGTTAGGGTTAGGGTTCGGTTTACAGTTAGGGTTCGGGTTAGGGTTAGGGTTAGGGTTCGGGTTAGGTTTAGGGTTAGGGTTCGGATTAGGTTTAGGGTTCGGATTAGGGTTAGGGTTAGGGTTAGGGTTCGTGTTAGGGTTAGGTTTCGGGTTAGGGTTAAGGTTAGGGTTCGGGTTAGGGTTAGGGTTCGGGTTAGGGTTAGGGTTAGGGTTCGGTTTCGGGTTCGGGTAAGGATTAGGGTTCGGGTTCGATTTAGGTTTGGGTTAGGGGTCGGGTTAGGGTTAGGGTTAGGGTTAGGTTTCGGGTTCGGTGTTAGGGTTATTGTTAGGGTTCGGGTTAGGGTTAGGATTCGAATAAGGGGTTAGGGTTCGGGTTCGTGTTAGGGTTAGGGTTAGGGTTCGGGTTAGGTTTAGTGTTAGTGTTCAGTTTAGGGTTAGTGTTAGGGTTAGGGTTAGGGTTCGGGTTAGGGTTCGGGTTCAGGTTCGTGTTCGGGTTCGGGTTAGGGTTCTTGTTAGGGTTAGGGTTCGGGTTAGGGTTCGGGTTAGGGTTCGGGTTAGGGTTAGTGTTAGGGTTCGGGTTAGGGTTAGGGTTAGGGTTAGTGTTAGGGTTCGGTTTACGGTTAGGGTTCGGGTTAGGGTTAGGGTTAGGGTTCGGGTTAGGTTTAGGTTTAGGGTTCGGATTAGGTTTAGGGTTCGGATTAGGGTTAGGGTTAGGGTTAGGATTCGGGTTAGGGTTAGGTTTCGGGTTAGGGTTAAGGTTAGGGTTCGGGTTAGGGTTAGTGTTCGGGTTAGGGTTAGGGTTAGGGTTCGGGTTCGGGTTCGGGTTAGGATTAGGGGTCGGGTTCGAGTTAGGGTTCGGGTTAGGGTTCGGGTTAGGGTTAGGGTCAGGGTTAGGGTTCGGGTTCGGTGTTAGGGTTATTGTTCGGGTTCAAGTTAGGGTTCGGTTTAGGGTTAGGATTCGAGTAAGGGGTTCGGGTTCGGGTTCGTGTAGGGTTAGGGTTAGGGTTCGGGTTAGGGTTAGTGTTAGTGTTCGGGTTAGGGTTAGTGTTAGGGTTAGGGTTAAGCTTAGGGTTCGGGTTAGGGTTAGGGTTACGGTTCGGGTTAGGGTTCGGGTTAGGGTTCGGGTTAGGGTTAGGGTTAGGGTTCGTGTTAAGGTTAGGGTTAGGGTTAGGTTTGGGGTTAGGGTTAGGGGTTAGAGTTCGGGTTAGGGTTAGGGTAAGGGTTAGGGTTCGGTTTCGGGGTTAGGGTTAGGATTCGGGTTAGGGTTAGGGTTTCGTTTCGGGTTAGGGTTCGGTTTTGGGTTCGGGTTAGGGTCGGGATAGGGTTAGGGTTCGGGTTAGGGTTCGGGTTAGGGTTAGGGTTCGGGTTAGGGTTAGATTAGTGTTAGGGGTTCGGGTTAGTGTTCGGGTTAGGGTTAGGGTTAGGGTTAGGGTTCGGGTTAGGGTTAGGGTTCGGGTTAGGGTTAGGGTTAAGGTTAAGGTTAGGGTTAGGGTTCGCGTTAGGGTTAGTGTTAGGGTTAGGGTTAGGGTTCGGGTTAGGGTTAGGGTTATGGTTTGGGTTCGGGTTCGGCGCAGGGTTTGGGTTCGGGTTCAGGTTAGGGTTCGGGTTCGGGTTAGGGGTTAGGGTTCGGTTTAGGGTTAGGGATAGGGTTCGGGTTAGGGTTAGGGTTCGGGTTAGGGTTCGGGCTAGGGTTCGGGTTAGGGTTCGGGTTAGGGTTAGGGTTAGGGTTCGGGTTAGGGTTCGGTTTAGGGTTCGGGTTAGCGTTCGGGTTAGGGTTCGGGTTAGGGTTCAGGTTAGGGTTCGGGTTAGGTTTAGGGTTCGGGTTAGGGTTAGGGTTAGGGTTAGGGTTAGGGTTAGGGTTAGGGTTAGGTTTAGGGTTAGGGTTAGGGTTAGGTGTAGGGTTAGGGTTCGAGTTAGGGTTAGGGTTAGGGTTAGGGTTCGGGTTAGGGTTAGGATTAGGGTTAGGGTTAGGTTTCGGGTTAGAGTTAGGGTTAGGGTTAGGGTTAGGGTTAGGGTTAGGGTTCGGTTTAGGGTTAGGGTTAGGGTTAGGTTTCGGGTTAGGGTTAGGGTTAGGATTAGGGTTAGGGTTCGGGTTCGGGTTAGGGTTCGGGTTAGGGTTAGAGTTCTGGTTAGGGTTAGGGTTAGGGTTAGGGTTAGGGTTAGGGTTCAGTTTAGGGTTAGGTTTAGGTTTCGGTTTAGGGTTAGGTTTAGGGTTATTGTTCGGGTTAGGGTTAGGGTTAGGGTTCGGTTTCGGGTTAGGGTTCGGGTTAGGGTTAGGGTTCGGGTTAGGGTTCGGGTTCGGGTTAGGGTTAGGGTTCAGTTTAGGGTTAGGTTTAGGGTTCGGTTTAGGGTTAGGGTTCGGGTTAGGTTTAGGGGTTAGGGGTAGGGTTAGGGTTAGGGTTCGTGTTACGGTTCTGGTAAGGGTTAGGGTTAGTGTTAGGTTTTGGGGTTAAGGTTAGTGTTAGGGTTAGGGTTAGGGTTATGGGTTAGGGTTAGGGTTAGGGTTAGTGTTAGGGCTTGGGTTCGGGTTAGGGTTAGGGTTCGGGTTAGGGTTAGGGTTAGGTTTAGGGTTAGGGTTAGGTTTCGGGTTAGGGTTAAGGTTAGGGTTCGGGTTAGGGTTAGGGTTCGGGTTAGGGTTAGGGTTAGGGTTCGGGTTCGGGTTCGGGTAAGGATTAGTGTTCGGGTTCGATTTAGGGTTCGGGTTAGTGTTCGGGTTAAGGTTAGGGTTAGGGTTAGTGTTCGGGTTCGGTGTTAAGGTTATTGTTAGGGTTCGGGTTAGGGTTCGGGTTAGGGTTAGGATTCGAGTAAGGGGTTAGGGTTCGGGTTCGGGTTAGGGTTAGGGTTAGGGTTCGGGTTAGGGTTAGTGTTAGTGTTCGGTTTAGGGTTAGTGTTAGGGTTAGGGTTAGGGTTCGTGTTAGGGTTCGGGTTCGGGATCGGGTTCGGGGTAGGGTTCAGGTTCGGGTTCGGGTTAGGGTTCAGGTTAGGGTTAGGTTTCGGGTTAGGGTTCGGGTTAGGGTTCGGGTTAGGGTTAGTGTTAGTGTTCGGGTTAGGGTTAGGGTTAGGGTTAGGGTTCGGTTTATGGTTAGGGTTCGGGTTAGGTTTAGGGTTAGGGTTCGGGTTAGGTTTAGGGTTAGGGTTCGGATTAGGTTTAGGGTTCGGATTAGGGTTAGGGTTAGGGTTAGGGTTCGGGTTAGGGTTAGGGTTCGGGTTAGGGTTAAGGTTAGGGTTCGGGTTAGGGTTAGCGTTCGGGTTAGGTTTAGGGTTAGGGTTCGGGTTCGGGTTCGGGTTAGGATTAGGGGTCGGGTTCGAGTTAGGGTTCGGGTTAGGGTTCGGGTTAGGGTTAGGGTTAGGGTTAGGGTTCGGGTTCGGTGTTAGGGTTATTGTTAGGGTTCGGGTTAGGGTTCGGGTTAGGGTTAGGATTCGAGTAAGGGGTTACGGTTCGGGTTCGGGTTAGGGTTAGGGTTAGGGTTCGGGTTAGGGTTAGTGTTAGTGTTCGGGTTACGGTTAGTGTTAGGGTTAGGGTTAAGCTTAGGGTTCGGGTTAGGGTTAGGTTTAGGTTTAGGGTTAGGGCTTGGGTTCGGGTTAGGGTTAGGGTTAGGGTTCGGGTTAGGGTTAGGGTTAGGGTTAGGGTTCTTGTTAGGGTTAGGGTTAGGGTTAGGGTTCTGGTTAGGGTTAGGGTTCGGGTTAGGTTTAGGGTTAGGGTTAGGGTTCGGGATCGGGTTAGGGTTAGGGTTCGGGTTCGGGTTAGGGTTAGGGTTAGAGTTAGGGTTAGGGTTCGGGTCAGGGTTCGGGTTAGGGTTAGGGTTAGGGTTAGGGTTAGGGTTAGTGTTAGGGTTAGGTTTAGGGTTAAGGTTCGAGTTAGGGTTAGGGTTAAGGTTAGGGTTCGGGTTAGGGTTAGGATTAGGGTTAGGGTTAGGTTTCGGGTTAGAGTTAGGGGTTAGGGTTAGGTTTAGGGTTAGGATTAGGGTTCGGTTTAGGGTTAAGGTTAGGGTTAGGATTAGGGTTCTGGTTAGGGTTAGGGTTAGGGTTCGGGTTAGGTTTAGGGTTAGGGTTAGGTTTCGGTTTCGGGTTAGGGTTCGGGTTAGGGTTAGGGTTCGGGTTAGGGTTAGGGTTCGGGTTAGGGTTAGGGTTAGGGTTCAGTTTCGGGTTAGGGTTAGGGTTCGGTTTAGGGTTAGGGTTCGGGTTAGGGTTAGGGGTTAGGGTTAGGGTTAGGGTTCGTGTTAGGGTTAGGGTAAGGGTTAGGGTTAGTGTTAGGTTTTAGGGTTAAGGTTAGTGTTAGGGTTAGCGTTAGGGTTATGGGTTAGGGTCAGGGTTAGGGTTAGGGTTAGGGCTTGGGTTCGGGTTAGGGTTAGGGTTCGGGTTAGGGTTAGGTTTATGTTTAGGGTTAGGGTTAGGGTTCGGGTTAGGGTTAGGGTTAGGGTTAGGGTTCGGGTTAGGGTTAGGTTTCGGGTTAGGGTTAAGGATAGGGTTCGGGATAGGGTTCGGGTTAGGGTTAGGGTTCTGGTTCGGGTTCGGGTAAGGATTAGTGTTCGGGTTCGATTTAGGTTTCGGGTTAGGGTTCGGGTTAGGGGTAGGGTTAGGGTTAGGGTTCGGGTTCGGTGTTAGGGTTATTGTTAGGGTTCTGGTTAGGGTTCGGGTTAGGGTTAGGATTCGAGTAAGGGGTTAGGGTTCGGGTTCGGGTTAGGGTTATGGTTAGGGTTCGGGTTAGGGTTAGTGTTAGTGTTCGGTTTAGGGTTAGTGTTAGGGTTAGGGTTAGGGTTCGGGTTAGGGTTCGGGTTCTGGTTCGGGTTCGGGGTAGGGTTCGGGTTCGGGTTCGGGTTAGGGTTCGGGTTAGTGTTAGGTTTCGGGTTAGGGTTCGGGTTAGGGTTCGGGTTAGGGTTAGTGTTAGTGTTCGGGTTAGGGTTAGGGTTAGGGTTAGGGTTCGGTTTACGGTTAGGGTTCGGGTTAGGGTTAGGGTTAGGGTTCGGGTTAGGTTTAGGGTTAGGTTTCGGATTAGGTTTAGGGTTCGGATTAGGGTTAGGGTTAGGGTTAGGGTTCGGGTTAGGGTTAGGGTTCGGGTTAGGGTTAAGGTTAGGCTTCGGGTTAGGGTTAGCGTTCGGGTTAGGTTTAGGGTTAGGGTTCGGGTTCGGGTTCGGGTTAGGATTAGGGGTCGGGTTCGAGTTAGGGTTCGGGTTAGGGTTCGGGTTAGGGTTAGGGTTAGGGTTAGGGTTCGGGTTCCGTGTTAGGGTTATTGTTAGGGTTCGGGTTAGGGTTCGGGTTAGGGTTAGGATTCGAGTAACGGGTTACGGTTCGGGTTCGTGTTAGGGTTAGGGTTAGGGTTCGGGTTAGGGTTAGTGTTAGTTTTCGGGTTAGGGTTAGTGTTAGGGTTAGGGTTAAGCTTAGGGTTCGGGTTAGGGTTAGGTTTAGGGTTAGGGTTAGGGCTTGGGTTCGGGTTAGGGTTAGGGTTCGGGTTAGGGTTAGGGTTAGGGATAGGGTTCGTGTTAGGGTTAGGGTTAGGGTTAGGGTTCGGGTTCGGGTTTAGGGTTCGGGTTAGGGTTAGGGTTAGGGTTAGGGTTCGGGTTCGGGTTAGGGTTAGGGTTCGGGTTCGGGTTAGGGTTAGGGTTAGAGTTAGGGTTAGGGTTCGGGTCAGGGTTCGAGTTAGGGTTAGGGTTAGGGTTAGTGTTAGGGTTAGTGTTAGGGTTAGGTTTAGGGTTAAGGTTCGAGTTAGGGTTAGGTTTAAGTTTAGGGTTCGGGTTAGGGTTAGGATTAGGGTTAGGGTTAGGTTTCGGGTTAGAGTTAGGGGTTAGGGTTAGGTTTAGGGTTAGGATTAGGGTTTGGTTTAGGGTTAAGGTTAGGGTTAGGGTTAGGGTTCTGGTTAGGGTTAGGGTAAGGGTTCGGGTTAGGTTTAGTGTTAGGGTTAGGGTTCGGTTTCGGGTTAGGGTTCGGGTTAGGGTTAGGGTTCGGGTTAGGGTTAGGGTTCGGGTTAGGGTTAGGGTTAGGGTTCAGTTTCGGGTTAGGGTTAGGGTTCGGGTTCGGGTTAGGGTTAGGGGTCGGGTTCGGGTTAAGGTTAGGGTTAGAGTTAGGGTTAGGGCTCGGGTCAGGGTTCGGGTTAGGGTTAGGGTTAGGGTTAGGGTTAGTGTTAGGGTTAGGTTTAGGGTTAAGGTTCGAGTTAGGGTTAGGGTTAAGGTTAGGGTTCGGGTTAGGGTTAGGATTATGTTTAGGGTTAGGTTTCGGGTTAGAGTTAGGGGTTAGGGTTAGGTTTAGGGTTAGGATTAGGGTTCGGTTTAGGGTTAAGGTTAGGGTTAGGGTTAGGGTTCTGGTTAGGGTTAGGGTTAGGGTTCGGTTTAGGTTTAGGGTTAGGGTTAGGGTTCGGTTTCGGGTTAGGGTTCGGGTTAGGTTTAGGGTTCGGGTTCGGGTTAGGGTTCGGATTAGGGTTAGGGTTAGGGTTCAGTTTCGTGTTAGGGTTAGGGTTCGGTTTAGGGTTAGGGTTCGGGTTAGGGTTAGGTGTTAGTGTTAGGGTTAGGGTTAGGGTTCGTGTTAGGGTTAGGGTAAGGGTTAGGGTTAGTGTTAGGTTTTAGGGTTAAGGTTAGTGTTAGGGTTAGCGTTAGGGTTATGGGTTAGGGTCAGGGTTAGGGTTAGGGTTAGGGCTTGTGTTCGGGTTAGGGTTAGGTTTCGGGTTAGGGTTAGGGTTATGTTTAGGGTTAGGGTTAGGGTTCGGGTTAGGGTTAGTGTTAGTGTTCGGTTTAGGGTTAGTGTTAGGGTTAGGGTTAGGGTTCGGGTTAGGGTTCGGGTTAGGGTTCGGGTTCGGGTTCGGGTTCGGGGTAGGGTTCGGGTTCGGGTTCGGGTTAGGGTTCGGGTTAGGGTTAGGTTTCGGGTTAGGGTTCGGGTTAGGGTTCGGGTTAGGGTTTGTGTTAGTGTTCGGGTTAGGTTTAGGGTTAGGGTTAGGGTTAGGGTTCGGTTTACGGTTAGGGTTCGGGTTAGGGTTAGGGTTCGGGTTAGGGTTAGGGTTAGGGTTAGGGTTCGGGATCGGGTTCGGGTTAGGATTAGGGGTCGGGTTCGAGTTAGGGTTCGGGTTAGGGTTCGGGTTAGGGTTAGGGTTAGGGTTAGGGTTCGGGTTCGGTGTTAGGGTTATTGTTAGGGTTCGGGTTAGGGTTCGGGTTAGGGTTAGGATTCGAGTAAGGGGTTACGGTTCGGGTTCGTGTTAGGGTTAGGGTTAGGGTTCGGGTTAGGGTTAGTGTTAGTGTTCGGGTTAGGGTTAGTGTTAGGGTTAGAGTTAAGCTTAGGGTTCGGGTTCGGGTTCGGGTTAGGGTTAGGATTCGAGTAAGGGGTTACGGTTCGGGTTCGTGTTCGGGTTAGGGTTAGGGTTCGGGTTAGGGTTAGTGTTAGTGTTCGGGTTAGGGTTAGTGTTAGGGTTAGGGTTAAGCTTAGGGTTCGGGTTAGGTTTATGTTTAGGGTTAGGGTTAGGGCTTGGGTTCGGGTTAGGGTTAGGGTTAGGGTTCGGGTTAGGGTTAGGGTTAGGGATAGGGTTCGTGTTAGGGTTAGGGTTAGGGTTAGGGTTAGGGTTCGGGTTAGGGTTAGGGTTCGGGTTAGGGTTCGGGTTAGGGTTAGTGTTAGTGTTCGGGTTAGGTTTAGGGTTAGGGTTAAGGTTAGGGTTCGGTTTAAGTTTAGGGTTCGGGTTAGGGTTAGGGTTCGGGTTAGGGTTAGGGTTAGGGTTCGGGTTCGGGTTCGGGTTAGGATTAGGGGTCGGGTTCGAGTTAGGGTTCGGGTTAGGGTTAGTGTTAGGGTTAGGGTTAAGCTTAGGGTTCGGGTTAGGGTTCGGGTTAGGGTTAGGATTCGAGTAAGGGGTTACGGTTCGGGTTCGTGTTCGGGTTAGGGTTAGGTTTCGTGTTAGGGTTAAGGTTAGGGTTCGGGTTAGGGTTAGCGTTCGGGTTAGGTTTAGGGTTAGGGTTCGGGTTCGGGTTCGGGTTAGGATTAGGGGTCGGGTTCGAGTTAGGGTTCGGGTTAGGGTTCGGGTTAGGGTTAGGGTTAGGGTTAGGGTTCGGGTTCGGTGTTAGGGTTATTGTTAGGGTTTGGGTTAGGGTTCGGGTTAGGGTTAGGATTCGAGTAAGGGGTTACGGTTCGGGTTCGTGTTAGGGTTAGGGTTAGGGTTCGGGTTAGGGTTAGTGTTAGTGTTCGGGTTAGGGTTAGTGTTAGGGTTAGGGTTAAGCTTAGGGTTCGGGTTAGGGTTAGGTTTAGGGTTAGGGTTAGGGCTTGGGTTCGGGTTAGGGTTAGGGTTAGGGTTAGGGTTAGGGTTCGGGTTCGGGTTAGGTTTAGTGTTAGTGTTCAGTTTAGGGTTAGTGTTAGGGTTAGGGTTAGGGTTCGGGTTAGGGTTCGGGTTCGGGTTCGTGTTCGGGTTCGGGTTAGGGTTCTTGTTAGGGTTAGGGTTCGGGTTAGGGTTCGGGTTAGGGTTCGGGTTAGGGTTAGTGTTAGGGTTCGGGTTAGGGTTAGGGTTAGGGTTAGTGTTAGGGTTCGGTTTACGGTTAGGGTTCGGGTTAGGGTTAGGGTTAGGGTTCGGGTTAGGTTTAGGTTTAGGGTTCGGATTAGGTTTAGGGTTCGGATTAGGGTTAGGGTTAGGGTTAGGATTCGGGTTAGGGTTAGGTTTCGGGTTAGGGTTAAGGTTAGGGTTCGGGTTAGGGTTAGTGTTCGGGTTAGGGTTAGGGTTAGGGTTCGGGTTCGGGTTCGGGTTAGGATTAGGGGTCGGGTTCGAGTTAGGGTTCGGGTTAGGGTTCGGGTTAGGGTTAGGGTCAGGGTTAGGGTTCGGGTTCGGTGTTAGGGTTATTGTTCGGGTTCAAGTTAGGGTTCGGTTTAGGGTTAGGATTCGAGTAAGGGGTTCGGGTTCGGGTTCGTGTAGGGTTAGGGTTAGGGTTCGGGTTAGGGTTAGTGTTAGTGTTCTGGTTAGGGTTAGTGTTAGGGTTAGGGTTAAGCTTAGGGTTCGGGTTAGGGTTAGGGTTACGGTTCGGGTTAGGGTTCGGGTTAGGGTTCGGGTTAGGGTTAGGGTTAGGGTTCGTGTTAAGGTTAGGGTTAGGGTTAGGTTTGGGGTTAGGGTTAGGGGTTAGAGTTCGGGTTAGGGTTAGGGTAAGGGTTAGGGTTCGGTTTCGGGGTTAGGGTTAGGATTCGGGTTAGGGTTAGGGTTTCGTTTCGGGTTAGGGTTCGGTTTTGGGTTCGGGTTAGGGTCGGGATAGGGTTAGGGTTCGGGTTAGGGTTCGGGTTAGGGTTAGGGTTCGGGTTAGGGTTAGATTAGGGTTAGGGGTTCGGGTTAGTGTTCGGGTTAGGGTTAGGGTTAGGGTTAGGGTTCGGGTTAGGGTTAGGGTTCGGGTTAGGGTTAGGGTTAAGGTTAAGGTTAGGGTTAGGGTTCGCGTTAGGGTTAGGGTTAGGGTTAGGGTTAGGGTTCGGGTTAGGGTTAGGGTTATGGTTTGGGTTCGGGTTCGGCGCAGGGTTTGGGTTCGGGTTCAGGTTAGGGTTCGGGTTCGGGTTAGGGGTTAGGGTTCGGTTTAGGGTTAGGGTTAGGGTTCGGGTTAGGGTTAGGGTTCGAGTTAGGGTTCGGGCTAGGGTTCGGGTTAGGGTTCGGGTTAGGGATAGGGTTAGGGTTCGGGTTAGGGTTCGGTTTAGGGTTCGGGTTAGCGTTCGGGTTAGGGTTCGGGTTAGGGTTCAGGTTAGGGTTCGGGTTAGGTTTAGGGTTCGGGTTAGGGTTAGGGTTAGGGTTAGGGTTAGGGTTAGGTTTAGGGTTAGGGTTAGGGTTAGGTGTAGGGTTAGGGTTCGAGTTAGGTTTAGGGTTAGGGTTAGGGTTCGGGTTAGGGTTAGGATTAGGGTTAGGGTTAGGTTTCGGGTTAGAGTTAGGGTTAGGGTTAGGGTTAGGGTTAGGGTTAGGGTTCGGTTTAGGGTTACGGTTAGGGTTAGGTTTCGGGTTAGGGTTAGGGTTAGGATTAGGGTTAGGGTTCGGGTTCGGGTTAGGGTTCGGGTTAGGGTTAGAGTTCTGGTTAGGGTTAGGGTTAGGGTTAGGGTTAGGGTTAGGGTTCAGTTTAGGGTTAGGGTTAGGTTTCGGTTTAGGGTTAGGTTTAGGGTTATTGTTCGGGTTAGGGTTAGGGTTAGGGTTAGGTTTAGTTTTAGTGTTAGGTTTTAGGGTTAGTGTTAGGGTTAGGGTTAGGGTTATGGGTTAGGGTAAGGTTAGGGTTAGGGTTAGGGCTTGGGTTCGGGTTAGGGTTAGGGTTCGGGTTAGGGTTAGCGTTAGGTTTATGGTTAGGGTTAGGGTTCGGGTTAGAGTTAGGGTTAGGGTTAGGGTTCGGGTTAGGGTTAGGGTTCGGGTTAGGGTTAGTGTTAGTGTTCGGTTTAGTGTTAGGGTTAGGGTTAGGGTTAGGGCTTGGGTTCGGGTTAGGGTTAGGGTTCGGGTTCGGGTTAGGGTTAGGTTTAGGGTTAGGGTTAGGGGTTCGGGTTAGGGTTCGGGTTAGGGTTATGGTTAGGGTTAGGGTTGGGGTTAGGGTTAGGATTAGGGTTATTTTTAGGGTTACGGTTAGGGTTCGGGTTAGGGTTAGGATTCGAGTAAGGGGTTTTGGTTCGGGTTCGGGTTCGGGTTAGGGTTAGGGTTAGGGTTCGCGTTAGAGTTAGGGTTAGGGTTCGGGTTAGGTTTAGGGTTATGGTTTGGGTTCAGGTTCGGGGTAGGGTTAGGGTTCGGGTTCAGGTTAGGGTTCGGGATTGGGTTCGGGTTAGGTTTAGGGTTAGGGTTAGTTTTAGGTTTAGGGTTCGAGTTAGGGTTAGGGTTAAGGTTAGTGTTCGGGTTAGGGTTAGGTTTAGGGTTAGGGTTCGGGTTAGATTTAGGGGTTAGGGTTAGGTTTAGGGTTAGGGTTAGGGTTAGGGTTAGGGTTCGGGTTAGGGTTAGGGTTAGGTTTAGGGTTCGGGTTAGGGGTAGGGTTAGGGTTCGGGTTAGGGTTAGGGTTAGGTTTAGGGTTAGGGTTCGGGTTCGGGTTAGGTTTTGTGTTAGGGTTAGGGTTCGAGTTAGGGTTCTGGTTAGGGTTCGGGTTAGGTTTAGGGATAGGGTTATGGTTCGGGTTCGGGTTAGGGTTCGGGTTCGGGTTAGGGTTCGGGTAAGGGTTCGGATTAGGGTTCGGGTTAGGGTTAGTGTTAGGGTTAGGGTTAGGGTTAGGGTTATTGTTAGGGTTACGGTTAGGGTTCGGGTTAGGGTTAGGATTCGAGTAAGGGGTTAGCGTTCGGGTTCGGGTTAGGGTTAGGGTTAGGGTTCGGGTTAGGGTTAGTGTTAGTGTTCGGTTTAGTGTTAGGGTTAGGGGTAGGGTTAGGCTTAGGGTTCGGGTTAGGGTTAGGGTTACGGTTCGGGTTAGGTTTCGGGTTAGGGTTCGGGTTAGGGTTAGGGTTAGGTTTCGGGTTAGGGTTAGGGTTCGGTTTAGGGGTAGGTTTAGTTTTAGGGTTAGGGTTAGGGTTAGGGTTCGGGTTAGGGTTCGGGTTAGGGTTCGGGTTAGGGTTATGGTTCGGGTTCGGGTTCGGGTTAGGGTTAGGGTTAGGGTTCGCGTTAGAGTTAGGGTTAGGGTTCGGGTTAGGTTTAGGGTTATGGTTTGGGTTCAGGTTCGGGGTAGGGTTAGGGTTCGGGTTCAGGTTAGGGTTCGGGATTGGGTTCGGGTTAGGTTTAGGGTTAGGGTTAGTTTTAGGTTTAGGGTTCGAGTTAGGGTTAGGGTTAAGGTTAGTGTTCGGGTTAGGGTTAGGTTTAGGGTTAGGGTTCGGGTTAGATTTAGGGGTTAGGGTTAGGGTTAGGGTTAGGGTTAGGGTTAGGGTTAGGGTTCGGGTTAGGGTTAGGGTTAGGGTTAGGGTTCGGGTTAGGGGTAGGGTTAGGGTTCGGGTTAGGGTTAGGGTTAGGGTTAGGTTTAGGGTTAGGGTTCGGGTTCGGGTTAGGTTTCGTGTTAGGGTTAGGGTTCGAGTTAGGGTTCTGGTTAGGGTTCGGGTTAGGTTTAGGGATAGGGTTAGGGTTCGGGTTCGGGTTAGGGTTCGGGTTCGGGTTAGGGTTCGGGTTAGGGTTAGGGTTCGGGTTAGGGTTCGGGTTAGGGTTAGGGTTCGGGTTTGGGTTAGGGTTAGGTTTCGGGTTAGGGTTAGGTTTAGGGGTTAGGGTTATGGTTAGGCTTAGGGTTCGGGCTAGGGTTAGGGTTACGGTTCGGTTTAGGGTTCGGGTTAGGGTTCGGTTTAGGTTTCGGGTTAGGGTTAGTGTTCGGGTTAGGGTTCGGGTTAGGGTTAGGGTAAGGATTAGGGTTCGGCTTAGGTTTAGGGTTCGTGTTAGTGTTATGTTTAGGGTTAGGGTTCGTCTTAGGGATCGGGTTAGGTTTAGGGTTCGGTTTCGGGTTAGGGTTAGGGTTAGGGTTAGGGTTAGGTTTCGGTTCGGGTTAGGGTTCGGGTTCGGGTTCGGGTAGGGTTCGGGTTCGGGTTCTGGTTAAGGTTCATGTTGGGGTTAGGGTTCGGGTTAGGGTTCGGGTTAGGGTTCGGGTTCGTGTTAGGGTTCGGGTTAGGGTTCGGGTTAGGGTTAGGGGTCGGGTTCGGGTTAGGGTTAGGGTTATGGTTTGGGTTCGGGTTCGGGGTAGGGTTTGGGTTCGGATTCAGGTTAGGGTTCGGGTTCGGGTTCGGGTTAGGTTTAGTGTTAGGGTTCGTGTTAGGGTTCGTGTTAGGGTTAGGGTTCGGGTTAGGTTTAGGGTTAGGGGTCGGTTTAGGGTTCGGGGTCGGGTTAGGTTTTGGGTTCGGGTTAGGGTTAGCGTTAGGGTTCGGGTTAGGGTTAGGGTTAGGGTTAGAGTTAGGGTTAGGATTCGGGTTAGGGTTCGGGTTAGGGTTAGTGTTAGGGTTAGTGTTAGGTTTAGGGTTAGGGTAGGTTTAGGGTTAGGGTTCGAGTTAGGGTTAGGGTTAGGGTTAGGGTTAGGGTTCGGGTTAGGGTTAGGAATAGGGTTAGGTTTAGGTTTCGGGTTAGAGTTAGGGGTTAGGTTTAGGGTTAGGGTTAGGGTTAGGTTTCGGTTTAGGGTTAGGGTTAGGGTTAGTGTTAGGGTTCTGGTTAGGGTTAGGGTTAGGGTTCGGGTTAGGGTTAGGTTTAGGGTTAGGGTTCGGTTTCGGGTTAGGGTTCGGGTTAGGGTTAGGGTTCGG
>JAVLSZ010000033.1:1110000-1130000 GCA_032313775.1 Urocyon cinereoargenteus
GTTAGGGTTAGGGTTCGGGTTAGGGTTCGGGTTCGGGTTAGGGTTCGGTTTCGGGTTAGGGTTAGGGTTAGGGTTCGCGTTAGGGTTAGGGTTAGGGTTAGGGTTAGGGTTAGGGTTCGGGTTAGGGTTCGGGTTAGGTTTAGGGTTATGGTTAGTTTTAGGGTTAGGGTTAGGGTTAGGTTTAGGGTTACGGTTTGAGTTAGGGTTAGGATTAGGGTTAGGGTTCGGGTTAGGGTTAGGATTAGGGTTAGGGTTAGGTTTCGGGTTAGAGTTAGGGTTAGGGTTAGGGTTAGGGTTAGGTTTAGGGTTAGGGTTAGTGTTCGGGTTAGAGTTAGGGTTCGGGTTAGGGTTAGTGTTAGGGTTAGGGGTTCAGGTTCGGGTTCGGGTTAGGGTTCGGTTTCGGGTTCGGGTTCAGTTTAGGGTTAAGATTCGCGTTCGGGTTAAGGTTCGGGTTAGGGTTCGGGTTAGGGTTCGGGTTAGGGTTAGGGTTCGGGTTAGGGTTCGGGTTAGGGTTAGGGTTCAGGTTCGGGTTAGGGTTAGGGTTCGGGTTAGGGTTAGGGTTCGGGTTAGGGTTCGGGTTCGGGTTAGGGTTCGGGTTCGGGTTCGGGTTAGGGTTCGGGTTAGGGTTAGGGTTCGGTTTACGGTTAGGGTTCGGGTTAGGGTTAGTGTTAGGGTTCGGGTTAGGGTTAGGGTTAGGGTTAGGGTTAGGGTTCGGTTTACGGTTAGGGTTCGGGTTAGGGTTAGGGTTAGGTTTCGGGTTAGGTTTAGGGTTAGGGTTCGGATTAGGTTTAGGGTTCGGATTAGGGTTAGGGTTAGGGTTAGGGTTCGGGTTAGGGTTAGGTTTCGGGTTAGGGTTAAGGTTAGGGTTCGGGTTAGGGTTAGGGTTCGGGTTAGGGTTAGGGTTAGGGTTCGGGTTCGGGTTCGGGTAAGGATTAGAGTTCGGGTTCGATTTAGGGTTCGGGTTAGGGTTCGGGTTAGGGTTAGGGTTAGGGTTCGGGTTCGGTGTTAGGGTTATTGTTAGGGTTCGGGTTGGGGTTCGGGTTAGGGTTAGGATTCGAGTAAGGGGTTAGGGTTCGGGTTCGTGTTAGGGTTAGGGTTAGGGTTCGGGTTAGGGTTAGTGTTAGTGTTCGGTTAGGGTTAGTGTTAGGGTTAGGGTTAGGGTTCGGGTTAGGGTTTGGTTTCGGGTTCGGGTTCGGGGTAGGGTTCGGGTTCGGGTTCGGTTTAGGGTTCGGGTTAGAGTTAAGTTTCGGGTTAGGGTTCGGGTTAGCGTTCGGGTTAGGGTTAGTGTTAGTGTTCGGGTTAGGGTTAGGTTTAGGGTTCGGGTTAGGGTTAGTGTTATGGTTTGGGTTCGGGTTCGGGGCAGGTTTTGGGTTCGGGTTCAGGTTAGGTTTCGGGTTCGGGTTAGGGGTTATGGTTCGGGTTAGGGTTAGGGTTAGGGTTCGGGTTAGGGTTAGGGTTCGGGTTAGGGTTAGGGCTACGGTTCGTGTTAGGGTTCGGGTTAGGGTTAGGGTTAGGTTCAGTGTTCGGGTTCGGGTTAGCATTCGGGTCAGTGTTCTGGTTAGGTTTCGGGTTAGGGTTCGGGTTAGGATTAGGGTTCGGGTTAGGGTTAGGGTTAGGGTTCGGGTTAGGGTTCGGGTTCGGGTTAGGGTTCGGTTTCGGGTTAGGGTTAGGGTTAGGGTTCGCGTTAGGGTTAGGGTTAGGGTTAGGGTTAGGGTTAGGGTTAGGGTTCGGGTTAGGGTTCGGGTTAGGTTTAGGGTTAGGGTTAGTTTTAGGGTTAGGGTTAGGGTTAGGTTTAGGGTTACGGTTTGAGTTAGGGTTAGGATTAGGGTTAGGGTTCGGGTTAGGGTTAGGATTAGGGTTAGGGTTAGGTTTCGGGTTAGAGTTAGGGTTAGGGTTAGGGTTAGGGTTAGGGTTAGGGTTCGGTTTAGGGTTAGGGTTAGGGTTAGGGTTAGGGTTCGGGTTAGGGTTAGGGTTAGGTTTAGGGTTAGGGTTCGGGTTCGGGTTAGGGTTCGGATTAGGGTTAGAGTTCGGGTTAGGGTTAGGGTTTGGGTTAGGGTTAGGGTTAGGGTTCAGTTTAGGGTTAGGGTTAGGGTTCGATTTAGGGTTAGGGTTCGGGTTAGGGTTAGGGGTTAGTGTTAGGTTTAGGGTTATTGTTCGGGTTAGGGTTAGGGTTAGTGTTAGGGTTAGTGTTAGGTTTTAGGGTTAGGGTTAGTGTTATGGCTTGGGTTCCGGCTAGGGTTAGGGTTCGGGTTAGCGTTAGGGTTAGGTTTAGCGTTAGGGTTAGGGTTCGGGTTAGAGTTAGGGTTAGGATTAGGGTTCGGGTTCGGGTTAGCGTTAGGGTTAGGGTTAGGGTTAGGGTTAGGGGTTCGGGTTAGGGTTCGGGTTACGGTTATGGTTAGGGTTAGGGTTCGGGTTAGGGTTAGGGTTCGGGTTAGGGTTCGGGTTAGGGTTCGGGTTAGGGTTAGGGTCCTGGTTAGGGTTCGCGTTAGGGTTCGGGTTAGGGTTAGTGTTAGGGTTCGGGTTAGGGTTAGGGTTAGGGTTAGGGTTCGGTTTACGGTTAGTGTGCGGGTTAGGGTTAGGGTTAGGGTTCGGGTTAGGTTTAGGGTTAGGGTTCGGATTAGGTTTAGGGTTCGGTTTAGGGTTAGGGTTAGGGTTAGGGTTAGGGTTAGGTTTCGGGTTAGGGTTAGGGTTCGGTTTTGGGTTAGGGTTAGGGTTCGGGTTCTGGTTCGGGTTAGGATTAGGGTTCGGGTTCGAGTTAGGGTTCGGGTTAGGGTTCGCGTTATGGTTAGGGTTAGGGTTAGGGTTCGGGTTCGGTGTTAGGGTTATTGTTAGGGTTCCGGTTAGGGTTCGGGTTAGGGTTAGGATTCGAGTAAGGGGTTACGGTTCGGGTTCGTGTTAGGGTTAGGGTTAGGGTTCGGGTTAGGTTTAGTGTTAGTGTTCGGGTTAGGGTTAGTGTTAGGGTTAGGGTTAAGCTTAGGGTTCGGGTTAGGGTTAGGGTTAGGGTTAGGGTTCGGGTTAGGGTTAGGGTTCGGGTTAGGGTTAGGGTTAGTGTTAGGGTTAGTGTTCGGGTTAGGGATCGGGTTAGGGTAAGGGTTCGGTTTCGGGTTAGGTTTAGGGTTAGGGTTAGGGTTCGGGTTCGGGCTAGGGTTCGGGTTAGGTTTAGGGTTCGTGTTAGGGAGAGGGTTCGGGTTAGGGTTCGGGTTCTGGTTAGGGTTAGTGTTAGGGTTTGGGTTCGGTTTAGGGTTTGGGTTCGGGTTCGGGTTCGGGTTAGGGTTAGGGTTCGGGTTCGGGTTAAGTTTCGGGTTAGGGCTCGGGTTAGGTTTCGGGGTAGGGTTAGGGTTCGGGTTAGGGTTCGGGTTAGGGTTAGGGTTCGGGTTAGGTTTAGGGTTAGTGTTAGGGGTTCGGATTAGGGTTCAGGTTATGGTTAGGGTTAGGTTTAGGGTTCAGGTTAGGGTTAGGGTTCGGGTTTGGTTCGGTTTACAGTTAGTGTTCGTGTTAGGGTTAGGGTTAGGGTTCGGGTTAGGTTTAGGGTTAGGGTTCGGACTAGGTTTAGGGTTCGTATTAGGGTTAGGGTTAGGGTTAGGGTTAGGGTTCGGGTTAGGGTTAGGGTTAGGGTTCGGGTTAGGGTTAGGGTTCGGTTTAGGGTTATGGTTAGGGTTCGGGTTCGGGTTAGGATTAGGGTTCGGGTTCGAGTTAGGGTTCGGGTTAGGGTTCGGGTTATGGTTAGGGTTAGGGTTAGGGTTCGGGTTCGGTGTTAGGGTTATTGTTAGGGTTCGGGTTAGGGTTCGGGTTAGGTTTAGGATTCGAGTAAGGGTTTAGGGTTCGGGTTCGAGTTAGGGTTCGGGTTAGGGTTCGGGTTATGGTTAGGGTTAGGGTTAGGGTTCGGGTTCGGTGTTAGGGTTATTGTTAGGGTTCCGGTTAGGGTTCGGGTTAGGGTTAGGATTCGAGTAAGGGGTTACGGTTCGGGTTCGTGTTAGGGTTAGGGTTAGGGTTCGGGTTAGGGTTAGTGTTAGTGTTCGGGTTAGGGTTAGTGTTAGGGTTAGTGTTAAGCTTAGGGTTCGGGTTAGGGTTAGGGTTAGGGTTAGGGTTCGGGTTAGGGTTAGGGTTCGGGTTAGGGTTAGGGTTAGTGTTAGGGTTAGTGTTCGGGTTAGGGATCGGGTTAGGGTAAGGGTTCGCTTTCGGGTTAGGTTTAGGGTTAGGGTTAGGGTTCGGGTTCGGGCTAGGGTTCGGGTTAGGTTTAGGGTTCGTGTTAGGGAGAGGGTTCGGGTTAGGGTTCGGGTTCTGGTTAGGGTTAGTGTTAGGGTTCGGGTTCGGTTTAGGGTTTGGGTTCGGGTTCGGGTTCGGGTTAGGGTTAGGGTTCGGGTTCGGGTTAAGTTTCGGGTTAGGGCTCGGGTTAGGGTTCGGGGTAGGGTTAGGGTTCGGGTTAGGGTTCGGGTTAGGGTTAGGGTTCGGGTTAGGGTTAGGGTTAGTGTTAGGGGTTCGGATTAGGGTTCAGGTTATGGTTAGGGTTAGGTTTAGGGTTCGGGTTAGGGTTAGGGTTCGGGTTTGGTTCGGTTTACAGTTAGTGTTCGTGTTAGGGTTAGGGTTAGGGTTCGGGTTAGGTTTAGGGTTAGGGTTCGGACTAGGTTTAGGGTTCGTATTAGGGTTAGGGTTAGGGTTCGGGTTATGGTTAGGGTTAGGGTTAGGGTTCGGGTTCGGTGTTAGGGTTATTGTTAGGGTTCGGGTTAGGGTTTGGTTTAGGTTTAGGATTCGAGTAAGGGTTTAGGGTTCGGGTTCGGGTTCGGGTTCGGGTTAGGGTTAGGGTTAGGATTCGGGTTAGGGTTTGTGTTAGTGTTCGGGTTAGGGTTAGGGTTAGGGTTAGGGTTCGGCTTAGGGTTCGGGTTAGGGTTAGGGTTACGGTTCGGGTTAGGGTTCGGGTTAGGGTTCGCGTTAGGGTTAGGGTTAGGGTTCGGGTTAGGGTTAGTGTTCGGGTTAGGGTTAGGTTTAGTGTTAGGGTTAGGGTTAGGGTTAGGGTTGGGATTAGGGTTCGGGTTAGGGTTCGGTTTAGGGTTAGGTTTCGGGTTCGGGTTAGGGTTCGGGTTAGGGTTTGGGTTCGCGTTAGGGTTAGGTTTAGGGTTCGGGTTAGGTTTAGGGTTACGGTTTGGGTTCGGGTTAGGTTTCGGGTTAGGGTTCGGGTTCGGGTTAGGGTTCGGGTTCGGTTTAGGGTTAGGGTTAGGGTTCGGGTTAGGGTTAGGGTTAGGGTTAGAGTTAGGTTTATGGTTCGGGTTAGGGTTCGGGTTAGGTTTAGGGTTAGTGTTAGGGTTAGGGTTAGGGTTAGGGTTAGGGTTAGGTTTAGGGTTAGGGTTCGAGTTAGGGTTAGGATTAGGGTTAGGGTTCGGGTTAGGGTTAGGATTAGGGTTAGGGTTAGGTTTCGGGTTAGAGTTAGGGGTTAGGATTAGGGTTAGGGTTAGGGTTCGGTTTAGGGTTAGTTTTAGGGTTAGGGTTAGGGTTCGGGTTAGGGTTAGGGTTCGGGTTAGGGTTAGGGTTAGGGTTCGGGTTCGGGTTAGGGTTCGGGTTAGGGTTAGGGTTCGGGTTAGGGTTAGAGTTAGGGTTCAGTTTAGGTTTAGGTTTAGGGTTCGATTGAGGGTTAGGTTTCGGGTTAGGGTTAGTGGTTAGGGTTAGGGTTAGGGTTAGGGTTATTGTTCGGGTTAGGGTTGGGGTAGGGTTAGGTTAGGGTTAGGGTTAGGACTTCGGTTCGGTTTAGGTTTAGGGTTCGGGTTAGGGTTAGGGTTAGGTTTAGGGTTAGGGTTAGGGTTCGGGTTAAGGTTAGGTTTAGGGTTTGTGTTAGGGTTAGGGTTCGGGTTAGGGTTAGGGTTTCGGTTAGAGGTTCGGGTTAGGGTTCGGGTTAGGGTTAGGGTTAGGGTTAGGGTTCGGGTTAGGTTTAGGGTTCGGGTTAGGGTTAGGGTTAGTGTTAGGGTTAGTGTTCGGGTTAGGGATCGGGTTAGGGTAAGGGTTCGGGTTCGGGTTAGGTTTAGGGTTAGGGTTAGGGTTCGGGTTCGGGCTAGGGTTCGGGTTAGGTTTAGGGTTATGGTTTGGGTTCGGGTTAGGTTTCGGGTTAGGGTTCGGGTTCGGGTTAGAGTTCGGGTTCGGTTTAGGGTTAGGGTTAGGGTTCGGGTTAGGGTTAGCGTTAGGGTTAGAGTTAGGTTTAGGGTTCGGGTTAGGGTTCGGGTTAGGTTTAGGGTTAGTGTTAGGGTTAGGGTTAGGGTTAGGGTTAGGGTTAGGTTTAGGGTTAGGGTTCGAGTTAGGTTAAGGATTAGGGTTAGGGTTCGGGTTAGGGTTAGTATTAGGGTTAGGGTTAGGTTTCGGATTAGAGTTAGGGGTTAGGGTTAGGGTTAGGGTTAGGGTTCGGTTTAGGGTTAGTTTTAGGGTTAGGGTTAGGGTTCGGGTTAGGGTTAGGGTTAGGGTTCGGGTTAGGGTTAGGGTTAGGGTTCGGGTTCGGGTTAGGGTTCGGGTTAGTGTTAGGGTTCGGGTTAGGGTTAGAGTTAGGGTTCAGTTTAGGTTTAGGTTTAGGGTTCGATTGAGGGTTAGGTTTCGGGTTAGGGGTTAGGGTTAGGGTTAGGGTTAGGGTTATTGTTCGGGTTAGGGTTGGGGTAGGGTTAGGTTAGGGTTAGGGTTAGGACTTCGGTTTGGTTTAGGTTTAGGGTTCGGGTTAGGGTTAGGGTTAGGTTTAGGGTTAGGGTTAGGGTTCGGGTTAAGGTTAGGTTTAGGGTTTGGGTTAGGGTTAGGGTTCGGGTTAGGGTTAGGGTTTCGGTTAGAGGTTCGGGTTAGGGTTCGGGTTAGGGTTAGGGTTAGGGTTAGGGTTCGGGTTAGGGTTAGGGTTCGGGTTAGGGTTAGGGTTAGTGTTAGGGTTAGTGTTCGGGTTAGGGATCGGGTTAGGGTAAGGGTTCGGGTTCGGGTTAGGTTTAGGGTTAGGGTTAGGGTTCGGGTTCGGGTTAGGGTTAGTGTTAGGGTTAGTGTTCGGGTTAGGGATCGGGTTAGGGTAAGGGTTCGGGATCGGGTTAGGTTTAGGGTTAGGGTTAGGGCTCGGGTTCGGGCTAGGGTTCGGGTTAGGTTTAGGGTTCGTGTTATGGAGAGGGTTCGGGTTAGGGTTCGGGTTCTGGTTAGGGTTAGTGTTAGGGTTCGGGTTCGGTTTAGGGTTTGGGTTCGGGTTCGGGTTCGGGTTAGGGTTAGGGTTCGGGTTCGGGTTAAGGTTCGGGTTAGGGCTCGGGTTAGGGTTCGGGGTAGGGTTAGGGTTCGGGTTAGTGTTCGGGTTAGGGTAGGGTTCGGGTTAGGGTTAGGGTTAGTGTTAGGGGTTCGGATTAGGGTTCAGGTTATGGTTAGGGTTCGGGTTAGGTTTAGGGTTATGGTTTGGGTTCGGGTTAGGTTTCGGGTTAGGGTTCGGGTTCGGGTTAGGGTTCGGGTTCGGGTTAAGGTTCGGGTTAGGGCTCGGGTTAGGGTTAGGGGTAGGGTTAGGGTTCGGGTTAGGGTTCGGGTTAGGGTTAGGGTTCGGGTTAGGGTTAGGGTTAGTGTTAGGGGTTCGGATTAGGGTTCAGGTTATGGTTAGGGTTCGGGTTAGGTTTAGGGTTATGGTTTGGGTTCGGGTTAGGTTTCGGGTTAGGGTTCGGGTTCGGGTTAGGGTTCGGGTTCGGTTTAGGGTTAGGGTTAGGGTTCGGGTTAGGGTTAGGGTAAGGGTTAGAGTTAGGTTTAGGGTTCGGGTTAGGGTTCGGGTTAGGGTTAGGGTTAGGGTTAGGGTTAGGGTTAGGGTTAGTGTTAGGTTTAGGGTTCGGGTTCGAGTTAGGGTTAGGATTAGGGTTAGGGTTCGGGTTAGGGTTAGGATTAGGGTTAGGATTAGGTTTCGGGTTAGAGTTAGGGGTTAGGGTTAGGGTTAGGGTTAGGGTTCGGGTTAGGGTTCGGGTTAGGGTTAGGGTTAGGGTTCGGGTTCGGGTTAGGGTTCGGGTTAATGTTAGGGTTCGGGTTAGGGTTAGAGTTAGGGTTCAGTTTAGGTTTAGGTTTAGGGTTCGGTTGAGGGTTAGGTTTCGGGTTAGGGTTAGGGGTTAGGGTTAGGGTTAGGGTTAGGGTTAGGGTTATTGTTCGGGTTAGGGTTTGGTTAGGGTTAGGTTAGGGTTAGGGTTAGGACTTCGGTTCGGTTTAGGTTTAGGGTTCGGGTTAGGGTTAGGGTTAGGTTTAGGGTTAGGGTTAGGGTTCGGGTTAAGGTTAGGTTTAGGGTTTGGGTTAGGGGTAGGGTTCGGGTTAGGGTTAGGTTTTCGGTTAGAGGTTCGGGTTAGGGTTCGGGTTAGGGTTAGGGTTAGGGTTAGGGTTCGGTTTAGGGTTAGGGTTCGGGTTAGGGTTAGGGTTAGTGTTAGGGTTAGTGTTCGGGTTAGGGATCGGGTTAGGGTAAGGGTTCGGGTTCGGGTTAGGTTTAGGGTTAGGGTTAGGGTTCGGGTTCGGCCTAGGGTTCGGGTTAGGTTTAGGGTTCATGTTACGGAGAGGGTTCGGGTTAGGTTTCGGGTTGTGGTTAGGGTTAGTGTTAGGGTTCGGGTTCGGTTTAGGGTTTGGGTTCGGGTTCGGGTTAGGGTTCGGGGTAGGGTTAGGGTTCGGGTTAGGGTTAAGGTTCGGGTTAGGGCTCGGGTTAGGGTTCGGGGTAGGGTTAGGGTTCGGGTTAGGGTTCAGTTTAGGTTTAGGGTTCGGGATAGGGTTAGGGTTAGTGTTAGGGGTTCGGATTAGGGTTCAGGTTATGGTTAGGGTTAGGTTTAGGGTTCGGGTTAGGGTTAGGGTTCGGGTTTGGTTCGGTTTACAGTTAGTGTTCGTGTTAGGGTTAGGGTTAGGGTTCGGGTTAGGTTTAGTTTTAGGGTTCGGATGAGGTTTAGGGTTCGTATTAGGGTTAGGGTTAGGGTTAGGGTTAGGGTTAGGGTTAGGGTTCGGGTTAGGGTTAGGGTTAGGGTTCGGGTTAGGGTTAGGGTTCGGATTAGGGTTATGGTTAGGGTTCGGGTTCGGGTTAGGATTAGGGTTCGGGTTCGAGTTAGGGTTCGGGTTAGGGTTCGGGTTATGGTTAGGGTTAGGGTTAGCGTTCGGGTTCGGTGTTAGGGTTATTGTTAGGGTTCGGGTTAGGGTTCGGGTTAGGTTTAGGATTCGAGTAAGGGTTTAGGGTTCGGGTTCGGGTTCGGGTTAGGGTTAGGGTTAGGATTCGGGTTAGGGTTTGTGTTAGTGTTCGGGTTAGGGTTAGGGTTAGGGTTAGGGTTAGAGTTAGGCTTAGGGTTCGGTTAGGGTTAGGGTTACGGTTCGGGTTAGGGTTCGGGTTAGGGTTCGCGTTAGGGTTAGGGTTAGGGTTCGGGTTAGGGTTAGTGTTCGGGTTAGGGTTAGGTTTAGTGTTAGGGTTAGGGTTAGGGTTAGGGTTCGGGTTAGGGTTCGGGTTAGGGTTCGGGTTAGGGTTAGGGTTCGGGTTCGGGTTAGGGTTCGGGTTAGGTTTAGGGTTCGCGTTAGGGTTAGGTTTAGGGTTCGGGTTAGGTTTAGGGTTATGGTTTGGGTTCGGGTTAGGGTTAGTGTTCGGGTTCAGGTTAGGGTTCGGGTTCGGGTTCGGGTTAGGTTTAGGGTTATGGTTTGGGTTCGGGTTAGGTTTCGGGTTAGGGTTCGGGTTCGGGTTAGGGTTCGGGTTCGGTTTACGGTTAGGGTTAGGGTTCGGGTTAGGGTTAGGGTTAGGGTTAGAGTTAGGTTTAGGGTTCGGGTTAGGGTTCGGGTTAGGTTTAGGGTTAGTGTTAGGGTTAGGGTTAGGGTTAGGGTTAGGTTTAGGGTTAGGGTTCGAGTTAGGGTTAGGATTAGGTTTAGGGTTCGGGTTAGGGTTAGGATTAGGGTTAGGGTTAGGTTTCGGGTTAGAGTTAGGGGTTAGGGTTAGGGTTAGGGTTAGGGTTCGGTTTAGTGTTAGTTTTAGGGTTAGGGTTAGGGTTCGGGTTAGGGTTAGGGTTCGGGTTAGGGTTAGGGTTAGGGTTCGGGTTCGGGTTAGGGTTCAGGTTAGGGTTAGGGTTCGGGTGAGGGTTAGAGTTAGGGTTCAGTTTAGGTTTAGGTTTAGGGTTCGGTTGAGGGTTAGGTTTCGGGTTAGGGTTAGGGGTTAGGGTTAGGGTTAGGGTTAGGGTTATTGTTCGGGTTAGGGTTGGGGTAGGTTAGGTTAGGGTTAGGGTTAGGACTTCGGTTCGGTTTAGGTTTAGGGTTCGGGTTAGGGTTAGGGTTAGTTTTAGGGTTAGGGTTAGGGTTCGGGTTAAGGTTAGGTTTAGTGTTTGGGTTAGGGTTAGGGTTCGGGTTAGGGTTAGGGTTTCGGTTAGAGGTTCGGGTTAGGGTTCGGGTTAGGGTTAGGGTTAGGGTTCGGGTTAGGGTTAGGGTTCGGGTTAGGGTTAGGGTTAGTGTTAGGGTTAGTGTTCGGGTTAGGGATCGGTTTAGGGTAAGGGTTCGGGTTCGGGTTAGGTTTAGGGTTAGGGTTAGTGTTCGGGTTCGGGCTAGGGTTCGGGTTAGGTTTAGGGTTCGTGTTAGGGAGAGGGTTCGGGTTAGGGTTCGGGTTCTGGTTAGGGTTAGTGTTAGGGTTCGGGTTCGGTTTAGGGTTTGGGTTCGGGTTCGGGTTCGGGTTAGGTTTAGGGTTCGGGTTCGGGTTAAGGTTCGGGTTAGGGCTCGGGTTAGGTTTCGGGGTAGGGTTAGGGTTCGGGTTAGGGTTCGGGTTAGGGTTAGGGTTCGGGTTAGGGTTAGGGTTAGTGTTAGGGGTTCGGATTAGGGTTCAGGTTATGGTTAGGGTTAGGTTTAGAGTTCGGGTTAGGTTTAGGGTTCGGGTTTGGTTCGGTTTACAGTTAGTGTTCGTGTTAGGGTTAGGGTTAGGGTTAGGGTTCGGGTTAGGTTTAGGGTTAGGGTTCGGATTAGGTTTAGGGTTCGTATTAGGGTGAGGGTTAGGGTTAGGGTTAGGGTTAGGGCTTGGGTTCGGGTTAGGGTTAGGGTTCGGGTTAGGGTTAGTGTTAGGTTTAGGGTTCGGGTTAGGGTTAGGGTTCGGGTTAGGGTTAGGGTTAGGGTTAGGGGTTCGGGTTAGGGTTCGGGTTAGGGTTAAGGTTAGGGTTAGGGTTCGGGTTAGAGTTAGGGTTCGGGTTAGGGTTAGGGTTAGCGTTAGGGTTAGTGTTCGGGTTAGGGATCGGGTTAGGGTTAGGGTTCGGTTTCGGGTTAGGGTTAGGGTTAGGGTTAGGGTTAGGGTTAGGGTTCGGGTTCGGGTTAGGGTTAGGGTTAGGGTTCGTGTTCGGGCTAGGGTTCGGTTTAGGTTTAGGGTTTGTGTTAGGGTTAGAGTTCGGGTTAGGTTTCGGGTTCGGTTTAGGGTTAGGGTTAAGGTTCGGTTTCGGGTTAGGGTTAGGGTTAGGGCTAGGGTTAGGGTTAGGTTTCGGTTTCGGGTTAGGGTTCGGGTTCGGGTTCGGGTTCAGGTTAGGTTTCGGGTTCGGGTTCAGGTTAAGGTTCGGGTTCGGGTTAGAGTTCGGTTTAGGGTTCGGGTTCGGGTTAGGGTTCGGTTTAGGGTTCGGTTTAGGGTTAGGTTTCGGGTTCGGGTTAGTGTTAGGGTTAGGGTTCGCGTTAGGGTTAGGGTTAGGGTTAGGGTTAGGGTTCGGGTTAGGGTTAGGGTTATGGTTAGGGTTCGGGTTAGGGTTAGGGTTCGGGTTCGGGTTAGGGTTAGGGTTAGGGTTCGGGTTCGGGTTAGGGTTAGTTTTCGGGTTCGGGTTAGGGTTAGGGTTAGAGTTAGGGTTAGGATTCGGGTCAGTGTTCGGGTTAGGGTTAGGGTTAGGGTTAGGGTTAGGGTTAGGGTTAGGGTTAGGTTTAGGGTTAAGGTTCGGGTTAGGGTTAGGGATAGGGTTAGGGTTCGGGTTCGGGTTAGTGTTAGGGTTAGGGGTTGGGGTTCGGGTTATGGTTCGGGTTCGGTTTCGGGTTCGGGTTAGGGTTAGGGTTCGCGTTCGGGTTCGGGATCGGGTTAGGGTTCGGGTTAGGGTTCGGGTTAGGGTTAGGGTTCGTGTTAGGGTTCGGGTTAGGGTTAGGGTTCGTGTTAGGGTTAGGGTTAGTGTTAGGGGTTCGAGTTAGGGTTCGGGTTAGGGTTAGGGTTAGGTTTAGGGTTCGGGTTAGGGTTAGGGTTCGGTTTAGGGATCGGGTTAGGGTTAGGGTTCGGGTTCGGGTTAGGGTTAGGGTTAGGGTTAGGGTTAGGTTTCGGGTTCGGTTTAGGGTTAGGGTTAGGGTTAGGGTTCGGTTTAGGGTTCGGGTTCGGGTTCGGGTTAGGGTTCGGGTTCGGGTTCGGGTTAGGGGTCGGGTTAGGGTTAGGGTTCGGTTTAGGGTTCGGGTTAGGGTTAGTGTTAGGGTTCGGGTTAGGGTTAGGGTTAGGGTTAGGGTTAGGGTTCGGTTTACAGTTAGGGTTCGGGTTAGGGTTAGGGTTAGGGTTCGGGTTAGGTTTAGTGTTAGGGTTCGGATTAGGTTTAGGGTTCGGATTAGGTTTAGGGTTAGGGTTAGGGTTCGGGTTAGGGTTAGGTTTCGGGTTAGGGTTAAGTTTAGGGTTCGGGTTAGGGTTAGGGTTCGGGTTAGGTTTAGGGTTAGGGCTCGGATTCGGGTTCGGGTAAGGATTAGGGTTCGGGTTCGATTTAGGGTTTGGGTTAGGGTTCGAGTTAGGGTTAGGTTTCCGGTTCGGTGTTAGGGTTATTGTTAGGGTTCGGGTTAGGGTTCGGGTTAGGGTTAGGATTCGAGTAAGGGGTTAGGTTTCGGGTTCAAGTTAGGGTTAGGGTTAGGGTTCGGGATAGGTTTAGTGTTAGTGTTCGGTTTAGTGTTAGTGTTAGGGTTAGGGTTAGGGTTCGGGTTAGGGTTCGGGTTCGGGTTCGGGTTCGGGTTCGGGTTAGGGTTCGGGTTAGTGTTAGGGTTCGGGTTAGGGTTCAGGTTAGGGTTCGGGTTAGGGTTAGTGTTAGGGTTCGGGTTAGGGTTAGGGTTAGGGTTAGGGTTCGGTTTACGGTTAGGGTTCGGGTTAGGGTTAGGGTTAGGGTTCGGGTTAGGTTTAGGTTTAGGGTTCGGTTTAGGTTTAGGGTTCGGATTAGGGTTAGGGTTAGGGTTAGGGTTCGGGTTAGGGTTAGGTTTCGGGTTAGGGTTAAGGTTAGGGTTCGGGTTAGGGTTATTGTTAGGGTTCGGGTTAGGGTTCGGGTTAGGGTTAGGATTCGAGTAAGGGGTTAGTGTTCGGGTTCGTGTTAGGGTTAGGGTTCGGGTTAAGGTTAGGGTTAGGGTTAGGTTTGGGGTTAGGGTTAGGGGTTAGAGTTCGGGTTAGTGTTAGGGTAAGGGTTAGGGTTCGGGTTCGGGGTTAGTATTAGGATTCGGGTTAGGGTTAGGGTTACGTTTCGGGTTATGGTTCGGTTTAGGGTTCGGGTTAGGGTTCGGGGTAGGGTTAGGGTTCCGGTTAGGGTTCGGGTTAGGGTTAGGGTTCGGGTTAGGGTTAGGGTTAGGGGTTCGGTTTAGTGTTCGGGTTAGGGTTAGGGTTAGGGTTAGGGTTTTGGTTAGGGTTAGGGTTCGGGTTAGGGTTAGGGTTAGGGTTAAGGGTAGGGTTCGTGGTAGGGTTCGGGTTAGGTTTAGGGTTCGGTTTCGGGTTAGGGTTAGGGTTAGGGTTGGGGTTAGGTTTCGGGTTCGGGTTAGGGTTCGGGTTCGGTTTCGGTTTCGGGTTAGTGTTCGGGTTCGGCTTAAGGTTCGGGTTCGTGTTAGGGTTCGTGTTAGGGTTCGTGTTAGGGTTCGGGTTTGGGTTAGGGTTCGGTTTAGGGTTCGGGTTAGGGTTAGGTTTCGGGTTCGGTTTAGCGTTAGGGTTAGGGTTAGGGTTCGCGTTAGGGTTAGGTTTAGGGTTAGGGTTAGGGTTCGGGTTAGTTTTAGGGTTATGGTTTGGGTTCGGGTTTGGGGCAGGGTTTGGGTTCGGGTTCAGGTTAGGGTTCGGGTTCGGGTTAGGGGTTAGGGTTCGGGTTAGGGTTAGGGTTAGGGTTCGGGTTAGGGTTAGGGTTAGGGTTAGGGTTAGGTTTCGGGTTAGGGTTAGCGTTAGGGTTCGGGTTAGGGTTAGGGTTAGGGTTAGGGTTAGGGTTAGGGTTCGGGTTAGGTTTAGGGTTAGGGTTAGGGTTCAGTTTACGGTTAGGGTTAGGGTTCGGTTTAGGTTTAGGGTTTGGGTTAGGGTTAGGGGTTAGGGTTAGGGTTAGGGTTAGGGTTCGGGTTAGGGTTAGGGTTAGGGTTAGTGTTAGGTTTTAGTGTTAGGGTTAGTGTTAGGGTTAGGGTTAGGGTTATGGGTTAGGGTTAGGGTTAGGGTTAGGGTTAGGGCTTGGGTTCGGGTTAGGGTTAGTGCTTGGTTTCGGGTTAGGGTTAGGGTTAGGGTTCGGGTTAGGGTTAGGGTTAGGGTTAGGGTTCGTGTTAGGGTTAGGGTTAGGGTTAGGGTTCGGGTTAGAGTTAGGGGTTAGGGTTAGGTTTAGGGTTAGGATTAGTGTTCGGTTTAGGGTTAGGGTTAGTGTTAGGGTTAGGGTTCTGGTTAGGGTTAGGGTTTGGGTTCGGGTAGGGTTAGGGTTAGGGTTAGGGTTCGGTTTCGGGTTAGGGTTCGGGTTAGGGTTAGGGTTCGGGTTAGGGTTAGGGTTCGGGTTAGGGTTCAGTTTCGGGTTAGGGTTAGGGTTCGGTTTAGGTTTAGGGTTCGGGTTAGGGTTAGGGGTTAGGGTTAGGGTTAGGGTTAGGGTTAGGGTTCGTGTTAGGGTTAGGGTAAGGGTTAGGGTTAGTGTTAGGTTTTAGGGTTAAGGTTAGTGTTAGGGTTAGGGTTAGGGTTAGGGTTAGGGTTAGGGTTCGGGTTAGGGATCGGGTTATGGTTAGGGTTCTGGTTCGGGTTAGGGTTAAGGTTAGGGTTAGGGTTATGGTTCAGGTTCGGGTTAGGGTTAGGGTTAGGGTTAGGGTTAGGGTTCAGGATCGGGTTAGGGTTATGGTTAGGGTTCGGGTTCGGGTTCGGGTTCGGGTTAGGGTTCGGGTTCGGGTTCGGGTTAGGGTTAGGGTTCGGTTTAGGGTTCGGGTTAGGGTTAGTGTTAGGATTCGGGTTAGGGTTAGGGTTAGCGTTAGGGTTAGGGTTAGGTTTCGGTTTACAGTTAGGGTTCGGGTTAGGGTTAGGGTTAGGGTTCGGGTTAGGTTTAGGGTTAGGGTTCGGATTAGGTTTAGGGTTCGGATTAGGGTTAGGGTTAGGGTTAGGGTTCGGGTTAGGGTTAGGTTTCGGGTTAGGGTTAAGGTTAGGGTTCGGGTTAGGGTTAGGGTTAGTGTTAGGGTTAGGGTTAGGGTTAGGGTTCGGGTTATGGTTCGGGTTCGGGTTCGGGTTCGGGTTCGGGTTCGGGTTAGGGTTCTTGTTAGGGTTAGGGTTCGGGTTAGGGTTCGGGTTAGGGTTCGGGTTAGGGTTAGTGTTAGGGTTCGGGTTAGGGTTAGGGTTAGGGTTAGGGTTAGGGTTCGGTTTACGGTTAGGTTTCGGGTTAGGGTTAGGGTTAGGGTTCGGGTTAGGTTTAGGTTTAGGGTTCGGATTACGTTTAGGGTTCGGATTAGGGTTAGGGTTAGGGTTAGGTTTCGGGTTAGGGTTAGGTTTCGGGTTAGGGTTAAGGTTAGGGTTCGGGTTAGGCTTAGTGTTCGGGTTAGGGTTAGGGTTAGGGTTCGGGTTCGGGTTCGGGTTAGGATTAGGGGTCGGGTTCGAGTTAGGGTTCTGGTTAGTGTTCGGGTTAGGGTTAGGGTCAGGGTTAGGGTTCGGGTTCGGTGTTAGGGTTATTGTTAGGGTTCAAGTTAGGGTTCGGTTTAGGGTTAGGATTCGAGTAAGGGGTTAGGGTTCGGGTTCGTGTTAGGGTTAGGGTTAGGGTTCGGGTTAGGTTTAGTGTTAGTGTTCGGGTTAGGGTTAGTGTTAGGGTTAGGGTTAAGCTTAGGGTTCGGGTTAGGGTTAGGGTTACGGTTCGGGTTAGGGTTCGGGTTAGGGTTCGTGTTAGGGTTAGGGTTAGGGTTCGTGTTAAGGTTAGGGTTAGGGTTAGGTTTGGGGTTAGGGTTAGGGGTTAGAGTTCGGGTTAGGGTTAGGGTAAGGGTTAGGGTTCGGTTTCGGGGTTAGGGTTAGGATTCGGGTTAGGGTTAGGGTTACGTTTCTGGTTAGGGTTCGGTTTTGGGTTCGGGTTAGGGTTCGGGATAGGGTTAGGGTTCGGGTTAGGGTTCGGGTTAGGGTTAGGGTTCGGGTTAGGGTTAGGGTTAGGGTTAGGGGTTCGGGTTAGTGTTCGGGTTAGGGTTAGGGTTAGGGTTAGGGTTCGGGTTAGGGTTAGGGTTCGGGTTAGGGTTATGTTTAAGGTTAAGGTTAGGGTTCGTGTTAGGGTTCGGGTTAGGTTTAGGGTTCGGTTTCGGGTTAGGGTTAGGGTTAGGGTTAGGGTTAGGTTTCGGGTTCGGGTTAGGGTTCGGTTTCGGTTTGGGGTTCGGGTTAGGGTTCGGGTTCGGGTTCGGGTTAAGGTTCGTTTTCGGGTTAGGGTTCAGGTTAGTGTTCGTCTTAGGGTTCAGGTTCGGGTTAGGGTTCGGTTTAGGGTTCTGGTTAGGGTTAGGGTTCGGGTTCGGTTTAGCGTTAGGGTTAGGGTTAGGGTTCGCGTTAGGGTTAGGGTTAGGTTTAGGGTTAGGGTTCGGGTTAGGGTTAGGGTTATGGTTTGGGTTCGGGTTCGGGGCAGGGTTTGGGTTCGGGTTCAGGTTAGGGTTCGGGTTCGGGTTAGGGGTTAGGGTTCGGGTTAGGGTTAGGGTTAGGGTTCGGGTTAGGGTTAGGGTTCGGGTTAGGGTTAGGGCTAGGGTTCGGGTTAGGGTTCGAGTTAGGGTTAGGTTTAGGGTTCGGGTTAGGGTTCGGTTTAGGGTTCGGGTTAGCGTTCGGGTTAGGGTTCGGGTTAGGGTTCGGGTTAGGGTTCGGGTTAGGTTTAGGGTTCGGGTTAGGGTTAGGGTTAGGGTTAGGGTTAGGGTTAGGGTTAGGTGTAGGGTTAGGGCTCGAGTTAGGGTTAGGGTTAGGGTTAGGGTTCGGGTTAGGGTTAGGATTAGGGTTAGGGTTAGGTTTCGGGTTAGAGTTAGGGTTAGGGTTAGGGTTAGGGTTAGGGTTCGGTTTAGGGTTAGTGTTAGGGTTAGGGTTAGGGTTCGGGTTAGGGTTAGGGTTAGGGTTAGGGTTAGGGTTCGGGTTAGGGTTCGGGTTAGGGTTAGAGTTCGGGTTAGGGTTAGGGTTCGGGTTAGGGTTAGGGTTAGGGTTCAGTTTAGGGTTAGGGTTAGGGTTCGGTTTAGGGTTGGGGTTCGGGTTAGGGTTAGGGGTTAGGGTTAGGTTTAGGGTTATTGTTCGGGTTAGGGTTAGGGTTAGGGTTAGGTTTAGTGTTAGTGTTAGGTTTTAGGGTTAGTGTTAGGGTTAGTGTTAGGGTTATGGGTTAGGGTAAGGTTAGGGTTAGGGTTAGGGCTTGGGTTCGGGTTAGGGTTAGGGTTCGGGTTAGGGTTAGGTTTAGGTTTAGGGTTAGGTTTAGGGTTCGGGTTAGAGTTAGGGTTAGGGTTAGGGTTCGGGTTAGGGTTAGGGTTCGGTTTAGGTTTAGTGTTAGTGTTCGGTTTAGTGTTAGGGTTAGGGTTAGGGTTAGGGCTTGGGTTCGGGTTAGGGTTAGGGTTCGGGTTAGGTTTAGGGTTAGGTTTAGGGTTAGGGTTAGGGGTTCGGGTTAGGGTTCGGGTTAGGGTTATGGTTAGGGTTAGGGTTGGGGTTAGGGTTAGGGTTCGGGTTAGGGTTCGGGTTAGGGTTCGGGTTAGGGTTAGGGTTCTGGTTAGGGTTCGGGTTAGGGTTCGGGTTAGGGTTAGTGTTAGGGTTCGGGTTAGGGTTAGGGTTAGGGTTAGGGTTCGGTTTACGGTTAGTGTTCGGGTTAGGGATAGATTTAGGGTTCGGGTTAGGTTTAGGGTTAGGGTTCGTATTAGGTTTAGGGTTTGGTTTAGGGTTAGGGTTAGGGTTAGGGTTAGGGTTCGGGTTAGGGTTAGGGTTAGGGTTAGGGTTCGGGTTAGGGTTAGGGTTCGGTTGAGGGTTAGTGTTAGGGTTCGGGTTCGGGTTCGCGTTAGGATTAGGGTTCCGGTTCGAGTTAGGGTTCGGGGTAGGGTTCGGGTTAGGGTTAGGGTTAGGGTTATTGTTAGGGTTACGGTTAGGGTTCGAGTTAGGGTTAGGATTCGAGTAAGTGGTTAGGGTTCGGGTTCGGGTTAGGGTTAGGGTTACGGTTCGGGTTAGGGTTAGTGTTAGTGTTCGGTTTAGTGTTAAGGTTAGGGTTAGGGTTAGGCTTAGGGTTCGGGTTAGGGTTAG
This sequence comes from Urocyon cinereoargenteus, assembly GCA_032313775.1. Classification (NCBI taxonomy): domain Eukaryota; kingdom Metazoa; phylum Chordata; class Mammalia; order Carnivora; family Canidae; genus Urocyon; species Urocyon cinereoargenteus. Next base: position 1,128,344 of record JAVLSZ010000033.1, read on the forward strand.
GGTTACGGTTCGGGTTAGGTTTCGGGTTAGGGTTCGGGTTAGGGTTAGGGTTAGGTTTCGGGTTAGGGTTAGGGTTCGGGTTAGGGTTAGGTTTAGTGTTAGTGTTAGGGTTAGGGTTAGGGTTCGGGTTAGGGTTCGGGTTAGGGTTCGGGTTAGGGTTATGTTTCGGGTTCGGGTTCGGGTTAGGTTTAGGGTTAGGGTTCACGTTAGAGTTAGGGTTAGGGTTCGGGTTAGGTTTAGGGTTATGGTTTGGGTTCAGGTTCGGGGTAGGGTTAGGGTTCGGGTTCAGGTTAGGGTTCGGGATCGGGTTCGGGTTAGGTTTAGGGTTAGGGTTAGTTTTAGGTTTAGGGTTCGAGTTAGGGTTAGGGTTAAGGTTAGTGTTCGGGTTAGGGTTAGGTTTAGGGTTAGGGTTCGGGTTAGATTTAGGGGTTAGGGTTAGGGTTAGGGTTAGGGTTAGGGTTAGGGTTCGGGTAAGGTTAGGGTTAGGGTTAGGGTTCGGGTTAGGGTTAGTGTTAGGGTTCGGATTAGGGTTAGGTTTAGGGTTAGGTTTAGGGTTAGGGTTCGGGTTAGGGTTAGGGTTAGGTTTCGGGTTAGGGTTAGGGTTCGGGTTTGGGTTAGGGTTAGGTTTCAGGTTAGGGTTAGGGTTAGGGGTTAGGGTTAGGGTTAGGCTTAGGGTTCGGCCTAGGGTTAGGGTTACGGTTCGGTTTAGGGTTCGGGTTAGGGTTCGGTTTAGGGTTCGGGTTAGGGTTAGTGTTCGGGTTAGGGTTCGGGTTAGGGTTAGGGTTCGGGTTAGGGTTAGGGTTAGGGTTAGGGTTCGGGTTAGGGTTAGGGTTCGTGTTAGCGTTAGGTTTAGGGTTAGGGTTCGTCTTAGGGATCGGGTTAGGTTTAGGGTTCGGTTTCGGGTTAGGGTTAGGGTTAGGGTTAGGGTTAGGTTTCGGTTCGGGTTAGGGTTCGGGTTCGGGTTCGGGTAGGGTTCGGGTTCGGGTTCGGGTTAAGGTTCGGGTTCGGGTTAGGGTTCGGGTTAGGGTTCGGGTTAGGCTTCGTGTTCGGGTAAGGGTTCGGGTTAGGGTTCGGGTTAGGGTTAGGGTTCGGGTTCGGGTTCGGGTTAGGGTTAGGGTTAGGGTTCGCGTTAGGGTTAGGGTTAGTGTTAGGGTTAGGGTTCGTGTTAGGGTTAGGGTTATGGTTTGGGTTTGGGTTCGGGGTAGGGTATGGGTTCGGATTCAGGTTAGGGTTCGGGTTCGGGTTCGGGTTAGGGTTCGGGTTAGGTTTAGGGTTCGGTTTAGGGTTCGGGTTAGGGTTAGTGTTAGGGTTCGGGTTAGGGTTAGGGTTAGGGTTAGGGTTAGGGTTCGGGTTAGGTTTAGGGTTAGGGTTCGGTTTAGGGTTCGGGGTCGGGTTAGGGTTCGGGTTCGGGTTAGGGTTAGGGTTAGGGTTCGGGTTAGGGTTAGGTTTAGGGTTAGGGTTAGAGTTAGGATTAGGATTCGGGTTAGGGTTCGGGTTAGGGTTAGTGTTAGGGTTAGTGTTAGGGTTAGGGTTAGGGTAGGTTTAGGGTTAGGGTTCGAGTTAGGGTTAGGGTTAGGTTTAGGGTTCGGGTTAGGGTTAGGAATAGGGTTAGGGTTAGGTTTCGGGTTAGAGTTAGGGGTTAGGTTTAGGGTTAGGG
>JAVLSZ010000033.1:1132500-1155000 GCA_032313775.1 Urocyon cinereoargenteus
GGTTTAGGGTTAGGGTTCTGGTTAGGGTTAGGGTTAGGGTTCGGGTTAGGGTTAGGGTTAGGGTTAGGGTTCAGTTTCGGGTTAGGGTTCGGGTTAGGGTTATGGTTAGGGTTAGGGTTCGGGTTAGGGTTCAGTTTCGGGTTAGGGTTAGGGTTCGGTTTATGGTTAGGGTTCGGGTTAGGGTTAGGGGTTAGGGTTAGGGTTAGGGTTAGGGTTCGTGTTAGGGTTAGGGTAAGGATTAGGGTTAGTGTTAGGTTTTAGGGTTAAGGTTAGTGTTAGGGTTAGGGTTAGGGTTATGGGTTAGGGTCAGGGTTAGGGTTAGGGTTAGGGCTTGGGTTCGGGTTAGGGTTAGGGTTCGGGTTAGGGTTAGGGTTATGTTTAGGGTTAGGGTTAGGGTTCGGGTTATGGTTAGGGTTAGGGTTAGGGTTCGGGTTAAGGTTAGGGTTCGGGTTAGGTTTAGTGTTAGGGTTAGGGGTTCGGGTTAGGGTTCGCGTTAGGGTTCGGGTTCGGGTTCGGGTTCGGGTTAGGGTTCGCGTTCGGGTTAAGGTTCGGGTTAGGGTTCGGGTTAGTTTTCGGGTTAGGGTTAGGGTTCGGGTTAGGGTTAGGGTTAGGGTTAGGGTTCGGGTTAGGGTAGTGTTAGTGTTAGGGGTTCGAATTAGGGTTCAGGTTAGGGTTAGGATTAGGTTTAGGGTTCGGGTTAGGGTTAGGGATCGGGTTAGGGTTAGGGTTAGGGTTAGGGTTAGGGTTCGGGTTAGCGATCGGTTTAGGGTTAGGGTTCTGGTTCGGGTTAGGGTTAAGGTTAGGGTTAGGGTTAGGGTTCAGGTTCGGGTTAGGGTTAGGGTTAGGGTTAGGGATAGGGTTCAGGATCGGGTTAGGGTTAGGGTTAGGGTTCGGGTTCGGGTTCGGGTTCGGGTTAGGGTTCGGCTTCGGGTTCGGGTTAGTGTTCGGTTTAGGGTTCCGGTTATGGTTAGTGTTAGGATTCGGGTTAGGGTTAGGGTTAGGGTTAGGGTTAGGTTTCGGTTTACAGTTAGGGTTCGGGTTATGATTAGTGTTAGGATTCGATTTAGGGTTAGGGTTAGGGTTAGGGTTAGGTTTCGGTTTACAGTTAGGGTTCGGGTTAGGGTTAGGGTTAGGGTTCGGGTTAGGTTTAGGGTTAGGGTTCGGATTAGGTTTAGGGTTCGGATTAGGGTTAGGGTTAGGGCTTAGGGTTCGGGTAAGGGTTAGGTTTAGGGTTAGGGTTAAGGTTAGGGTTCGGGTTAGGGTTCGGGTTCGGGTTAGGGTTAGGGTTAGGGTTCGGGTTAGGTTTAGTGTTAGTGTTCGGGTTAGGGTTAGTGTTAGGGTTAGGGTTAAGCTTAGGGTTCGGGTTAGGGTTAGGGTTACGGTTCGGGTTAGGGTTCGGGTTAGGGTTCGTGTTAGGGTTAGGGTTAGGGTTCGTGTTAAGGTTAGGGTTAGGGTTAGGTTTGGGGTTAGGGTTAGGGGTTAGAGTTCGGGTTAGGGTTAGGGTAAGGGTTAGGGTTCGGTTTCGGGGTTAGGGTTAGGATTCGGGTTAGGGTTAGTGTTACGTTTCTGGTTAGGGTTCGGTTTTGGGTTCGGGTTAGGGTTCGGGATAGGGTTAGGGTTCGGGTTAGGGTTCGGGTTAGGGTTAGGGTTCGGGTTAGGGTTAGGGTTAGGGTTAGGGGTTCGGGTTAGTGTTCGGGTTAGGGTTAGGGTTAGGGTTAGGGTTCGGGTTAGGGTTAGGGTTCGGGTTAGGGTTATGTTTAAGGTTAAGGTTAGGGTTCGTGTTAGGGTTCGGGTTAGGTTTAGGGTTCGGTTTCGGGTTAGGGTTAGGGTTAGGGTTAGGGTTAGGTTTCGGGTTCGGGTTAGGGTTCGGTTTCGGTTTGGGGTTCGGGTTAGGGTTCGGGTTCGGGATCGGGTTAAGGTTCGTTTTCGGGTTAGGGTTCAGGTTAGGGTTCGTCTTAGGGTTCAGGTTCGGGTTAGGGTTCGGTTTAGGGTTCTGGTTAGGGTTAGGGTTCGGGTTCGGTTTAGCGTTAGGGTTAGGGTTAGGGTTCGCGTTAGGGTTAGGGTTAGGTTTAGGGTTAGGGTTCGGGTTAGGGTTAGGGTTATGGTTTGGGTTCGGGTTCGGGGCAGGGTTTGGGTTCGGGTTCAGGTTAGGGTTCGGGTTCGGGTTAGGGGTTAGGGTTCGGGTTAGGGTTAGGGTTAGGGTTCGGGTTAGGGTTAGGGTTCGGGTTAGGGTTAGGGCTAGGGTTCGGGTTAGGGTTCGAGTTAGGGTTAGGTTTAGGGTTCGGGTTAGGGTTCGGTTTAGGGTTCGGGTTAGCGTTCGGGTTAGGGTTCGGGTTAGGGTTCGGGTTAGGTTTAGGGTTCGGGTTAGGGTTAGGGTTAGGGTTAGGGTTAGGGTTAGGGTTAGGTGTAGGGTTAGGGCTCGAGTTAGGGTTAGGGTTAGGGTTAGGGTTCGGGTTAGGGTTAGGATTAGGGTTAGGGTTAGGTTTCGGGTTAGAGTTAGGGTTAGGGTTAGGGTTAGGGTTAGGGTTCGGTTTAGGGTTAGTGTTAGGGTTAGGGTTAGGGTTCGGGTTAGGGTTAGGGTTAGGGTTAGGGTTAGGGTTCGGGTTAGGGTTCGGGTTAGGGTTAGAGTTCGGGTTAGGGTTAGGGTTCGGGTTAGGGTTAGGGTTAGGGTTCAGTTTAGGGTTAGGGTTAGGGTTCGGTTTAGGGTTGGGGTTCGGGTTAGGGTTAGGGGTTAGGGTTAGGTTTAGGGTTATTGTTCGGGTTAGGGTTAGGGTTAGGGTTAGGTTTAGTGTTAGTGTTAGGTTTTAGGGTTAGTGTTAGGGTTAGTGTTAGGGTTATGGGTTAGGGTAAGGTTAGGGTTAGGGTTAGGGCTTGGGTTCGGGTTAGGGTTAGGGTTCGGGTTAGGGTTAGGTTTAGGTTTAGGGTTAGGTTTAGGGTTCGGGTTAGAGTTAGGGTTAGGGTTAGGGTTCGGGTTAGGGTTAGGGTTCGGTTTAGGTTTAGTGTTAGTGTTCGGTTTAGTGTTAGGGTTAGGGTTAGGGTTAGGGCTTGGGTTCGGGTTAGGGTTAGGGTTCGGGTTAGGTTTAGGGTTAGGTTTAGGGTTAGGGTTAGGGGTTCGGGTTAGGGTTCGGGTTAGGGTTATGGTTAGGGTTAGGGTTGGGGTTAGGGTTAGGGTTCGGGTTAGGGTTCGGGTTAGGGTTCGGGTTAGGGTTAGGGTTCTGGTTAGGGTTCGGGTTAGGGTTCGGGTTAGGGTTAGTGTTAGGGTTCGGGTTAGGGTTAGGGTTAGGGTTAGGGTTCGGTTTACGGTTAGTGTTCGGGTTAGGGATAGATTTAGGGTTCGGGTTAGGTTTAGGGTTAGGGTTCGTATTAGGTTTAGGGTTTGGTTTAGGGTTAGGGTTAGGGTTAGGGTTAGGGTTCGGGTTAGGGTTAGGGTTAGGGTTAGGGTTCGGGTTAGGGTTAGGGTTCGGTTGAGGGTTAGTGTTAGGGTTCGGGTTCGGGTTCGGGTTAGGATTAGGGTTCCGGTTCGAGTTAGGGTTCGGGGTAGGGTTCGGGTTAGGGTTAGGGTTAGGGTTATTGTTAGGGTTACGGTTAGGGTTCGGGTTAGGGTTAGGATTCGAGTAAGGGGTTAGGGTTCGGGTTCGGTTTAGGGTTAGGGTTAGGGTTCGGGTTAGGGTTAGTGTTAGTGTTCGGTTTAGTGTTAAGGTTAGTGTTAGGGTTAGGCTTAGGGTTCGGGTTAGGGTTAGGGTTACGGTTCGGGTTAGGTTTCGGGTTAGGGTTCGGGTTAGGGTTAGGGTTAGGTTTCGGGTTAGGGTTAGGGTTCGGGTTAGGGTTAGGTTTAGTGTTAGTGTTAGGGTTAGGGTTAGGTTTAGGGTTAGGGTTAGGGTTCGGGTTAGGGTTAGTGTTAGTGTTCGGTTTAGTGTTAAGGTTAGTGTTAGGGTTAGGCTTAGGGTTCGGGTTAGGGTTAGGGTTACGGTTCGGGTTAGGTTTCGGGTTAGGGTTCGGGTTAGGGTTAGGGTTAGGTTTCGGGTTAGGGTTAGGGTTCGGGTTAGGGTTAGGTTTAGTGTTAGTGTTAGGGTTAGGGTTAGGTTTCGGGTTAGGGTTCGGGTTAGGGTTCGGGTTAGGGTTATGTTTCGGGTTCGGGTTCGGGTTAGGGTTAGGGTTAGGGTTCACGTTAGAGTTAGGGTTAGGGTTCGGGTTAGGTTTAGGGTTATGGTTTGGGTTCAGGTTCGGGGTAGGGTTAGGGTTCGGGTTCAGGTTAGGGTTCGGGTTCGGGTTAGGTTTAGGGTTAGGGTTAGTTTTAGGTTTAGGGTTCGAGTTAGGGTTAGGGTTAAGGTTAGTGTTCGGGTTAGGGTTAGGTTTAGGGTTAGGGTTCGGGTTAGATTTAGGGGTTAGGGTTAGGGTTAGGGTTAGGGTTAGGGTTAGGGTTCGGGTAAGGTTAGGGTTAGGGTTAGGGTTCGGGTTAGGGTTAGTGTTAGGGTTCGGATTAGGGTTAGGGTTAGGGTTAGGTTTAGGGTTAGGGTTCGGGTTAGGGTTAGGGTTAGGTTTCGGGTTAGGGTTAGGGTTCGGGTTTGGGTTAGGGTTAGGTTTCAGGTTAGGGTTAGGGTTAGGGGTTAGGGTTAGGGTTAGGCTTAGGGTTCGGCCTAGGGTTAGGGTTACGGTTCGGTTTAGGGTTCGGGTTAGGGTTCGGTTTAGGGTTCGGGTTAGGGTTAGTGTTCGGGTTAGGGTTCGGGTTAGGGTTAGGGTTCGGGTTAGGGTTAGGGTTAGGGTTAGGGTTCGGGTTAGGGTTAGGGTTCGTGTTAGCGTTAGGTTTAGGGTTAGGGTTCGTCTTAGGGATCGGGTTAGGTTTAGGGTTCGGTTTCGGGTTAGGGTTAGGGTTAGGGTTAGGGTTAGGTTTCGGTTCGGGTTAGGGTTCGGGTTCGGGTAGGGTTCGGGTTCGGGTTCGGGTTAAGGTTCGGGTTCGGGTTAGGTTTCGGGTTAGGGTTCGGGTTAGGGTTAGGGTTCGGGTTCGGGTTAGGGTTAGGGTTAGGGTTAGGGTTCGCGTTAGGGTTAGGGTTAGTGTTAGGGTTAGGGTTCGTGTTAGGGTTAGGGTTATGGTTTGGGTTTGGGTTCGGGGTAGGGTATGGGTTCGGATTCAGGTTAGGGTTCGGGTTCGGGTTCGGGTTAGGGTTCGGGTTAGGTTTAGGGTTCGGTTTAGGGTTCGGGTTAGGGTTAGTGTTAGGGTTCGGGTTAGGGTTAGGGTTAGGGTTAGGGTTAGGGTTCGGGTTAGGTTTAGGGTTAGGGTTCGGTTTAGGGTTCGGGGTCGGGTTAGGGTTCGGGTTCGGGTTAGGGTTAGGGTTAGGGTTCGGGTTAGGGTTAGGTTTAGGGTTAGGGTTAGAGTTAGGATTAGGATTCGGGTTAGGGTTCGGGTTAGGGTTAGTGTTAGGGTTAGTGTTAGGGTTAGGGTTAGGGTAGGTTTAGGGTTAGGGTTCGAGTTAGGGTTAGGGTTAGGTTTAGGGTTCGGGTTAGGGTTAGGAATAGGGTTAGGGTTAGGTTTCGGGTTAGAGTTAGGGGTTAGGTTTAGGGTTAGGGTTAGGGTTAGGTTTCGGTTTAGGGTTAGGGTTAGGGTTAGGGTTAGGGTTCTGGTTAGGGTTAGGGTTAGGGTTCGGGTTAGCGTTAGGGTTAGGGTTAGGGTTCGGGTTCGGGTTAGGGTTCGGGTTAGGGTTAGGGTTCGGGTTAGGGTTAGGGTTCGGGTTAGGGTTAGGGTTAGGGTTCAGTTTAGGGTTAGGGTTACGGTTCGGTTTAGGGTTAGGGTTCGGGTTAGGGTTAGGGGTTAGGGTTAGGGTTAGGGTTAGGGTTCGTGTTACGGTTAGGGTAAGGGTTAGGGTTAGTGTTAGGTTTTGGGTTAAGGTTAGTGTTAGGGTTAGGGTTAGGGTTATGGGTTAGGGTTAGGGTTAGGGTTAGTGTTAGGGCTTGGGTTCGGGTTAGGGTTAGGGTTCGGGTTAGGGTTAGGGTTAGGTTTAGGGTTAGGGTTAGGGTTCGGGTTAGGGTTAAGGTTAGGGTTCGGGTTAGATTAGGGTTCGGGTTAGGGTTAGGGTTAGGGTTCGGGTTCGGGTTCGGGTAAGGATTAGTGTTCGGGTTCGATTTAGGGTTCGGGTTAGGGTTCGGGTTAAGGTTAGGGTTAGGGTTAGGGTTCGGGTTCGGTGTTAAGGTTATTGTTAGGGTTCGGGTTAGGGTTCGGGTTAGGGTTAGGATTCGAGTAAGGGGTTAGGGTTCGGGTTCGGGTTAGGGTTAGGGTTAGGGTTCGGGTTAGGTTTAGTGTTAGTGTTCGGTTTAGGGTTAGTGTTAGGGTTAGGGTTAGGGTTCGGGTTAGGGTTCGGGTTCGGGTTCGGGTTCGGGTTAGGGTTCGGGTTAGTGTTAGGGTTCGGGTTAGGGTTCGGGTTAGGGTTCGGGTTAGGGTTAGTGTTAGGGTTCGGGTTAGGGTTAGGGTTAGGTTTAGGGTTCGGTTTACGGTTAGGGTTCGGGTTAGGGTTAGGGTTAGGGTTCGGGTTAGGTTTAGGTTTAGGGTTCGGATTAGGTTTAGGGTTCGGATTAGGGTTAGGGTTAGGGTTAGGGTTCGGGTTAGGGTTAGGTTTCGGGTTAGTGTTAAGGTTAGGGTTCGGGTTAGGGTTAGCGTTCGGGTTAGGGTTAGGGTTAGGGTTAGGGTTAGGGTTCGGGTTAGGGTAGTGTTAGTGTTAGGGGTTCGAATTAGGGTTCAGGTTAGGGTTAGGATTAGGTTTAGGGTTCGGGTTAGGGTTAGGGATCGGGTTAGGGTTAGGGTTAGGGTTAGGGTTAGGGTTCGGGTTAGCGATCGGTTTAGGGTTAGGGTTCTGGTTCGGGTTAGGGTTAAGGTTAGGGTTAGGGTTAGGGTTCAGGTTCGGGTTAGGGTTAGGGTTAGGGTTAGGGATAGGGTTCAGGATCGGGTTAGGGTTAGGGTTAGGGTTCGGGTTCGGGTTCGGGTTCGGGTTAGGGTTCGGCTTCGGGTTCGGGTTAGGGTTCGGTTTAGGGTTCCGGTTATGGTTAGTGTTAGGATTCGGGTTAGGGTTAGGGTTAGGGTTAGGGTTAGGTTTCGGTTTACAGTTAGGGTTCGGGTTATGGTTAGTGTTAGGATTCGATTTAGGGTTAGGGTTAGGGTTAGGGTTAGGTTTCGGTTTACAGTTAGGGTTCGGGTTAGGGTTAGGGTTAGGGTTCGGGTTAGGTTTAGGGTTAGGGTTCGGATTAGGTTTAGGGTTCGGATTAGGGTTAGGGTTAGGGCTTAGGGTTCGGGTAAGGGTTAGGTTTCGGGTTAGGGTTAAGGTTAGGGTTCGGGTTAGGGTTAGGGTTCGGGTTAGGGTTAGGGTTAGGGTTCGGTTTCGGGTTCGGGTAAGGATTAGGGTTCGGGTTCGATTTAGGGTTCGGGTTAGGTTTCGGGTTCGGGTTAGGGTTAGGGTTAGGTTTCGTGTTCGGTGTTAGGGTTATTGTTAGGTTTCGGGTTAGGGTTCGGGTTAGGGTTAGGATTCGATTAAGGGGTTAGGGTTCGGGTTCGTGTTAGGGTTAGTGTTAGGGTTCGGATTAGGTTTAGTGTTAGTGTTCGGTTTAGGGTTAGTGTTAGGGTTAGGGTTAGGGTTCGGGTTAGGGTTCGGGTTCGGGTTCGGGTTCGGGTTCGGGTTAGGGTTCTTGTTAGGGTTAGGGTTCGGGTTAGGGTTCGGGTTAGGGTTCGGGTTAGGGTTAGTGTTAGGGTTCGGGTTAGGGTTAGGGTTAGGGTTAGGGTTAGGGTTCGGTTTACGGTTAGGTTTCGAGTTAGGGTTAGGGTTAGGGTTCGGGTTAGGTTTAGGTTTAGGGTTCGGATTAGGTTTAGGGTTCGGATTAGGGTTAGGGTTAGGGTTAGGGTTCGGGTTAGGGTTAGGTTTCGGGTTAGGGTTAAGGTTAGGGTTCGGGTTAGGCTTAGTGTTCGGGTTAGGGTTAGGGTTAGGGTTCGGGTTCGGGTTCGGGTTAGGATTAGGGGTCGGGTTCGAGTTAGGGTTCGGGTTAGGGTTCGGGTTAGGGTTAGGGTCAGGGTTAGGGTTCGGGTTCGGTGTTAGGGTTATTGTTAGGGTTCAAGTTAGGGTTCGGTTTAGGGTTAGGATTCGAGTAAGGGGTTAGGGTTCGGGTTCGTGTTAGGGTTAGGGTTAGGGTTCGGGTTAGGGTTAGTGTTAGTGTTCGGGTTAGGGTTAGTGTTAGGGTTAGGGTTAAGCTTACGGTTCGGGTTAGAGTTAGGGTTACGGTTCAAGTTAGGGTTCGGGTTAGGGTTCGTGTTAGGGTTAGGGTTAGGGTTCGTGTTAAGGTTAGGGTTAGGGTTAGGTTTGGGGTTAGGGTTAGGGTTTAGAGTTCGGGTTAGGGTTAGGGTAAGGGTTAGGGTTCGGTTTCGGGGTTAGGGTTAGGATTCGGGTTAGGGTTAGGGTTACATTTCGGGTTAGGGTTCGGTTTTGGGTTCGGGTTAGGGTTCGGGATAGGGTTAGGGTTCGGGTTAGGGTTCGGGTTAGGGTTAGGGTTCGGGTTAGGGTTAGATTAGGGTTAGGGGTTTGGGTTAGTGTTCGGGTTAGGGTTAGGGTTAGGGTTAGGGTTCGGGTTAGGGTTAGGGTTCGGGTTAGGGTTAGGGTTCGTGTTAGGGTTCGGGTTAGGTTTAGGGTTCGGTTTCGGGTTAGGGTTAGGGTTAGGGTTAGGGTTAGGTTTCGGGTTCGGGTTAGGGTTCGGTTTCGGTTTCGGGTTCGGGTTAGGGTTCGGGTTCGGGTTGGGGTTAAGGTTCGGTTTCGGGTTAGGGTTCGGGTTAGGGTTCGTCTTAGGGTTCAGGTTCGGGTTAGGGTTCGGTTTAGGGTTCTGGTTAGGGTTAGGGTTCGGGTTCGGTTTAGCGTTAGTGTTAGGGTTAGGGTTCGCGTTAGGGTTAGGGTTAGGGTTAGGGTTAGGGTTAGGGTTCGGGTTAGGGTTAGGGTTATGGTTTGGGTTCGGGTTCGGGGCAGGGTTTGGGTTCGGGTTCAGGTTAGGGTTCGGGTTCGGGTTAGGGGTTAGTGTTCGGGTTAGGGTTAGGGTTAGGGTTCGGGTTAGGGTTCGAGTTAGGGTTAGGGTTAGCTTTAGGGTTAGGGTTCGGGTTAGGGTTAGGGTTATGGTTTGGGTTCGGGTTCGGGGCAGGGTTTGGGTTCGGGTTCAGGTTAGGGTTCGGGTTCTGGTTAGGGCTAGGGTTCGGGTTAGGGTTCGAGTTAGGGTTAGGTTTAGGGTTCGGGTTAGGGTTCGGTTTAGGGTTCGGGTTAGCGTTCGGGTTAGGGTTCGGGTTAGGGTTCGGGTTAGGGTTCGGGTTAGGTTTAGGGTTCGGGTTAGGGTTAGGGTTAGCGTTAGGGTTAGGGTTAGGGTTAGGTTTAGGTGTAGGTTTAGGGCTCGAGTTAGGGTTAGGGTTAGGGTTAGGGTTCGAGTTAGGGTTAGGATTAGGGTTAGGGTTAGGTTTCGGGTTAGAGTTAGGGTTAGGGTTCGGGTTAGGGTTAGGGTTCGGTTTAGGGTTAGGTTTAGGGTTAGGGTTAGGGTTCGGGTTAGGGTTAGGGTTAGGGTTAGGGTTAGGGTTAGGATTCGGGTTCGGGTTAGGGTTCGGGTTAGGGTTAGAGTTCGGTTTAGGGTTAGGGTTCGGGTTAGGGTTAGGGTTAGGGTTCAGTTTAGGTTTAGGGTTAGGGTTCGGTTTAGGGTTGGGGTTCGGGTTAGGGTTAGAGGTTAGGGTTAGGTATAGGGTTATTGTTCGGGTTAGGGTTAGGGTTAGGGTTAGGTTTAGTGTTAGTGTTAGGTTTTAGGGTTAGTGTTAGGGTTAGTGTTAGGGTTAGGGGGTTAGGGTAAGGTTAGGGTTAGGGTTAGGGCTTGGGTTCGGGTTAGGGTTAGGGTTCGGGTTAGGGTTAGGGTTAGGTTTAGGGTTAGGTTTAGGGTTCGGGTTAGAGTTAGGGTTAGGGTTTGGGTTCGGGTTAGGGTTAGGGTTCGGGTTAGGGTTAGGGTTAGGTTTAGGGTTAGGGTTAGGGGTTCGGGTTAGGGTTCGGGTTAGGGTTATGGTTAGTGTTAGGGTTGGGGTTAGGGTTAGGTTTCGGGTTAGGGTTCGGGTTAGGGTTCGGGTTCGGGTTAGGGTTCTGGTTAGGGTTCGGGTTAGGGTTCGGGTTAGGGTTAGTGTTAGGGTTCGGATTAGGGTTAGGGTTAGGGTTCGGTTTACGGTTAGTGTTCGGGTTAGGGTTAGATTTAGGGTTCGGGTTAGGTTTAGGGTTAGGGTTCGTATTATTTTTAGGTTTCGGTTTAGGGTTAGGGTTAGGGTTAGGGTTAGGGTTCGGGTTAGGGTTAGGGTTAGGGTTAGGGTTCGGGTTAGTGTTAGGGTCGGTTTAGGGTTAGTGTTAGGGTTCGGGTTCGGGTTAGGATTAGGGTTCTGGTTCGAGTTAGGGTTCGGGTTAGGGTTCGGGTTATGGTTAGGGTTAGGGTTAGGGTTAGGGTTATTGTTAGGGTTACGGTTAGGGTTCGGGTTGGGGTTAGGATTCGAGTAAGGGGTTAGGGTTCTGGTTCGAGTTAGGGTTCGGGTTAGGGTTAGGGTCAGGGTTAGGGTTCGGGTTCGGTGTTAGGGTTACTGTTAGGGTTCGGGTTAGGGTTCGGGTTAGGGTTAGGATTCGAGTAAGGGGTTAGGGTTCGGGTTCGTGTTAGGGTTAGTGTTCGGGTTAAGGTTAGGGTTAGGGTTAGGTTTGGGGTTAGGGTTAGGGGTTAGAGTTCGGGTTAGTGTTAGGGTAAGGGTTAGGGTTCGGGTTCGGGGTTAGGATTAGGATTCGGGTTAGGGTTAGGGTTACGTTTCGGGTTAGGGTTCGGTTTAGGGTTCGGGTTAGGGTTCGGGGTAGGGTTAGGGTTCGGGTTAGGGTTCGGTTTAGGGTTAGGGTTCGGGTTAGGGTTAGGGTTAGGGGTTCGGGTTAGTGTTCGGGTTAGGGTTAGGGTTAGGCTTAGGGTTCGGGTTAGGGTTAGGGTTCGGGTTAGGGTTAGGGTTAGGGTTAAGGGTAGGGTTCGTGGTAGGGTTCGGGTTAGGTTTAGGGTTCGGTTTCGGGTTAGGGTTAGGGTTAGGGTTAGGGTTAGGGTTAGGGTTCGGGTTAGGGTTAGGGTTAGGGTTAGGGTTAGGTTTCGGGTTAGGGTTAGGGTTAGGGTTCGGGTTAGTGTTAGGGTTAGGGTTAGGGTTCGGGTTCGGGTTAGGGTTCGGGTTAGGGTTAGGTTTCGGGTTAGGGTTAGGGTTCGGGTTAGGGTTAGGGTTAGGGTTCAGTTTACGGTTAGGGTTAGGGTTCGGATTAGGGTTAGGGTTTGGGTTAGGGTTAGGGGTTAGGGTTAGGGTTAGGGTTAGGGTTAGGGTTAGGGTTCGGGTTAGGGTTAGGGTTAGGGTTAGTGTTAGGTTTTAGGGTTAGGGTTAGTGTTAGGGTTAGGGTTAGGGTTATGGGTTAGGGTTAGGGTTAGGGTTAGGGTTAGGGCTTGGGTTCGGGTTAGGGTTAGGGTTAGGGTTCGGGTTCGGGTTAGGGTTAGGGTTAGGGTTAGGGTTCGTGTTAGGGTTAGGGTTAGGGTTAGGGTTCGGGTTAGAGTTAGGGGTTAGGGTTAGGTTTAGGGTTAGGATTAGTGTTCGGTTTAGGGTTAGGGTTAGGTTTAGGGTTAGGGTTCTGGTTAGGGTTAGGGTTAGGGTTCGGGTTAGGGTTAGGGTTAGGGTTAGGGTTCGGTTTCGGGTTAGGGTTCGGGTTAGGGTTAGGGTTAGTGTTAGGGTTCGGGTTAGGGTTCAGTTTCGGGTTAGGGTTAGGGTTCGGTTTAGGGTTAGGGTTCGGGTTAGGGTTAGGGTTTAGGGTTAGGGTTAGGGTTAGGGTTCGTGTTAGGGTTAGGGTAAGGGTTAGGGTTAGTGTTAGGTTTTAGGGTTAAGGTTAGTGTTAGGGTTAGGGTTAGGGTTATGGGTTAGAGTCAGGGTTAGGGTTAGGGTTAGGGCTTGGGTTCGGGTTAGGGTTAGGGTTCAGGTTATGTTTAGGGTTAGGGTTAGGGTTCGGGTTATGGTTAGGGTTAGGGTTAGGGTTCGGGTTAAGGTTAGGGTTCGGGTTAGGGTTAGTGTTAGGGTTAGGGGTTCGGGTTCGGGTTCGGGTTAGGGTTCGGGTTCGGGTTCGGGTTCGGGTTAGGGTTAGGGTTCGCGTTCGGGTTAAGGTTCGGGTTAGGGTTCGGGTTAGTTTTCGGGTTAGGGTTAGGGTTCGTGTTAGGGTTAGGGTTAGGGTTAGGGTTCGGGTTAGGGTAGTGTTAGTGTTAGGGGTTCGAATTAGGGTTCAGGTTAGGGTTAGGATTAGGTTTAGGGTTCGGGTTAGGGTTAGGGATCGGGTTAGGGTTAGGGTTAGGGTTAGGGTTCGGGTTAGCGATCGGGTTAGGGTTAGGGTTCTGGTTCGGGTTAGGGTTAAGGTTAGGGTTAGGGTTAGGGTTCAGGTTCGGGTTAGGGTTAGGGTTAGGGTTAGGGATAGGGTTCAGGATCGGGTTAGGGTTAGGGTTAGGGTTCGGGTTCGGGTTCGGGTTCGGGTTAGGGTTCGGCTTCGGGTTCGGGTTAGGGTTAGGGTTCGGTTTAGGGTTCCGGTTATGGTTAGTGTTAGGATTCGGGTTAGGGTTAGGGTTAGGGTTAGGGTTAGGTTTCGGTTTACAGTTAGGGTTCGGGTTAGGGTTAGGGTTAGGGTTCGGGTTAGGTTTAGGGTTAGGGTTCGGATTAGGTTTAGGGTTCGGATTAGGGTTAGGGTTAGGGCTTAGGGTTCGGGTTAGGGTTAGGTTTCGGGTTCGGTTAAGGTTAGGGTTCGGGTTAGGGTTAGGGTTCGGGTTAGGGTTAGGGTTAGGGTTCGGTTTCGTGTTCGGGTAAGGATTAGGGTTCGGGTTCGATTTAGGGTTCGGGTTAGGGTTCGGGTTCGGGTTAGGGTTAGGGTTAGGTTTCGGTTTCGGTGTTAGGGTTATTGTTAGGGTTCGGGTTAGGGTTCGGGTTAGGGTTAGGATTCGAGTAAGGGGTTAGGGTTCGGGTTCGTGTTAGGGTTAGTGTTAGGGTTCGGGTTAGGTTTAGTGTTAGTGTTCGGTTTAGGGTTAGTGTTAGGGTTAGGGTTAGGGTTCGGTTTAGGGTTCGGGTTCGGGTTCGGGTTCAGGTTCGGGTTCGGGTTAGGGTTCTTGTTAGGGTTAGGGTTCGGGTTAGGGTTCGGGTTAGGGTTAGTGTTAGGGTTCGGGTTAGGGTTAGGGTTAGGGTTAGGGTTAGGGTTCGGTTTACGGTTAGGTTTCGAGTTAGGGTTAGGGTTAGGGTTCGGGTTAGGTTTAGGTTTAGGGTTCGGATTAGGTTTAGGGTTCGGATTAGGGTTAGGGTTAGGGTTAGGGTTCGGGTTAGGGTTAGGTTTCGGGTTAGGGTTAAGGTTAGGGTTCGGGTTAGGCTTAGTGTTCGGGTTAGGGTTAGGGTTAGGGTTCGGGTTCGGGTTCGGGTTAGGATTAGGGGTCGGGTTCGAGTTAGGGTTCGGGTTAGGGTTCGGGTTAGGGTTAGGGTCAGGGTTAGGGTTCGGGTTCGGTGTTAGGGTTATTGTTAGGGTTCAAGTTAGGGTTCGGTTTAGGGTTAGGATTCGAGTAAGGGGTTAGGGTTCGGGTTCGTGTTAGGGTTAGGGTTAGGGTTCGGGTTAGGGTTAGTGTTAGTGTTCGGGTTAGGGTTAGTGTTAGGGTTAGGGTTAAGCTTACGGTTCGGGTTAGGGTTAGGGTTACGGTTCGGGTTAGGGTTCGGGTTAGGGTTCGTGTTAGGGTTAGGGTTAGGGTTCGTGTTAAGGTTAGGGTTAGGGTTAGGTTTGGGGTTAGGGTTAGGGTTTAGAGTTCGGGTTAGGGTTAGGGTAAGGGTTAGGGTTCGGTTTCGGGGTTAGGGTTAGGATTCGGGTTAGGGTTAGGGTTACGTTTCGGGTTAGGGTTCGGTTTTGGGTTCGGGTTAGGGTTCGGGATAGGGTTAGGGTTCGGGTTAGGGTTCGGGTTAGGGTTAGGGTTCGGGTTAGGGTTAGGGTTCGGGTTAGGGTTAGGGTTCGGGTTAGGGTTAGGGTTCGTGTTAGGGTTCGGGTTAGGTTTAGGGTTCGGTTTCGGGTTAGGGTTAGGGTTAGGGTTAGGGTTAGGTTTCGGGTTCGGGTTAGGGTTCGGTTTCTGTTTCGGGTTCGGGTTAGGGTTCGGGTTCGGGTTGGGGTTAAGGTTCGGTTTCGGGTTAGGGTTCAGGTTAGGGTTCGCTTTGGGTTCAGGTTCGGGTTAGGGTTCGGTTTAGGGTTCTGGTTAGGGTTAGGGTTCGGGTTCGGTTTAGCGTTAGGGTTAGGGTTAGGGTTCGCGTTAGGGTTAGGTTTAGGGTTAGGGTTAGGGTTCGGGTTAGGGTTAGGGTTATGGTTTGGGTTCGGGTTCGGGGCAGGGTTTGGGTTCGGGTTCAGGTTAGGGTTTGGGTTCGGGTTAGGGGTTAGTGTTCGGGTTAGGGTTAGGGTTAGGGTTCGGGTTAGGGTTCGAGTTAGGGTTAGGGTTTGGTTAGGGTTAGGGTTCGGGTTAGGGTTAGGGTTATGGTTTGGGTTCGGGTTCGGGGCAGGGTTTGGGTTCGGGTTCAGGTTAGGGTTCGTGTTCGGGTTAGGGTTAGGGTTCGGGTTAGGGTTAGGGCTAGGGTTCGGGTTAGGGTTCGAGTTAGGGTTAGGTTTAGGGTTCGGGTTAGGGTTCGGTTTAGGGTTCGGGTTAGCGTTCGGGTTAGGGTTCGGGTTAGGGTTCGGGTTAGGGTTCGGGTTAGGTTTAGGGTTCGTGTTAGGGTTAGGGTTAGCGTTAGGGTTAGGGTTAGGGTTAGGTTTAGGTGTAGGGTTAGGGCTCGAGTTAGGGTTAGGGTTAGGGTTAGGGTTCGAGTTAGGGTTAGGATTAGGGTTAGGGTTAGGTTTCGGGTTAGAGTTAGGGTTAGGGTTAGGGTTAGGGTTAGGGTTAGGGTTCGGGTTAGGGTTAGGGTTAGGGTTAGGGTTAGGGTTAGGGTTCGGGTTCGGGTTAGGGTTCGTGTTAGGGTTAGGGTTAGAGTTCGGTTTAGGGTTAGGGTTCGGGTTAGGGTTAGGGTTAGGTTTCAGTTTAGGGTTAGGGTTAGGGTTCGGTTTAGGGTTGGGGTTCGGGTTAGGGTTAGGGGTTAGGGTTAGGTTTAGGGTTATTGTTCGGGTTAGGGTTAGGGTTAGGGTTAGGTTTATTGTTAGTGTTAGGTTTTAGGGTTAGTGTTAGGGTTAGTGTTAGGGTTAGGGGGTTAGGGTAAGGTTAGGGTTAGGGTTAGGGCTTGGGTTCGGGTTAGGGTTAGGGTTCGGGTTAGGGTTAGGGTTAGGTTTAGGGTTAGGTTTAGGGTTCGGGTTAGATTTAGGGTTAGGGTTTGGGTTCGGGTTAGGGTTAGGGTTCGGGTTAGGGTTAGTGTTAGTGTTCGGTTTAGTGTTAGGGTTAGGGTTAGGGTTAGGGCTTGGGTTCGGGTTAGGGTTAGGGTTCGGGTTAGGGTTAGGGTTAGGTTTAGGGTTAGGGTTAGGGGTTAGGGTTAGGGTTCGGGTTAGGGTTATGGTTAGGGTTAGGGTTGGGGTTAGGGTTAGGTTTCGGGTTAGGGTTCGGGTTAGGGTTCGGGTTAGGGTTAGGGTTCTGGTTAGGGTTCGGGTTAGGGTTCGGTTTAGGGTTAGTGTTAGGGTTCGGGTTAGGGTTAGGGTTAGGGTTCGGTTTACGGTTAGCGTTCGGGTTAGGGTTAGATTTAGGGTTCGGGTTAGGTTTAGGGTTAGGGTTCGTATTATTTTTAGGGTTCGGTTTAGGGTTAGGGTTAGGGTTAGGGTTCGGGTTAGGGTTAGGGTTAGGGTTAGGGTTCGGGTTAGGTTTAGGGTTCTGGTTAGGGTTAGGGTAAGGGTTCGGGTTAGGTTTAGGGTTAGGGTTAGGGTTCGGTTTCGGGTTAGGGTTCGGGTTAGGGTTAGGGTTCGGGTTAGGGTTAGGGTTCGGGTTAGGGTTAGGGTTAGGGTTCAGTTTCGGGTTAGGGTTAGGGTTCGGTTTAGGGTTAGGGTTCGGGTTAGGGTTAGGGGTTAGGGTTAGGGTTAGGGTTAGGTTTCGTGTTAGGGTTAGGGTAAGGGTTAGGGTTAGTGTTAGGTTTTAGGGTTAAGGTTAGTGTTAGGGTTAGCGTTAGGGTTATGGGTTAGGGTCAGGGTTAGGGTTAGGGTTAGGGCTTTGGTGTGGATTAGGGTTAGGGTTCGGGTTAGGGTTAGGGTTATGTTTAGGGTTAGGGTTAGGGTTCGGGTTAGGTTTAGGGTTAGGTTTAGTGTTCGGGTTAGGGTTAGGTTTCGGGTTAGGGTTAAGGTTAGGGTTCGGTTTAGGGTTAGGGTTCGGGTTAGGGTTAGGGTTAGGGTTCGGGTTCGGGTTCAGGTAAGGATTAGTGTTCGGGTTCGATTTAGGGTTCGGGTTAGGGTTCGGGTTAGGGTTAGGGTTAGGGTTAGGGTTCGGGTTCGGTGTTAGTGTTATTGTTAGGGTTCGGGTTATGGTTCGGGTTAGGGTTAGGATTCGAGTAAGGGGTTAGGGTTCGGGTTCGGGTTAGGGTTAGGGTTAGGGTTCGGGTTAGGGTTAGTGTTAGTGTTCGGTTTAGTGTTAGTGTTAGGTTTAGGGTTAGGCTTAGGGTTCGGGTTAGGGTTAGGGTAACGGTTCGGGTTAGGTTTCGGGTTAGGGTTCGGGTTAGGGTTAGGGTTAGGTTTTGGGTTACGGTTAGGGTTCGGGTTAGGGTTAGGTTTAGTGTTAGTGTTACGGTTAGGGTTAGGGTTCGGGTTAGGGTTCGGGTTAGGGTTCGGGTTAGGGTTATGGTTCGGGTTCGGGTTCGGGTTCGGGTTAGGGTTAGGGTTCGCGTTAGAGTTAGGGTTAGGGTTCGGGTTAGGTTTAGGGTTATGGTTTGGGTTCAGGTTCGGGGTAGGGTTAGGGTTCGGGTTCAGGTTAGGGTTCGGGATCGGGTTCGGGTTAGGTTTAGGGTTAGGGTTAGTTTTAGGTTTAGGGTTCGAGTTAGGGTTAGGGTTAAGGTTAGTGTTCGGGTTAGGGTTAGGTTTAGGGTTAGGGTTCGGGTTAGATTTAGGGGTTAGGGTTAGGGTTAGGGTTCGGGTTAGGGTTAGGGTTAGGGTTAGGGTTCGGGTTAGGGTTAGGGTTAGGGTTCGGATTAGGGTTAGGGTTAGTGTTAGGTTTAGGGTTAGGGTTCGGGTTCGGGTTAGGTTTCGTGTTAGGGTTAGGGTTCGAGTTAGGGTTCGGGTTAGGGTTCGGGTTAGGTTTAGGGATAGGGTTAGGGTTCGGGTTCGGGGTAGGGTTCGGGTTCGGGTTAGGGTTCGGGTTAGGGTTAGGGTTAGGGTTAGGGTTCGGGTTAGGGTTAGGGTTCGGGTTTGGGTTAGGGTTAGGTTTCAGGTTAGGGTTAGGGTTAGGGGTTAGGGTTAGGGTTAGGCTTAGGGTTCGGGCTAGGGTTAGGGTTACGTTTCGGTTTAGGGTTCGGGATAGGGTTCGGTTTAGGGTTCGGGTTAGCGTTAGTGTTCGGGTTAGGGTTCGCGTTAGGGTTAGGGTTCGGGTTAGGGTTAGGGTTAGGGTTAGGGTTCGGGTTAGGGTTAGGGTTCGTGTTAGAGTTAGGTTTAGGGTTAGGGTTCGTCTTAGGGATCGGGTTAGGTTTAGGGTTCGGTTTCGGGTTAGGGTTAGGGTTAGGATTAGGGTTAGGTTTCGGTTCGGGTTAGGGTTCGGGTTCGGGTTCGGGTAGGGTTCGGGTTCGGGTTTGGGTTAAGGTTCGGGTTCGGGTTAGGGTTCGGGTTAGGGTTCGGGTTAGGGTTCGGGTTCGGGTTCGGGTTAGGATTCGGGTTAGGGTTAGGGTTCGGGTTCGGGTTAGGGTTAGGGTTAGGGTTAGGGTTCGCGTTAGGGTTAGGGTTAGGGTTAGGGTTAGGGTTAGGGTTCGTGTTAGGGTTAGGGTTATGGTTTGGGTTCGGGTTCGGGGTAGGGTTTGGGTTCGGATTCAGGTTAGGGTTCGGGTTCGGGTTCGGGTTAGGGTTCGGGTTAGGGTTAGGGTTCGGTTTAGGGTTCGGGTTAGGGTTAGTGTTAGGGTTCGGGTTAGGGTTAGGGTTAGGGTTAGGATTAGGGTTCGGGTTAGGTTTAGGGTTAGGGTTCGGTTTAAGGTTCGGGGTCGGGTTAGGGTTCGGGTTCGGGTTAGGGTTAGGGTTAGGGTTCGGGTTAGGGTTAGGGTTAGGGTTAGAGTTAGGATTAGGATTCGGTTTAGGGTTCGGGTTAGGGTTAGTGTTAGGGTTAGTGTTAGGGTTAGGGTTAGGGTAGGTTTAGGGTTAGGGTTCGAGTTAGGGTTAGGGTTAGGGTTAGGGTTCGGGTTATGGTTAGGAATAGGGTTAGGGTTAGGTTTCGGGTTAGAGTTAGGGGTTAGGTTTAGGGTTAGGGTTAGGGTTAGGTTTCGGTTTAGGGTTAGGGTTAGGGTTAGGGTTAGGGTTCTGGTTAGGGTTAGGGTTAGGGTTAGGGTTCGGGTTCGGGTTAGGGTTAGGGTTAGTGTTCGGTTTCGGGTTAGGGTTCGGGTTAGGGTTAGGGTTCGGGTTAGGGTTAGGGTTAGGGGTTAGGGTTAGGGTTAGGGTTCAGTTTAGGGTTAGGGTTAGGGTTAGGGTTCGGTTTAGGGTTAGGGTTCGGGTTAGGGTTAGGGGTTAGGGTTAGGTTTAGGGTTAGGGTTCGTGTTACGGTTCGGGTAAGGGTTACGGTTAGTGTTAGGTTTTAGGGTTAAGGTTAGTGTTAGGGTTAGGGTTAGGGTTATGGGTTAGGGTTAGGGTTAGGGTTAGTGTTAGGGCTTGGGTTCGGTTTACGGTTAGGGTTCGGGTTAGGGTTAGGGTTAGGTTTAGGGTTAGGGTTAGGGTTCGGGTTAGGGTTAAGGTTAGGGTTCGGGTTAGGGTTAGGGTTCGGGTTAGGGTTAGGGTTAGGGTTCGGGTTCGGGTAAGGATTAGTGTTCGTGTTCGATTTAGGGTTTGGGTTAGGGTTCGGGTTAAGGTTAGGGTTAGGGTTAAGGTTCGGGTTCGGTGTTAAGGTTATTGTTAGGGTTTGGGTTAGGGTTCGGGTTAGGGTTAGGATTCGAGTAAGGGGTTAGGGTTCGGGTTCGGGTTAGGGTTAGGGTTAGGGTTCGGTTTAGGGTTAGTGTTAGTGTTCGGTTTAGGGTTAGTGTTAGGGTTAGGGTTAGGGTTCGGGTTAGGGTTCGGGTTCGGGTTCGGGTTCGGGGTAGGGTTCGATTTCGGGTTCGGGTTAGGGTTCGGGTTAGGGTTAGGTTTCGGGTTAGGGTTCGGGTTAGGGTTCGGGTTAGGGTTAGTGTTAGTGTTCGGGTTAGGGTTAGGGTTAGGGTTAGGGTTCGGTTTGCGGTTAGGGTTCGGGTTAGGTTTAGGGTTAGGGTTCGGGTTAGGTTTAGGGTTAGGGTTCGGATTAGGTTTAGGGTTCGGATTAGGGTTAGGGTTAGGGTTAGGGTTCGGGTTAGGGTTAGGTTTCGGGTTAGGGTTAAGGTTAGGGTTCGGGTTAGGGTTAGCGTTCGGGTTAGGTTTAGGGTTAGGGTTCGGGTTCGGGTTCGGGTTAGGATTAGGGGTCGGGTTCGAGTGAGGGTTCGGGTTAGGGTTCGGGTTAGGGTTAGGGTTAGGGTTAGGGTTCGGGTTCGGTGTTAGGGTTATTGTTAGGGTTCGGGTTAGGGTTCGGGTTAGGGTTAGGATTCGAGTAAGGGGTTACGGTTCGGGTTCGTGTTAGGGTTAGGGTTAGGGTTCGGGTTAGGGTTAGTGTTAGTGTTCGGGTTAGGGTTAGTGTTAGGGTTAGGGTTAAGCTTAGGGTTCGGGTTAGGGTTAGGTTTAGGGTTAGGGTTAGGGCTTGGGTTCTGGTTAGGGTTAGGGTTAGGGTTCGGGTTAGGGTTAGGGTTAGGGTTAGGGTTCGTGTTAGGGTTAGGGTTAGGTTTAGGGTTCGGGTTAGGGTTAGGGTTCGGGTTAGGGTTAGGGTTAGGGTTAGGGTTCGGGTTCGGGTTAGGGTTAGGGTTCGGGTTCGGGTTAGGGTTAGGGTTCGGGTTCGGGTTAGGGTTAGGGTTCGGGTTCGGGTTAGTGTTACTGTTAGAGTTAGGGTTAGGGTTCGGGTCAGGGTTCGAGTTAGGTTTAGGGTTAGGGTTAGGGTTAGTGTTAGGGTTAGGTTTAGGGTTAAGGTTGGAGTTAGGGTTAGGGTTAAGGTTAGGGTTCGGGTTAGGGTTAGGATTAGGGTTAGGGTAAGGTTTCGGGTTAGAGTTAGGGGTTAGGGTTAGGTTTAGGGTTAGGATTAGGGTTCGGTTTAGGGTTAAGGTTAGGGTTAGGGTTAGGGTTCTGGTTAGGGTTAGGGGAAGGGTTCGGGTTAGGTTTAGGGTTAGGGTTAGGGTTCGGTTTCGGGTTAGGGTTCGGGTTAGGGTTAGGGTTCGGGTAAGGGTTAGGGTTCGGGTTAGGGTTAGGGTTAGGGTTCAGTTTCGGGTTAGGGTTAGGGTTCGGTTTAGTGTTAGGGTTCGGGTTAGGGTTAGGGTAAGGGTTAGGGTTAGGGTTAGGTTTTAGGGTTAAGGTTAGTGTTAGGGTTAGCGTTAGGGTTATGGGTTAGGGTCAGGGTTAGGGTTAGGGTTAGGGCTTGGGTTCGGATTAGGGTTAGGTTTCGGGTTAGGGTTAGGCTTATGTTTAGGGTTAGGGTTAGGGTTCGGGTTAGGGTTAGGGTTAGGGTTAGGGTTCGGGTTAGGGTTAGGTTTTGGGTTAGGGTTAAGGTTAGGGTTCGGGTTAGGGTTAGGGTTCGGGTTAGGGTTAGGGTTAGGGTTCGGGTTCGGGTTCGGATAAGGATTAGTGTTCGGGTTCGATTTAGGGTTCGGGTTAGGGTTCGGGTTAGGGTTAGGGTTAGGGTTCGGGTTCGGTGTTAGGGTTATTGTTAGGGTTCGGGTTAGGGTTCGGGTTAGGGTTAGGATTCGAGTAAGGGGTTAGGGTTCGGGTTCGGGTGAGGGTTAGGGTTAGGGTTCGGGTTAGGGTTAGTGTTAGTGTTCGGTTTAGGGTTAGTGTTAGGGTTAGAGCTAGGGTTCGGGTTAGGGTTCGGGTTCGGGTTCGGGGTAGGGTTCGGGGTCGGGTTCGGGTTAGGGTTCGGGTTGGGGTTCGGGTTAGGTTTAGGGTTAGGGTTCGGATTAGGTTTAGGGTTCGGATTAGGGTTAGGGTTAGGGTTAGGGTTCGGGTTAGGGTTAGGTTTCGGGTTAGGGTTAAGGTTAGGGTTCGGGTTAGGGTTAGCGTTCGGGTTAGGTTTAGGGTTAGGGTTCGGGTTCGGGTTCGGGTTAGGATTAGGGGTCGGGTTCGAGTTAGGGTTCGGTTTAGGGTTCGGGTTAGGGTTAGGGTTAGGGTTAGGGTTCGGGTTCGGTGTTAGGGTTATTGTTAGGGTTCGGGTTAGGGTTCGGTTTAGGGTTAAGATTCGAGTAAGGGGTTACGGTTCGGGTTCGTGTTAGGGTTAGGGTTAGGGTTCAGGTTAGGGTTAGTGTTAGTGTTCGGGTTAGGGTTAGTGTTAGGGTTAGGGTTAAGCTTAGGGTTCGGGTTAGGGTTAGGTTTAGGGTTAGGGTTAGGGCTTGGGTTCGGGTTAGGGTTAGGGTTAGGGTTCGGGGTAGGGTTAGGGTTAGGGTTAGGGTTCGTGTTAGGGTTAGGGTTAGGGTTAAGGTTCGGGTTAGGGTTAGGGTTCGGGTTAGGGTTAGGGTTAGGGTTCGGGTTAGGGTTAGGGTTCGTGTTAGGGTTAGGGTTAGGGTTAGGATTAGAGTTAGGGTTAGGGCTCGGGTCAGGGTTCGGGTTAGGGTTAGGGTTAGGGTTAGGGTTAGGGTTAGTGTTAGGGTTAGGTTTAGGGTTAAGGTTCGAGTTAGGGTTAGGGTTAAGGTTAGGGTTCGTGTTAGGGTTAGGATTAGGTTTAGGGTTAGGTTTCGGGTTAGAGTTAGGGGTTAGGGTTAGGTTTAGAGTTAGGATTAGGGTTCGGTTTAGGGTTAAGGTTAGGGTTAGGGTTAGGGTTCTGGTTAGGGTTAGGGTTAGGGTTCGGGTTAGGTTTAGGGTTAGGGTTAGGGTTCGGTTTCGGGTTAGGGTTCGGGTTAGGGTTAGGGTTCGGGTTAGGGTTAGGGTTCGGGTTAGGGTTAGGGTTAGGGTTCAGTTTCGGGTTAGGGTTAGGGTTCGGTTTAGAGTTAGGGTTCGGGTTAGGGTTAGGGTAAGGGTTAGGGTTAGGGTTAGGTTTTAGGGTTAAGGTTAGTGTTAGGGTTAGCGTTAGGGTTATGGGTTAGGGTCAGGGTTAGGGTTAGGGTTAGGGCTTGGGTTCGGATTAGGGTTAGGTTTCGGGTTAGAGTTAGGCTTATGTTTAGGGTTAGGGTTAGGGTTCGGGTTAGGGTTAGGGTTAGGGTTAGGGTTCGGGTTAGGGTTAGGTTTTGGGTTAGGGTTATGGTTAGGGTTCGGGTTAGGGTTAGGGTTCGGGTTAGGGTTAGGGTTAGGGTTC
>JAVLSZ010000033.1:1160000-1170000 GCA_032313775.1 Urocyon cinereoargenteus
TCGGGTTAGGGTTCGCTTTAGGGTTAGGGTTCGGTTTAGGGTTCGGGTTAGGGTTAGTGTTAGGGTTTGTGTTAGGGTTAGGGTTAGGGTTAGGGTTAGGGTTCGGGTTAGGTTAGGGTTAGGGTTCGGTTTAGGGTTCGGGGTCGGGTTAGGGTTCGGGTTCGGGTTAGGGATAGGGTTAGGGTTCGGGTTAGGTTTAGGGTTAGGGTTAGAGTTAGGGTTAGGTTTCGGGTTAGTGTTCGGGTTAGGGTTAGTGTTAGGGTTAGTGTTAGGGTTAGGGTTAAGGTAGGTTTAGGGTTAGGGTTCGAGTTAGGGTTAGGGTTAGGGTTCGGGTAGGGTTAGGAATAGGGTTAGGGTTAGGTTTCGGGTTAGAGTTAGGGGTTAGGTTTAGGGTTAGGGTTAGGGTTAGGTTTCGGTTTAGGGTTAGGGTTAGGGTTAGGGTTAGGGTTCTGGTTAGGGTTAGGGTTCGGGTTATGGTTAGGGTTAGGGTTAGGGTTCGGGTTAGGTTTAGGGTTAGGGTTAGGGTTCGGGTTAGAGTTAGGGTTCGGGTTAGGGTTAGTGTTAGTGTTAGGGGTTCGGGTTCGGGTTCGGGTTAGGGTTCGGGTTCGGGTTCGGGTTAGGGTTAGGGTTCGCGTTCGGGTTAAGGTTCGGGTTAGGGTTCGGGTTAGGGTTCGGGTTAGGGTTAGGGTTCAGGTTAGGGTTCGGGTTAGGGTTCGTGTTAGGGTTAGGGTTCAGGTTCGGGTTAGGGTTAGGGTTCGGGTTAGGGTTAGGTTTCGGGTTAGGGTTCGGGTTCGGGTTAGGGTTCGGGTATGGGTTCGGGTTAGGGTTCTGGTTAGGGTTAGGGTTCGGTTTACGGTTAGGTTTCGGGTTAGGGTTAGTGTTAGGGTTCGGGTTAGGGTTAGGGTTAGGGTTAGGGTTAGGGTTCGGTTTACGGTTAGGGTTCGGGTTAGGGTTAGGGTTAGGGTTCGGGTTAGGTTTAGGGTTAGGGTTTGGATTAGGTTTAGGTTTCGGTTTAGGGTTAGGGTTAGGGTTAGGGTTCGATTTAGGGTTAGGTTTCGGGTTAGGGTTAAGGTTAGGGTTCGGGTTAGGGTTAGGGTTCGGGTTAGGGTTAGGGTTAGGGTTCGGGTTCGGGTTCGGGTAAGGATTAGTGTTCGGGTTCGATTTAGGGTTCGGGTTAGGGTTCGGGTTAGGGTTAGGGTTAGGGTTCGGGTTCGGTGTTAGGGTTATTGTTAGGGTTCGGGTTGGGGTTCGGGTTAGGGTTAGGATTCGAGTAAGGGGTTAGGGTTCGGGTTCGTGTTAGGGTTAGGGTTAGGGTTCGGGTTAGGGTTAGTGTTAGTGTTCGGTTAGGGTTAGTGTTAGGGTTAGGTTTAGGGTTCGGGTTAGGGTTCGGGTTCGGGTTCGGGTTCGGGGTAGGGTTCGGGTTCGGGTTCGGGTTAGGGTTCAGGTTAGGGTTAGGTTTCGGGTTAGGGTTCGGGTTAGCGTTCGGGTTAGGGTTAGTGTTAGTGTTCGGGTTAGGGTTAGGGTTAGGGTTCGGGTTAGGGTTAGTGTTATGGTTTGGGTTCGGGTTCGGGGCAGGTTTTGGGTTCGGGTTCAGGTTAGGTTTCGTGTTCGGGTTAGGGGTTAGGGTTCGGGTTAGGGTTAGGGTTAGTGTTCGGGTTAGGGTTAGGGTTCGGGTTAGGGTTAGGGCTAGGGTTCGGGTTAGGGTTCGGGTTAGGGTTAGGGTTAGGTTCAGGGTTCGGGTTCGGGTTAGCATTCGGGTCAGTGTTCTGGTTAGGTTTCGGGTTAGGTTTCGGGTTAGGGTTAGGGTTCGGGTTAGGGTTAGGGTTAGGGTTCGGGTTAGGGTTCGGGTTCGGGTTAGGGTTCGGTTTCGGGTTAGGGTTAGGGTTAGGGTTCGCGTTAGGGTTAGGGTTAGGGTTAGGGTTAGGGTTAGGGTTAGGGTTCGGGTTAGGGTTCGGGTTAGGTTTAGGGTTAGGGTTAGTCTTAGGGTTAGGGTTAGGGTTAGGTTTAGGGTTACGGTTTGAGTTAGGGTTAGGGTTAGGGTTAGGATTAGGGTTAGGGTTAGGTTTCGGGTTAGAGTTAAGGTTAGGGTTAGGGTTAGGGTTAGGGTTATGGTTCGGTTTAGGGTTAGGGTTAGGGTTAGGGTTAGGGTTAGGGTTCGGGTTAGTGTTAGGGTTAGGTTTAGGGTTAGGGTTCGGTTTCGGGTTAGGGTTCGGGTTAGGGTTAGAGTTCGGATTAGGGTTAGGGTTCGGGTTAGGGTTAGGGTTAGGGTTCAGTTTAGGGTTAGGGTTAGGGTTCGGTTTAGGGTTAGGGTTCGGGTTAGGGTTAGGGGTTAGGGTTAGGTTTAGGGTTATTGTTCGGGTTAGGGTTAGGGTTAGGGTTAGGGTTAGTGTTAGGTTTTAGGGTTAGGGTTAGTGTTAGGGTTAGGGTTAGGGTTATGGGTTAGGGTAAGGTTAGGGTTAGGGTTAGGGCTTGGGTTCAGGCTAGGGTTAGGGTTCGGGTTAGCGTTAGGGTTAGGTTTAGGGTGAGGGTTAGGGTTCGGGTTAGAGTTATGGTTAGGATTAGGGTTCGGGTTCGGGTTAGCGTTCGGGTTAGGGTTCGGGTTATGGTTAGGGTAAGGGTTAGGGTTCGGGTTCGGTGTTAGGGTTATTGTTAGGTTTCCGGTTAGGGTTCGGGTTAGGGTTAGGATTCGAGTAAGGGGTTAGGGTTCGGGTTCGGGTTAGGGTTAGGGTTAGGGTTCGGGTTAGGGTTAGTGTTAGTGTTCAGTTTAGGGTTAGTGTTAGGGTTAGGGTTAGGCTTAGGGTTCGGGTTAGGGTTAGGGTTTCGGTTCGGGTTAGTTTTCGGGTTAGGGTTCGGGTTAGGGTTAGGGTTAGGGTTCGGGTAAGTGTTAGGGTTTGGGTTACGGTTAGGTTTAGTGTTAGGTTTAGGGTTAGGGTTAGGGTTCGGGTTAGGGTTCGGGTTAGGGTTAGGGTTCGGTTTCGAGTTCGGGTTAGGGTTAGTTTTAGGGTTCGCGTTAGAGTTAGGGTTAGGGTTCGGGTTAGGTTTAGGGTTATGGTTTGGGTTCGGGTTCGGGGTAGGCTTAGGGTTCGGGTTCATGATTGGGTTCGGGTTCGGGTTAGGTTTAGGGTTAGGGTTAGTTTTAGGGTTAGGGTTCGAGTTAGGGTTAGGGTTAAGGTTAGTGTTCGGGTTAGGGTTAGGTTTAGGGTTAGGGTTCGGGTTAGATTTAGGGGTTAGTGTTAGGGTTAGGGTTAGGGTTAGGGTTCGGGTTTGGGTTAGTGTTAGGGTTAGGGTTCCGATTAGGGTTAGGGTTAGTGTTAGGGTTAGGTTTAGGGTTAGGGTTCGGGTTCGGGTTAGGGTTCGTGTTAGGGTTAGGGTTCGAGTTAGGGTTCGGGTTAGGGTTCGGGTTAGGTTTAGGGATAGGGTTAGGGTTCGGGTTCGGGTTAGGGTTCGGGTTCGGGTTAGGGTTCGGGTTAGGGTTAGGGTTAGGGTTAGGGTTCGGGTTAGGTTTACGGTTCGGGTTTCGGTTAGGGTTAGGTTTCGGGTTAGGGTTAGGGTTAGGGGTTAGGTTTAGGGTTAGGCTTAGGGTTCGTACTAGGTTTAGGGTTACGGTTCGGTTTAGGGTTCGGGTTAGGGTTCGGTTTAGGGTTCGGGTTAGGGTTAGTGTTCGGGTTAGGGTTCGGGTTAGGGTTAGGGTTCGGGTTAGGGTTAGGGTTAGGGTTAGGGTTCGGGATAGGGTTAGGGTTCGTGTTAGGGTTAGGTTTAGGGTTAGGGTTCGTGTTAGGGATCGGGTTAGGTTTAGGGTTCGGTTTCGAGTTAGGGTTAGGGTTAGGGTTAGGGTTAGGTTTCGGTTCGGGTTAGGGTTCGGGTTCGGTTTCGGGTAGGGTTCGGGTTCGGGTTCGGGTTAAGGTTCGGGTTCGGGTTAGGGTTCGGGTTAGGGTTCGGGTTCGGGTTAGGGTTCGGTTTAGGGTTCGGGTTAGGGTTAGGGTTCGGGTTCGGTTTAGGGTTAGGGTTAGGGTTAGGGTTCGCGTTAGGGTTAGGGTTAGGGTTAGGGTTCGGGTTAGGGTTAGGGTTATGGTTTGGGTTCAGGTTCGGGGTAGGGTATGGGTTCGGATTCAGGTTAGGGTTCGGGTTTGGGTTAAGGGTTAGGGTTCGGGTTAGGGTTAGGGTTAGGGTTCGGGTTAGGGTTAGGTTTAGGGTTAGTGTTAGGGTTCGGGTTACGGTTTGGGTTAGGGTTAGGGTTAGGGTTCGGGTTAGGGTTAGGGTTAGGGTTCGGGTTAGGGTTCGGGTTAGGGTTAGGGTTAGGGTTCGGGTTATGGTTCGGTTTAGGGTTTGGGTTAGGGTTAGGGTTCGGGTTCGGGTTAGGGTTCGGGTTAGGGTTAGAGTACGGGTTAGGGTTAGGGTTCGGGTTAGGGTTAGGGTTAGGGTTAGGGTTAGGGTTCGGGTTAGGGTTAGGGTTAGGGTTAGGGTTAGGGTTAGGGTTCGGGTTCGGGTTAGGGTTCGGGTTAGGGTTAGAGTACGGGTGAGGGTTAGGGTTCGGTTTAGGGTTAGGGTTAGGGTTCAGTTTCGGGTTAGGGTTAGGGTTCGGTTTAGGGTTAGGGTTCGGGTTAGGGTTAGAGGTAAGGGTTAGGTTTATGGTTATTGTTCGGGTTAGGGTTAGGGTTAGGGTTAGGGTTAGTGTTAGGTTTTAGGGTTAGGGTTAGTGTTAGGGTTAGGGTTAGGGTTATGGGTTAGGGTAAGGTTCGGGTTAGGGTTAGGGCTTGGGTTCAGGCTAGGGTTAGGGTTCGGGTTAGCATTAGGGTTAGGTTTAGGGTTAGGGTTAGGGTTCGGGTTAGAGTTAGGGTTAGGATTAGGGTTCGGGTTCGGGTTAGCGTTCGGGTTAGGGTTAGAGTTAGGGTTAGGGGTTCGGGTTAGGGTTCGGGTTAGGGTTATGGTTAGGGTTAGGGTTCGGGTTAGGTTTAGGGTTCGGGTTAGAGTTCGCGTTAGAGTTAGGGTTAGGGTTCTGGTTAGGTTTAGGGTTATGGTTTGGGTTCAGGTTCGGGGTAGGGTTAGGGTTCGGGTTCAGGTTAGGGTACGGGATTGGGTTCGGGTTAGGTTTAGGGTTAGGGTTAGTTTTAGGTTTAGGGTTCGAGTTAGGGTTAGGGTTAAGGTTAGTGTTCGGGTTAGGGTTAGGTTTAGGGTTAGGGTTCGGGTTAGATTTAGGGGTTAGAGTTAGGGTTAGGGTTAGGGTTAGGGTTCGGGTTAGGGTTAGGTTTAGGGTTAGGGTTCGGGTTAGGGTTAGGGTTAGGGTTCGGGTTAGGGTTAGGGTTAGGGTTAGGTTTAGGGTTAGGGTTCGGGTTCGGTTTAGGTTTCGCGTGAGGGTTAGGGTTCGAGTTAGGGTTCGGGTTAGGATTCGGGTTAGGTTTAGGGATAGGGTTAGGTTTCGGGTTCGGGTTAGGGTTCGGTTTCGGGTTAGGGTTCGGGTTAGGGTTAGGGTTAGGGTTAGGGTTCGGGTTAGGGTTAGGGTTCGGGTTTGGGTTAGGGTTAGGTTTCGGGTTAGGGTTAGGGTTAGGGGTTAGGGTTAGGGTTAGGCTTAGGGTTAGGGCTAGGGTTAGGGTTACGGTTCGGTTTAGGGTTCGGGTTAGGGTTCGGTTTAGGGTTCGGGTTAGGGTTAGTGTTCGGGTTAGGGTTCGGGTTAGGGTTAGGGTTAGGGTTAGGGTTCGGGTTAGGGTTAGGGTTCGTGTTAGGGTTAGGTTTAGGGTTAGGGTTCATCTTAGGGATCGGGTTAGGTTTAGGGTTCGGTTTCGGGTTAGGGTTAGGGTTAGGGTTAGGTTTCGGTTCGGGTTAGGGTTCGGGTTCGGGTTCGGGTAGGGTTCGGGTTCGGGTTCGGGTTAAGGTTCGGGTTAGGTTAGGGTTCGGGTTAGGGTTCGGGTTAGGGTTCGGGTTCGGGTTAGGGTTCGGGTTAGGGTTCGGGTTAGGGTTAGGGTTCGGGTTCGGGTTAGGGTTAGGGTTAGGGTTAGGGTTCGCGTTAGGGTTAGGGTTAGGGTTAGGGTTCGGGTTAGGGTTAGGGTTATGGTTTGGGTTCGGGTTCGGGGTGGGGTTTGGGTTCGGATTCAGGTTAGGGTTCGGGTTCGGGTTCGGGTTAGGGTTCGGGTTAGGGTTAGGGTTCGGTTTAGGGTTCGGGTTAGGGTTAGTGTTAGGGTTCGTGTTAGGGTTAGGGTTAGGGTTAGGGTTAGGGTTCGGGTTAGGTTAGGGTTAGGGTTCGGTTTAGGGTTCGGGGTCGGGTTAGGGTTCGGGTTCGGGTTAGGGTTAGGGTTAGGGTTCGGGTTAGGTTTAGGGTTAGGGTTAGAGTTAGGGTTAGGTTTCGGGTTAGTGTTCGGGTTAGGGTTAGTGTTAGGGTTAGTGTTAGGGTTAGGGTTAAGGTAGGTTTAGGGTTAGGGTTCGAGTTAGGGTTAGGGTTAGGGTTCGGGTTAGGGTTAGGAATAGGGTTAGGGTTAGGGATCGGGTTAGAGTTAGGGGTTAGGTTTAGGGTTAGGGTTAGGGTTAGGTTTCGGTTTAGGGTTAGGGTTAGGGTTAGGGTTAGGATTCTGGTTAGGGTTAGGGTTCGGGTTAGGGTTAGGGTTAGGGTTAGGGTTCGGGTTAGGTTTAGGGTTAGGGTTAGGGTTCGGGTTAGAGTTAGGGTTCGGGTTAGGGTTAGTGTTAGTGTTAGGGGTTCGGGTTCGGGTTCGGGTTAGGGTTCGGGTTCGGGTTAGGGTTAGGGTTCGCGTTCGGGTTAAGGTTCGGGTTAGGGTTCGGGTTAGGGTTCGGGTTAGGGTTAGGGTTCGGGTTAGGGTTCGGGTTAGGGTTCGTGTTAGGGTTAGGGTTCAGGTTCGGGTTAGGGTTAGGGTTCGGGTTAGGGTTAGGTTTCGGGTTAGGGTTCGGGTTCGGGTTAGGGTTCGGGTATGGGTTCGGGTTAGGGTTCTGGTTAGGGTTAGGGTTCGGTTTACGGTTAGGTTTCGGGTTAGGGTTAGTGTTAGGGTTCGGGTTAGGGTTAGGGTTAGGGTTAGGGTTAGGGTTCGGTTTACGGTTAGGGTTCGGGTTAGGGTTAGGGTTAGGGTTCGGGTTAGGTTTAGGGTTAGGGTTCGGATTAGGTTTAGGGTTCGGATTAGGGTTAGGGTTAGGGTTAGGGTTCGAGTTAGGGTTAGGTTTCGGGTTAGGGTTAAGGTTAGGGTTCGGGTTAGGGTTAGGGTTCGGGTTAGGGTTAGGGTTAGGGTTCGGGTTCGGGTTCGGGTAAGGATTAGTGTTCGGGTTCGATTTAGGGTTCGGGTTAGGGTTCGGGTTAGGGTTAGGGTTAGGGTTCGGGTTCGGTTTTAGGGTTATTGTTAGGGTTCGGGTTGGAGTTCGGGTTAGGGTTAGGATTCGAGTAAGGGGTTAGGGTTCGGGTTCGTGTTAGGGTTAGGGTTAGGGTTCGGGTTAGGGTTAGTGTTAGTGTTCGGTTAGGGTTAGTGTTAGGGTTAGGTTTAGGGTTCGGGTTAGGGTTCGGGTTCGGGTTCGGGTTCGGGGTAGGGTTCGGGTTCGGGTTCGGGTTAGGGTTCAGTTTAGGGTTAGGTTTCGGGTTAGGGTTCGGGTTAGCGTTCGGGTTAGGGTTAGTGTTAGTGTTCGGGTTTGGGTTAGGGTTAGGGTTCGGGTTAGGGTTAGTGTTATGGTTTGGGTTCGGGTTCGGGGCAGGTTTTGGGTTCGGGTTCAGGTTAGGTTTCGGGTTCGGGTTAGGGGTTAGGTTTCGGGTTAGGTTTAGGGTTAGTGTTCGGGTTAGGGTTAGGGTTCGGGTTAGGGTTAGGGCTAGGGTTCGGGTTAGGGTTCGGGTTAGGGTTAGGGTTAGGTTCAGTGTTCGGGTTCGGGTTAGCATTCGGGTCAGTGTTCTGGTTAGGTTTCGGGTTAGGTTTCGGGTTAGGGTTAGGGTTCGGGTTAGGGTTAGGGTTAGGGTTCGGGTTAGGGTTCGGGTTCGGGTTAGGATTCGGTTTCGGGTTAGGGTTAGGGTTAGGGTTCGCGTTAGGGTTAGGGTTAGGGTTAGGGTTAGGGTTAGGGTTAGGGTTAGGGTTCGGGTTAGGGTTCGGGTTAGGTTTAGGGTTAGGGTTAGTCTTAGGGTTAGGGTTAGGGTTAGGTTTAGGGTTACGGTTTGAGTTAGGGTTAGGGTTAGGTTTAGGGTTCGGTTTAGGGTTAGGATTAGGGTTAGGGTTAGGTTTCGGGTTAGAGTTAAGGTTAGGGTTAGGGTTAGGGTTAGGGTTAGGGTTAGGGTTCGGTTTAGGGTTAGGGTTAGGGTTAGGGTTAGGGTTAGGGTTCGGGTTAGGGTTAGGGTTAGGTTTAGGGTTAGGGTTCGGTTTCGGGTTAGGGTTCGGGTTAGGGTTAGAGTTCGGGTTAGGGTTAGGGTTCGGGTTAGGGTTAGGGTTAGGGTTCAGTTTAGGGTTAGGGTTAGGGTTCGGTTTAGGGTTAGGGTTCGGGTTAGGGTTAGGGGTTAGGGTTAGGTTTAGGGTTATTGTTCGGGTTAGGGTTAGGGTTAGGGTTAGGGTTAGTGTTAGGTTTTAGGGTTAGGGTTAGTGTTAGGGTTAGGGTTAGGGTTATGGGTTAGGGTAAGGTTCGGGTTAGGGTTAGGGCTTGGGTTCAGGCTAGGGTTAGGGTTCGGGTTAGCGTTAGGTTTAGGTTTAGGGTTAGGGTTAGGGTTCGGGTTAGAGTTAGGGTTAGGATTAGGGTTCGGGTTCGGGTTAGCGTTCGGGTTAGGGTTCGGGTTATGGTTAGGGTTAGGGTTAGGGTTCGGGTTCGGTGTTAGGGTTATTGTTAGGTTTCCGGTTAGGGTTCGGGTTAGGGTTAGGATTCGAGTAAGGGGTTAGGGTTCGGGTTCGGGTTAGGGTTAGGGTTAGGGTTCGGGTTAGGGTTAGTGTTAGTGTTCGGTTTAGGGTTAGTGTTAGGGTTAGGGTTAGGCTTAGGGTTCGGGTTAGGGTTAGGGTTTCGGTTCGGGTTAGTTTTCGGGTTAGGGTTCGGGTTAGGGTTAGGGTTAGGGTTCGGGTAAGTGTTAGGGTTTGGGTTAGGGTTAGGTTTAGTGTTAGGTTTAGGGTTAGGGTTAGGGTTAGGGTTAGGGTTCGGGTTAGGGTTAGGGTTCGGGTTCGGGTTCGGGTTAGGGTTAGGGTTAGGGTTCGCGTTAGAGTTAGGGTTAGGGTTCGGGTTAGGTTTAGGGTTATGGTTTGGGTTCGGGTTCGGGGTAGGCTTAGGGTTCGGGTTCATGTTTGGGTTCGGGTTCGGGTTAGGTTTAGGGTTAGGGTTAGTTTTAGGGTTAGGGTTCGAGTTAGGGTTAGGGTTAAGGTTAGTGTTCGGGTTAGGGTTAGGTTTAGGGTTAGGGTTCGGGTTAGATTTAGGGGTTAGTGTTAGGGTTAGGGTTAGGGTTAGGGTTCGGGTTTGGGTTAGTGTTAGGGTTAGGGTTCCGATTAGGGTTAGGGTTAGTGTTAGGGTTAGGTTTAGGGTTAGGGTTCGGGTTCGGGTTAGGGTTCGTGTTAGGGTTAGGGTTCGAGTTAGGGTTCGGGTTAGGGTTCGGGTTAGGTTTAGGGATAGGGTTAGGGTTCGGGTTCGGGTTAGGTTTCGGGTTCGGGTTAGGGTTCGGGTTAGGGTTAGGGTTAGGGTTAGGGTTCGGGTTAGGTTTACGGTTCGGGTTTCGGTTAGGGTTAGGTTTCGGGTTAGGGTTAGGGTTAGGGGTTAGGTTTAGGGTTAGGCTTAGGGTTCGTACTAGGTTTAGGGTTACGGTTCGGTTTAGGGTTCGGGTTAGGGTTCGGTTTAGGGTTCGGGTTAGGGTTAGTGTTCGGGTTAGGGTTCGGGTTAGGGTTAGGGTTCGGGTTAGGGTTAGGGTTAGGGTTAGGGTTCGGGATAGGGTTAGGGTTCGTGTTAGGGTTAGGTTTAGGGTTAGGGTTCGTGTTAGGGATCGGGTTAGGTTTAGGGTTCGGTTTCGAGTTAGGGTTAGGGTTAGGGTTAGGGTTAGGTTTCGGTTCGGGTTAGGGTTCGGGTT
>JAVLSZ010000033.1:1187500-1190000 GCA_032313775.1 Urocyon cinereoargenteus
GGTTTCGGGTTAGGGTTAGGGTTCGGGTTAGGGTTAGGGTTAGGGTTCGGGTTAGGGTTCGGGTTCGGGTTAGGGTTCGGTTTCGGGTTAGGGTTAGGGTTAGGGTTCGCGTTAGGGTTAGGGTTAGGGTTAGGGTTAGGGTTAGGGTTAGGGTTCGGGTTAGGGTTCGGGTTAGGTTTAGGGTTAGGGTTAGTCTTAGGGTTAGGGTTAGGGTTAGGTTTAGGGTTACGGTTTGAGTTAGGGTTAGGGTTAGGTTTAGGGTTCGGTTTAGGGTTAGGATTAGGGTTAGGGTTAGGTTTCGGGTTAGATTTAAGGTTAGGGTTAGGGTTAGGGTTAGGGTTAGGGTTCGGTTTAGGGTTAGGGTTAGGGTTAGGGTTAGGGTTAGGGTTCGGGTTAGGGTTAGGGTTAGGTTTAGGGTTAGGGTTCGGTTTCGGGTTAGGGTTCGGGTTAGGGTTAGAGTTCGGGTTAGGGTTAGGGTTCGGGTTAGGGTTAGGGTTAGGGTTCAGTTTAGGGTTAGGGTTAGGGTTCGGTTTAGGGTTAGGGTTCGGGTTAGGGTTAGGGGTTAGGGTTAGGTTTAGGGTTATTGTTCGGGTTAGGGTTAGGGTTAGGGTTAGGGTTAGTGTTAGGTTTTAGGGTTAGGGTTAGTGTTAGGGTTAGGGTTAGGGTTATGGGTTAGGGTAAGGTTCGGGTTAGGGTTAGGGCTTGGGTTCAGGCTAGGGTTAGGGTTCGGGTTAGCGTTAGGTTTAGGTTTAGGGTTAGGGTTAGGGTTCGGGTTAGAGTTAGGGTTAGGATTAGGGTTCGGGTTCGGGTTAGCGTTCGGGTTAGGGTTCGGGTTATGGTTAGGGTTAGGGTTAGGGTTCGGGTTCGGTGTTAGGGTTATTGTTAGGTTTCCGGTTAGGGTTCGGGTTAGGGTTAGGATTCGAGTAAGGGGTTAGGGTTCGGGTTCGGGTTAGGGTTAGGGTTAGGGTTCGGGTTAGGGTTAGTGTTAGTGTTCGGTTTAGGGTTAGTGTTAGGGTTAGGGTTAGGCTTAGGGTTCGGGTTAGGGTTAGGGTTTCGGTTCGGGTTAGTTTTCGGGTTAGGGTTCGGGTTAGGGTTAGGGTTAGGGTTCGGGTAAGTGTTAGGGTTTGGGTTAGGGTTAGGTTTAGTGTTAGGTTTAGGGTTAGGGTTAGGGTTCGGGTTAGGGTTCGGGTTAGGGTTAGGGTTCGGGTTCGGGTTCGGGTTAGGGTTAGGGTTAGGGTTCGCGTTAGAGTTAGGGTTAGGGTTCGGGTTAGGTTTAGGGTTATGGTTTGGGTTCGGGTTCGGGGTAGGCTTAGGGTTCGGGTAAATGTTTGGGTTCGGGTTCGGGTTAGGTTTAGGGTTAGGGTTAGTTTTAGGGTTAGGGTTCGAGTTAGGGTTAGGGTTAAGGTTAGTGTTCGGGTTAGGGTTAGGTTTAGGGTTAGGGTTCGGGTTAGATTTAGGGGTTAGTGTTAGGGTTAGGGTTAGGGTTAGGGTTCGGGTTTGGGTTAGTGTTAGGGTTAGGGTTCCGATTAGGGTTAGGGTTAGTGTTAGGGTTAGGTTTAGGGTTAGGGTTCGGGTTCGGGTTAGGGTTCGTGTTAGGGTTAGGGTTCGAGTTAGGGTTCGGGTTAGGGTTCGGGTTAGGTTTAGGGATAGGGTTAGGGTTCGGGTTCGGGTTAGGGTTCGGGTTCGGGTTAGGGTTCGGGTTAGGGTTAGGGTTAGGGTTAGGGTTCGGGTTAGGTTTACGGTTCGGGTTTCGGTTAGGGTTAGGTTTCGGGTTAGGGTTAGGGTTAGGGGTTAGGTTTAGGGTTAGGCTTAGGGTTCGTACTAGGTTTAGGGTTACGGTTCGGTTTAGGGTTCGGGTTAGGGTTCGGTTTAGGGTTCGGGTTAGGGTTAGTGTTCGGGTTAGGGTTCGGGTTAGGGTTAGGGTTCGGGTTAGGGTTAGGGTTAGGGTTAGGGTTCGGGATAGGGTTAGGGTTCGTGTTAGGGTTAGGTTTAGGGTTAGGGTTCGTGTTAGGGATCGGGTTAGGTTTAGGGTTCGGTTTCGAGTTAGGGTTAGGGTTAGGGTTAGGGTTAGGTTTCGGTTCGGGTTAGGGTTCGGGTTCGGTTTCGGGTAGGGTTCGGGTTCGGGTTCGGGTTAAGGTTCGGGTTCGGGTTAGGGTTCGGGTTAGGGTTCGGGTTCGGGTTAGGGTTCGGTTTAGGGTTCGGGTTAGGGTTAGGGTTCGGGTTCGGTTTAGGGTTAGGGTTAGGGTTAGGGTTCGCGTTAGGGTTAGGGTTAGGGTTAGGGTTCGGGTTAGGGTTAGGGTTATGGTTTGGGTTCAGGTTCGGGGTAGGGTTTGGGTTCGGATTCAGGTTAGGGTTCGGGTTTGGGTTAAGGGTTAGGGTTCGGGTTAGGGTTAGGGTTAGTGTTCGGGTTAGGGTTAGGTTTAGGGTTAGTGTTAGGGTTCCGGTTACGGTTTGGGTTAGGGTTAGGGTTAGGGTTCGGGTTAGGGTTAGGGTTAGGGTT
>JAVLSZ010000033.1:1195000-1205000 GCA_032313775.1 Urocyon cinereoargenteus
TTAGGGTTCGGGATAGGTTTAGGGTTAGGGTTAGGGTTCGGGTTAGGTTTAGGGTTCGGGTTAGGGTTAGGGTTAGGGTTAGGGTTCGGGTTAGGGTTCGGTTTAGGGTTAGGGTTCGGGTTCGGGTTCGGGTTAGGGTTAGGGTTAGGGTTAGGGTTAGTGTTAGGGTTCGGGTTCGGGTTAGGGTTAGGGTTAGGGTTCGGTTTCGGGCTAGGGTTCAGGTTAGGTTTAGGGTTCCTTTTAGGGTTAGGGTTCGGGTTAGGGTTCGGGTTAGGGTTAGGGTTAGGGTTCGGGTCGGGTTAGGTTTCGGGTTCGGTTTCGTGTTAGGGTTAGGGTTCGTGTTCGGGTTAAGGTTCGGGTTAGGGTTCGGGTTAGGGTTCGGGTTAGGGTTCGGGTTAGGGTTAGGGTTCGGTTTCGGGTTAGGGTTAGGGTTAGGGTTAGGGTTAGGTTTCGGGTTCGGGTTAGGTTTCGGGTTCGGGTTAGGGTTCGAGTTAGGGTTAGGGTTAGGGTTCGGGTTCGGTTTAGGGTTAGGGTTAGGGTTCGGGTTAGGGTTAGGGTTCGGGTTAGACTTAGGGTTAGGGTTCGGGTTAGGGTTCGGGTTAGGGTTAGGGTTAGGGTTAGGGTTAGGTTTAGGGTTAGGTTTAGGGTTAGGGTTCGAGTTAGGGTTAGGGTTAGGGTTAGGGTTCGGGTTAGGGTTAGGATTAGGGTTAGGGTTAGGTTTCTGGTTAGAGTTAGGTTTTAGGGTTAGGGTTAGGGTTAGGGTAGGGTTCGGTTTAGGGTTAGGGTTAGGGTTAGGGCTAGGGTTCGGGTTAGGGTTAGGGTTAGGTTTCGGGTTAGGGTTAGGGTTACGGTTAGGGTTCGGGTTCGGGTTAGGGTTCGGGTTAGGGTTAGGGTTCGGGTTAGGGTTCGGGTTAGGGTTAGGTTTAGGGTTCAGTTTAGGGTTAGGGTTAGGGTTCGGTTTAGGGTTATGGTTCGGGTTATGTTTAGGGTTAGGGTTAGGGTTAGTGTTAGGTTTTAGGGTCAGGGTTAGTGTTAGGGTTAGGGTAAGGGTTATGGGTTAGGGTTAGGGTTAGGGTTAGGTTTCAGGTTCGGGTTAGGGTTATGTTTAGGGTTAGGGTTCGGGTTTCGGTTAGGGTTAGGGTTAGACTTAGGGTTAGGGTTCGGGTTAGCGTTCGGGTTAGGGTTAGGGTTAGGGTTAGGTTTAGGGTTAGGGTTCGAGTTAGGGTTAGGGTTAGGGTTAGGTTTCGGGTTAGGGTTAGGATAAGGTTAGGGTTAGGTTTCTGGTTAGAGTTAGGTTTTAGGGTTAGGGTTAGGGTTAGGGTTAGGGTTCGGTTTAGGGTTAGGGTTAGGGTTCGGGTTAGGTTTAGGGTTCGGGTTAGACTTAGGGTTAGGGTTCGGGTTAGGGTTCGGGTTAGGTTTAGGGTTAGGGTTAGGGTTAGGTTTAGGGTTAGGTTTAGGATTAGGGTTCGAGTTAGGGTTAGGGTTAGGGTTAGGGTTCGGGTTAGGGTTAGGATTAGGGTTAGGGTTAGGTTTCTGGTTAGAGTTAGGTTTTAGGGTTAGGGTTAGGGTTAGGGTTAGGGTTCGGTTTAGGGTTAGGGTTAGGGTTAGGGCTAGGGTTCGGGTTAGGGTTAGGGTTAGGTTTCGGGTTAGGGTTAGGGTTACGGTTAGGGTTCGGGTTCGGGTTAGGGTTCGGGTTAGGGTTAGGGTTCGGGTTAGGGTTCGGGTTAGGGTTAGGTTTAGGGTTCAGTTTAGGGTTAGGGTTAGGGTTCGGTTTAGGGTTATGGTTCGGGTTAGGGTTAGGGTTAGGGTTAGGGTTAGTGTTAGGTTTTAGGGTCAGGGTTAGTGTTAGGGTTAGGGTAAGGGTTATGGGTTAGGGTTAGGGTTAGGGTTAGGTTTCAGGTTCGGGTTAGGGTTAGGTTTAGGGTTAGGGTTCGGGTTTGGGTTAGGGTTAGGGTTAGACTTAGGGTTAGGGTTCGGGTTAGGGTTCGGGTTA
Organism: Urocyon cinereoargenteus; assembly: GCA_032313775.1. Taxonomy (NCBI): domain Eukaryota; kingdom Metazoa; phylum Chordata; class Mammalia; order Carnivora; family Canidae; genus Urocyon; species Urocyon cinereoargenteus. The sequence goes on from JAVLSZ010000033.1 coordinate 1,196,994, forward strand.
GGGTTAGGGTTAGGGTTAGGTTTAGGGTTAGGGTTCGAGTTAGGGTTAGGGTTAGGGTTAGGGTTCGGGTTAGGGGTAGGATTAGGGTTAGGGTTAGGTTTCGGGTTAGAGTTAGGGGTTAGGGTTAGGGTTAGGGTTAGGGTTAGGGTTCGGTTTAGGGTTAGGGTTAGGGTTAGGGTTAGGGTTAGGGTTAGGGTTCGGTTTAGGGTTAGGTTTAGGGTTCGCGTTAGGGTTAGGGTTAGGGTTAGGATTCGGGTTCGGGTTAGGGTTCGGGTTAGGGTTAGGGTTCGGGTTAGGGTTAGGATTAGGGTTAGGGGTTCGGGTTAGGGTTAGGGTTAGGGTTAGGGTTAGGGTTAGGTTTCGGGTTAAGGTTAGGGTTCGGGTTAGGGTTAGGGTTAGAGTTAGGGTTAGGGTTCGGGTTAGGGATCGGGTTAGGGTTAGGGTTCGGGTTCGGGTTAGGGTTAGGGTTAGGGTTAGGGTTAGGGTTCGGGTTCGGGTTAGGGTTAGGGTTAGGGTTCGTGTTCGGGCTAGGGTTCGGGTTAGGTTTAGTGTTCCTGTTAGGGTTAGGTTTCGGGTTAGGGTTCGGGTCCGGGTTAGGGTTAGGGTTAGGGTTCGGGTCCGGGTTAGGTTTCGGGCTCGGGTTCGGTTTCGGGTGAGGGTTAGGGTTCGGGTTCGGTTTAAGGTTCGGTTTAGGGTTCGGGTTAGGGTTCGGGTTAGGGATCGGGTTAAGGTTTGGTTTAGGGTTCGGGTTAGGGTTCGGGTTAGGGTTAGGTTTAGGGTTAGGATTCGGGTTCGGGTTAGGGTTCGGGTTAGGGTTAGGGTTCGGGTTCGGGTTAGGGTTCGGGTTCGGGTTAGGTTTAGGGTTAGGGTTCGGGTTAAGGTTAGGGTTCGTGTTCGGGTTAGGGTTAGGGTTAGGGTTAGGGTTCGGGTTAGGGATCGGGTTAGGGTTAGGGTTCGGGTTCGGTTTTGGGTTAGGGTTAGGGTTAAGGTTCGGGTTCGGGTTATGGTTAGGGTTAGGGTTCGGTTTCGGGCTAGGGTTCGGGTTAGGTTTAGTGTTCCTGTTAGTGGTAGGGTTCGGGTTAGGGTTCGGGTCCGGGTTAGGGTTAGGGTTTGGGTTCGGGTCCGGGTTAGGGTTCGGGTTCGGGTTCGGGTTAGGGTTAGGGTTAGGGTTCGGGTTCGGGTTAAGGTTCGGTTTAGGGTTCGGGTTAGGGTTCGTGTTAGGGATCGGGTTAGGGTTAGGTTTAGGTTTCGTGTTAGGGATCGGGTTCGGATTAGGGTTCGGTTTCGGGTTAGGGTTAGGGTTAGGGTTAGGGTTAGGTTTCGGATTCGGGTTAGGGTTCGGGTTCGGGTTCGAGTAGGGTTCGGGATCGGGTTTGGGTTAAGGTTCGGGTTCGGGTTAGGTTTCGGGTTAGGGTTCGGGTTCGGTTTAGGGTTCGGGTTAGGGTTCGGGTTAGGGTTAGGTTTCGGGTTCGGGTTAAGGTTAGGGTTAGGGTTAGGGTTCGCGTTAGGGTTAGGGTTTGGGTGAGGGTTAGGGTTCGGGTTAGGGTTAGGGTAGTGGTATGGGTTTGGTTTCGGGGTAGGGTTTGGGTTCGGGTTCAGGTTAGGGTTCGGGTTCGGGTTCGAGTTGGGGGTTAGGGTTCGGGTTAGGGTTAGGGTTAGGGTTCGGGTTAGGGTTAAGGTTCGGGTTAGGGTTAGGGTTAGGGTTCGAGTTAGGGTTAGGGTTAGGGTTCGGGTTAAGTTTAGGGTTAGGGTTAGGGTTCGGGTTAGGGTTAGGGTTAGGGTTCGGGTTAGGTTTCGGGTTAGGGTTAGGGTTCGGGTTAGGGTTAGGGTTAGGGTTGGGGTTAGGGTTAGGGTTAGGGTTAGGGTTCGGGTTAGGGTTAGGGTTCGGGTTAGGGTTAGGTTTAGGGTTCGGGTTACGGTTAGGGTTAGGGTTAGGGTTCGGGTTAGGGTTAGGTATCGGTTTAGGGTTAGGGTTAGGGTTAAGGTTAGCGTTAGGGTTAGGGTTCGGGTTAGGGATCGGTTTAGTGTTAGGGTTCTGGTTAGGGATCGGTTTAGGGTTAGGGTTCGGGTTCGAGTTAGGTTTAGGGTTAGGGTTCGGGTTCGGGCTAGGGTTCGAGTTAGGTTTAGGGTTCCTTTTAGGGTTAGGGTTCGGGTTAGGTTTCGGTTTCGGGTTTCGGTTAGGGTTAGGGTTCGGTTTCGGGTTAGGGTTCGGGTTCGGTTTCGGGTTAGGGTTAGGGTTCGTGTTCGGGTTAAGGTTCGGGTTAAGGTTCGGGTTAGGCTCCGGGTTAGGGTTAGGGTTTGGGTTAGGTTTCGGGTTAGGGTTAGGGTTCGGGTTCGGGTTAGGGCTAGGGTTAGTTTTAGGGGTTCGGGTTAGGGTACAGGTTAGGGTTAGGGTTAGTTTTAGGTTTCGGGTTAGGGTTAGGGTTAGGGTTAGTGTTCAGGTTCGGGTTAGGTTTAGGGTTAGGGTTCGGGTTAGGGTTCGTGTTAGGGTTCGGTTTAGGGTTCGGGTTAGGGTCCGGTTTAGGGTTCGGGTTAGGGTTAGTTTTCGGGTTAGGGTTCGGTTTAGTGATAGGGTTCGGTTTAGGGTTAGGGTTAGGGTTAGGGTTTCGGGTTAGGGTTCGGGTTAGGGGTAGGGTTAGGGTTAGGTTTCGGGTTAGGGTTAGGGTTCGGGTTAGGCTTCTTGTTAGCGATCGGGTTAAGGTTAGGGTTCGGTTTCGGGTTAGGGTTAGGGTTAGGGTTAGGGTAGGATTAGGGTTAGGTTTCGGGTTCGGGTTGGTGTTCGGGTTCGGGTTCGGGTTAGGGTTCGGTTTCGGGTTCGGGTTAAGGTTCGGGTTCGGGTTAGGGTTCGGGTTAGGGTTCGGTTTAGGGTTCGGGTTCGGGTTAGTGTTCGGGTTAGGGTTCATGTTAGGGTTAGAGTTCGGGTTCGGGTTATGGTTAGGGTTACGGTTAGGGTTCGCGTTAGGGTTAGGGTTAGGGTTAGTGTTAGGGTTCGGGTTAGGGTTAGGGTTATGGTTTGGGTTCGGGTTCGGGGTAGGGTTTGGGTTCGGGTTCAGGTTAGGGTTCGGGTTCGGGTTCGGGTTAGGGGTTAGGGTTTGGGTTAGGGTTAGGGTTAGAGTTCGGGTTAGGGTTAGGGTTAGGGTTAGGGTTAGGGTTCGGGTTACGGTGTGGGTTAGGGTTAGGTTTAGGTTCGGGTTAGGGTTAGGGTTAGGGTTTGGGTTAGGTTTCGGGTTCGGGTTAGGGTTAGGGTCGGGTTAGGGTTCGGTTTAGGGTTCGGTTTAGGGTTCGGGTTAGGGTTCGGGTTAGGGTTCTGGTTAGGGTTCGGGTTAGGGTTAGGATTCGTTTTAGGGTTAGAGTTAGGGTTCGGGTTAGGGTTCGGGTTCGGGTTAGGGTTCGGGTTCGGGTTAGGGTTAGGGTTCGGGTTAGGGTTAGGGTTAGGTTTCAGTTTAGGGTTAGGGTTAGGTTTCGGTTTAGGGTTAGGGTTCGGGTTAGTGTTAGGGGTCAGGGTGAGGGTTAGGGTTAGGGTTAGGGTTCGGGTTAGGGTTAGGGTTAGGGATAGGTTTAGTGTTAGGTTTTAGGGTTAGGGTTAGTGTTAGGGTTAACGTTAGGGTTCGGGTTAGGTTTCGGGTTGGGGTTAGGGTTCGGGTTCGTGTTAGGGTTCGGGTTAGGGTTAGGGTTAGGGTTAGGGTTCGTGTTAGGGATCGATTTAGGGTTAGGGTTCGGTTTCGGGTTAGGGTTAGGGTTAGGGTTAGGGTTAGGTTTCGGGTTCGGGTTAGGGTCGGGTTCGGGTTAGGGTACGGGTTCGGGTTCGGGTTAAGGTTCGGGTTCGGGTTAGGTTTCGGTTTAGGGTTCGGGTTCGGGTTAGTGTTCAGGTTAGGGTTCGGGTTAGGGTTAGGGTTCGGGTTCGGGTTATGGTTAGGGTTACGTTAGGGTTCGCGTTAGGGTTAGGGTTAGGGTTAGGGTTCGGGTTAGGGTTAGGGTTATGGTTTGGGTTCGGGTTCGGGGTAGGGTTTGGGTTCGGGTTCAGGTTAGGTTTCGGGTTCCGGTTCGGGTTAGGGGTTAGGGTTCGGGTTAGGGTTAGGGTTAGGGTTCGGATTAGGGTTAGGGTTAGGGTTAGGGTTAGGGTTCGGGTTACGGTTTGGGCTAGCGTTAGGGTTAGGGTTCGGGTTAGGGTTAGGGTTAGGGTTCGGGTTAGGGTTCGGGTTAGGGTTAGGGTTAGGGTTCGGGTTAGGGTTCGGTTAGGGTTCGGTTTAGGGTTCGGGTTAGGGTTCGGGTTAGGGTTCGGGTTAGGGTTCGGGTTAGGGTTAGGGTTCGGGTAGGGTTAGGGTTAGGGTTCGGGTTAGGGTTAGGGTTCGGGTTAGGGTTCGGATTCGGGTTAGGGTTCTGGTTCGGGTTAAGGTTAGGGTTAGGGATCGGGATAGGGTTAGGGTTAGGGTTAGACTTAGGGTTAGGTTTCGGGTTAGGGTTCGGGTTATGGTTAGAGTTAGTGTTAGGGTTAGGGTTAGGTTTAGGGTTAGGGTTCGAGTTAGGGTTAGGGTTAGGGTTAGGGTTCAGGTTAGGGTTAGGATTAGGGTTAGGGTTAGGTTTCGGGTTAGAGTTAGGGGTTAGGGTTAGGGTTAGTGTTAGGGTTAGGGTTCTGTTTAGGGTTAGGTTTAGGGTTAGGTTTAGGGTTCGGGTTAGGGTTAGGGTTAGGGTTCGGGTTACGGTTAGTGTTAGGGTTAGGTTTCGGGTTCGGGTTCGGGTTAGGGTTAGGATTTGTGTTCGGGTTAGGGTTCGGGTTAGGTTTAGGTTTAGTGTTCAGTTTAGGGTTAGGGTTAGGTTTCGGTTTAGGTTTAGGGTTCGGGTTAGGGTTAGGGGTTAGGGTTAGGGTTAGGGTTAGTGTTAGGGTTCGGGTTAGGGTTAGGGTTAGGGTTAGGGTTAATGTTAGGTTTTATGGTTAGGGTTAGTATTAGGGTTAGGGTAAGTGTTATGGGTTAGGGTTGGGGTTAGGGTTCGGGTTAGGGTTCGCTTTAAGGTTCGGGTTAGGGTTCGGTTTAGGGTTCGGGTCAGGCTTAGGGTTCGGTTTAGGGTTCGGGTTACGGTTAGGTTTCGGGTTAGGGTTAGGGTTAGGGTTAGGGGTTCGGGTTAGAGTTCGGGTTAGGGTTAGGGTTAGGGTTAGGGTTCGGGTTAGGGTTAGGGTTCTCGTTAGGGTTAGGGTTAGGGTTAGGGTTCGTGTAAGGGATCGGGTTAGGGTTAGGGTTCGGTTTCGGATTAGGGTTAGGGTTAGGGTTAGGGTTAGGGTTAGGTTTAGGTTTCGGGTTCGGGTTAGGGTTCGAATTCGGGTTTGGTTTAGGGTTCGAGTTCGGGTTCGGGTTAAGGTTCGGGTTCGGGTTAGGGTTCGGGTTAGGGTTCGGGTTCGGGTTAGTGTTCGGATTTGGGTTCGGGTTAGGGTTAGGGTTCGGGTTCGGGTTATGGTTAGGGTTATGGTTAGGGTTCGCGTTAGGGTTAGGGTTAGGGTTAGGGTTAGGGTTCGGGTTAGGGTTAGGGTTATGGTTTGGGTTCGGTTTCGGGGTAGGGTTTGGGTTCGGGTTCAGGTTAGGGTTCGGGTTCGGGTCGGGTTAGTGGTTAGGGTTCGGGTTAGGGTTAAGGTTAGGGTTCGGGTTAGGGTTAGGGTTAGGGTTAGGGTTAGGGTTAGGGTTAGGGTTCGGGTTACTGTTTGGGTTAGGGTTGGGTTAGGGTTAGGGGTAGGGTTAGGGTTAGGGTTCGATTTAGGGTTCAGGTTAGGGTTAGGGTTAGGGTTCGGGTTAGGGTTCGGTTTAGGTTTCGGTTTAGGGTTCGGGTTAGGGTTCGGGTTAGGGTTCGGGTTAGGGTTCGGGTTAGGGTTAGGGTTCGGGTTAGGGTTAGGGTTAGGGTTCGGGTTCGGGTTAGGGTTCGGGTTCGGGTTAGGGTTAGGGTTAGGGTTCGGGTTAGGGTTAGGGTTAGGTTTAGACTTAGGGTTAGGGTTCGGGTTAGGGTTCGGGTTAGGGTTAGGGTTAGGGTTAGTTTTAGGGTTAGGGTTCGAGTTAGGGTTAGGGTTAGGGTTAGGATTAGGGTTAGGGTTAGGTTTCGGGTTAGAGTTAGGGGTTAGGGTTAGGGTTAGGGTTAGGGTTCGGTTTAGGGTTAGGGTTAGGGTTCGGGTTAGGGTTAGAGTTCGGGTTATGGTTAGGGTTAGGGTTCGGGTTACGGTTAGGGTTAGGGTTAGGGTTCGGGTTAGGGTTAGGTATCGGGTTAGGTTTAGGGTTCGGGTTAAGGTTAGCGTTAGGGTTAGGGTTCGGGTTAGGGATCGGTTTAGTGTTAGGGTTCTGGTTAGGGATCGGTTTAGGGTTAGGGTTCGGGTTCGAGTTAGGTTTAGGGTTAGGGTTCGGGTTCGGGCTAGGGTTCGAGTTAGGTTTAGGGTTCCTTTTAGGGTTAGGGTTCGGGTTAGGTTTCGGGTTCGGGTTGCGGTTAGGGTTAGGGTTCGGTTTCGGGTTAGGGTTCGGGTTCGGTTTCGGGTTAGTGTTAGGGTTCGTGTTCGGGTTAAGGTTCGGGTTAGGGTTCAGGTTAGGGTCCGGGTTAGGGTTAGGGTTCGGGTTAGGTTTCGGGTTAGGGTTAGGGTTCGGGTTCGGTTTAGGGCTAGGGTTAGTTTTAGGGGTTCTGGTTAGGGTACAGGTTAGGGTTAGGGTTAGTTTTAGGGTTCGGGTTAGGGTTAGGGTTAGGGTTAGGGTTCAGGTTCGGGTTAGGTTTAGGGTTAGGGTTCGGGTTAGGGTTCGGTTTAGGGTTCGGTTTAGGGTTCGGGTTAGGGTCCGGTTTAGGGTTCGGGTTAGGGTTAGGTTTCGGGTTAGGGTTCGGTTTAGTGTTAGGGTTCGGTTTAGGGTTAGGGTTAGGGTTAGGGTTTCGGGTTAGGGTTCGGGTTAGGGGTAGGTTTAGGGTTAGGGTTCGGGTTAGGCTTCTTGTTAGCGATCGGGTTAAGGTTAGGGTTCGTTTTCGGGTTAGGGTTAGGGTTAGGGTTAGGGTAGGATTAGGGTTAGGTTTCGGTTTCGGGTTAGTGTTCGGGTTCGGGTTCGGGTTAGGGTTCGGTTTCGGGTTCGGTTTAAGGTTCGGGTTCGGGTTAGGGTTCGGGTTAGGGTTCGGGTTAGGGTTCGGGTTCGGGTTAGTGTTCGGGTTAGGGTTCATGTTAGGGTTAGAGTTCGGGTTCGGGTTATGGTTAGGGTTACGGTTAGGATTCGCGTTAGGGTTAGGGTTAGGGTTAGTGTTAGGGTTCGGGTTAGGGTTAGGGTTATGGTTTGGGTTAGGTTTAGGGATAGGGTTAGGGTTCGGTTTCGGGTTAGGGTTCGGGTTCGGGTTAGGGTTCGGGTTAGGGTTAGGGTTAGGGTTAGGGTTCGGGTTAGGTTTACGGTTCGGGTTTCGGTTAGGGTTAGGTTTCGGGTTAGGGTTAGGGTTAGGGGTTAGGGTTCGGGTTAGGGTTAGAGTTAGGGTTCGGGATAGGTTTAGGGTTCGTGTTAGGGTTAGGTTTAGGGTTAGGGTTCGTGTAAGGGATCGGGTTAGGTTTAGGGTTCGGTTTCGAGTTAGGGTTAGTGTTAGGGTTAGGGTTAGGTTTCGGTTCGGGTTAGGGTTCGGGTTCGGTTTCGGGTAGGGTTCGGGTTCGGGTTCGGGTTAAGGTTCGGGTTCGGGTTAGGGTTCGGGTTAGGGTTCGGGTTCGGGTTAGGGTTCGGTTTAGGGTTCGGGTTAGGGTTAGGGTTCGGGTTCGGGTTAGGGTTAGGGTTAGGGTTAGGGTTCGCGTTAGGGTTAGGGTTAGGTTTAGGGTTCGGGTTAGGGTTAGGGTTATGGTTTGGGTTCAGGTTCGGGGTAGGGTTTGGGTTCGGATTCAGGTTAGGGTTCGGGTTTGGGTTAGGGGTTAGGGTTCGGGTTAGGGTTAGGGTTAGGGTTCGGGTTAGGGTTAGGTTTAGGGTTAGTGTTAGGGTTCGGGTTACGGTTTGGGTTAGGGTTAGGGTTAGGGTTCGTGTTAGGGTTAGG
>JAVLSZ010000033.1:1210000-1212500 GCA_032313775.1 Urocyon cinereoargenteus
GTTAGGGTTCGGGTTAGGGTTCGGGTTCGGGTTAGTGTTCGGGTTAGGGTTCATGTTAGGGTTAGAGTTCGGGTTCGGGTTATGGTTAGGGTTACGGTTAGGGTTCGCGTTAGGGTTAGGGTTAGGGTTATTGTTAGGGTTCGGGTTAGGGTTAGGGTTATGGTTTGGGTTCGGGTTCGGGGTAGGGTTTGGGTTCGGGTTCAGGTTAGGGTTCGGGTTCGGGTTCGGGTTAGGGGTTAGGGTTTGGGTTAGGGTTAGGGTTAGAGTTCGGGTTAGGGTTAGGGTTAGGGTTAGGGTTAGGGTTCGGGTTACGGTGTGGGTTAGGGTTAGGTTTAGGTTCGGGTTAGGGTTAGGGTTAGGGTTTGGGTTAGGTTTCGGGTTCGGGTTAGGGTTAGGGTCGGGTTAGGGTTCGGTTTAGGGTTCGGTTTAGGGTTCGGGTTAGGGTTCGGGTTAGGGTTCTGGTTAGGGTTCGGGTTAGGGTTAGGATTCGTTTTAGGGTTAGAGTTAGGGTTCGGGTTAGGGTTCGGTTCGGGTTAGGGTTCGGGTTCGGGTTAGGGTTAGGTTTCGGGTTAGGGTTAGGGTTAGGTTTCAGTTTAGGGTTAGGGTTAGGTTTCGGTTTAGGGTTAGGGTTCGGGTTAGTGTTAGGGGTCAGGGTGAGGGTTAGGGTTAGGGTTAGGGTTCGGGTTAGGGTTAGGTTTAGGGATAGGTTTAGTGTTAGGTTTTAGGGTTAGGGTTAGTGTTAGGGTTAACGTTAGGGTTCGGGTTAGGTTTCGGGTTGGGGTTAGGGTTCGGGTTCGTGTTAGGGTTCGGGTTAGGGTTAGGGTTAGGGTTAGGGTTCGTGTTAGGGATCGATTTAGGGTTAGGGTTCGGTTTCGGGTTAGGGTTAGGGTTAGGGTTAGGGTTAGTGTTAGGTTTCGGGTTCGGGTTAGGGTCGGGTTCGGGTTAGGGTTCGAGTTCGGGTTCGGGTTAAGGTTCGGGTTCGGGTTAGGTTTCGGGTTAGGGTTCGGGTTCGGGTTAGTGTTCAGGTTAGGGTTCGGGTTAGGGTTAGGGTTCGGGTTCGGGTTATGGTTAGGGTTAAGTTAGGGTTCGCGTTAGGGTTAGGGTTAGGGTTAGGGTTCGGGTTAGGGTTAGGGTTATGGTTTGGGTTCGGGTTCGGGGTAGGGTTTGGGTTCGGGTTCAGGTTAGGTTTCGGGTTCCGGTTCGGGTTAGGGGTTAGGGTTCGGGTTAGGGTTAGGGTTAGGTTTCGGGTAAGGGTTAGGGTTAGGGTTAGGGTTAGGGTTCGGGTTACGGTTTGGGCTAGCGTTAGGGTTAGGGTTCGGGTTAGGGTTAGGGTTAGGGTTCGGGTTAGGGTTCGGGTTAGGGTTAGGGTTAGGGTTCTGGTTAGGGTTCGGTTAGGGTTCGGTTTAGGGTTCGGGTTAGGGTTCGGGTTAGAGTTCGGGTTAGGGTTCGGTTTAGGGTTAGGGTTCGGGTAGGGTTAGGGTTAGGGTTCGGGTTAGTGTTAGGGTTAGGGTTAGGTTTAGGGTTAGGGTTCGAGTTAGGGTTACGGTTAGGGTTAGGGTTCAGGTTAGGGTTAGGATTAGGGTTAGGGTTAGGTTTCGGGTTAGAGTTAGGGGTTAGGGTTAGGGTTAGGGTTAGGGTTAGGGTTCTGTTTAGGGTTAGGTTTAGGGTTAGGTTTAGGGTTCGGGTTAGGGTTAGGGTTAGGGTTCGGGTTACGGTTAGTGTTAGGGTTAGGGTTCGGGTTCGGGTTCGGGTTAGGGTTAGGATTTGGGTTCGGTTTAGTGTTCGGGTTAGGTTTAGGTTTAGTGTTCAGTTTAGGGTTAGGGTTAGGTTTCGGTTTAGGTTTTGGGTTCGGGTTAGGGTTAGGGGTTAGGGTTAGGGTTAGGGTTAGTGTTAGGGTTCGGGTTAGGGTTAGGGTTAGGGTTAGGGTTAATGTTAGGTTTTAGGGTTAGGGTTAGTATTAGGGTTAGGGTAAGGGTTATGGGTTAGGGTTAGGGTTAGGGTTCAGGTTCGGGTTAGGGTTAGGTTTAGGGTTAGGGTTGGGGTTAGGGTTCGGGTTAGGGTTCGCTTTAAGGTTCGGGTTAGGGTTCGGTTTAGGGTTCGGGTCAGGCTTAGTGTTCGGTTTAGGGTTCGGGTTACGGTTAGGTTTCGGGTTAGGGTTAGGGTTAGGGTTAGGGTTCGGGTTAGGGTTAGGGTTCTCGTTAGGGTTAGGGTTAGGGTTAGGGTTCGTGTAAGGGATCGGGTTAGGGTTAGGGTTCGGTTTCGGATTAGGTTTAGGTTTAGGGTTAGGGTTAGGGTTAGGTTTAGGTTTCGGGTTCGGGTTAGGGTTCGAATTCGGGTTTGGGTTAGGGTTCGATTTCGGGTTCGGGTTAAGGTTCGGGTTCGGGTTAGGGTTCGGTTTAGGGTTCGGTTTAGGATTCGGGTTAGGGTTCGGGTTAGGGTTCGGGTTAGGGTTAGGGTTCGGGTTAGGGTTAGGGTTAGGGTTCGGGTTCGGTTTAGTGTT
>JAVLSZ010000033.1:1220000-1290000 GCA_032313775.1 Urocyon cinereoargenteus
CGGGTTAAGGTTCGGGTTCGGGTTAGGGTTCGGGTTAGGTTTCGGGTTCGGTTTAGGGTTCGGGTTAGGGTTCGGGTTAGGGTTAGGGTTAGGGTTCGGGTTAGGGTTAGGGTTAGGGTTAGGGTTCGCGTTAGGGTTAGGGTTAGGTTTAGGGTTAGGGTTCGGGTTAGGGTTAGGGTTGTGGTTTGGGTTTGGTTTCGGGGTAGGGTTTGGGTTCAGGTTCAGGTTAGGGTTCGGGTTCGGGTTCGGGTTAGGGGTTAGGGTTCGGGTTAGGGTTAGGGTTAGGGTTCGGGTTAGGGTTAGGTTTAGGGTTAGGGTTAGGGTTCGGGTTAGGGTTAGGGTTAGGGTTCGGGTTAGGGTTAGGGTTAGGGTTAGGGTTCGGGTTAGGGTTAGGGTTAGGGTTTGGGTTAGGGTTCGGGTTAGGGTTAGGGTTCGGGTTAGGGTTAGGGTTAGGGTTCGGGTTAGGGTTAGGGTTAGGGTTCGGGTTAGGGTTAGGGTTAGGGTTCGGCTTACGGTTAGGTTTAGGGTTAGGGTTAGGGTTCGGGTTAGGGGTAGGTTTCGGGATAGGGTTAGGGTTAGGGTTAGGGTTAGGGTTCGGGTTAGGGATCGGATTAGTGTTAGGGTTCGGGTTAGGGATCGGTTTAGGTTTAGGTTTCGGGTTCGGGTTACGGTTAGGGTTAGGGTTCGGGTTCGGGTTAGGGTTCGGGTTCGGTTTCGGGTTAGGGTTAGGTTTCGGGTTCAGGTTAATGTTCGGGTTAGGGTTCGGGTTAGGGTCCGGGTTAGGGTTAGGGTTAGGGTTCGGGTTAGGGTTCGTGTTAGAGTTAGGGTTCGGGTTAGCTTTAGGGTTAGTTTTAGGGGTTCAGGTTAGGGTTCAGGTTAGGGTTAGGGTTAGGTTTAGGGTTCGGGTTAGGGTTAGGGTTCGGGTTAGGGTTAGGGTTTGGGTTAGCGTTCGGGTTAGCGATGGGGTTAGGGTTAGGGTTCGGTTTCGGGTTGGGGTTAGGGTTAGGGTTAGGGTTAGGGTTCAGGTTCGGGTTAGGTTTAGGGTTAGGGTTCGGTTTAGGGTTCGGGTTGTCGTTCGGTTTAGGGTTCGGGTTAGGGTTAGGTTTAGGGTTAGGGTTCGGGTTAGGGTTCGGTTTAGCGTTCGGTTTAGGGTTCGGGTTAGGGTCCGGTTTAGGGTTCGGGTTAGGGTTAGGTTTCGGGTTAGGGTTCGGTTTAGGGTTAGGGTTCGGGTTAGGGTTAGGGTTAGGGTTAGGGGTTCGGGTTATGGTTCGGGTTAGAGTTAGGGTTAGGTTTAGGGTTCGGGTTACGGTTAGGGTTCGGGTTAGGGTTAGGGTTAGGGTTAGGGTTCTTGTTAGGGATCGGGTTAGGGTTAGTGTTCGGTTTCGGGTTAGGGTTAGGGTTAGGGTTAGGGTAGGATTAGGGTTAGGTTTCGGGTTCGGGTTAGGGTTCGGGTTCGGTTTCGGGTTAGGGTTCGGGTTCGGGATCGTGTTAAGGTTCGGGTTCGGGTTAGTGTTCGGGTTAGGGTTCGGGTTAGGGTTCGGGTTCGGGTTAGTGTTCGGGTTAGGGTTCGGGTTAGGGTTAGGGTTCGGGTTCGGGTTATGGTTAGTGTTATGGTTAGGGTTCGCGTTAGGGTTAGGGTTAGGGTTAGGGTTAGGGTTCGGTTCAGGGTTAGGGTTATGGTTTGGGTTCGGGTTCGGGGTAGGGTTTGGGTTCTGGTTCAGGTTAGGGTTCGGGTTCGGGTTCGGGTTATGGGTTAGGGTTCGGGTTACGTTTAGGGTTAGGGTTCGGGTTAGGGTTACGGTTAGGGTTAGGGTTAGGGTTCGGGTTACGGTGTGGGTTAGGGTTAGGGTTAGGGTTCGGGTTAGGGATAGGGTTAGGGTTTGGGTTAGGGTTCGGGTTCGGGTAAGGGTTAGGGTCGGGTTAGGGTTCGGTTTAGGGTTCGGTTTATGGTTCGGGTTAGGGTTCGGGATAGGGTTCGGGTTAGGGTTCGGGTTAGGGTTAGGGTTCGGGTTAGGGTTAGGGTTCGGGTTAGGTTTCGGGTTCTGGTTAGGGTTCGGGTTAGGGTTAGGGTTAGTGTTCGGGTTAGGGTTAGGGTTAGGTTTCAGTTTAGGGTTAGGGTTAGGGTTCGGTTTAGGGTTAGGTTTCGGGTTAGGGTTAGGGGTTAGGGTTAGGGTTAGGGTTAGGGTTAGGGTTCGGGTTAGGTTTAGGGTTAGGGTTCGGGTTAGTGTTAGGTTTTAGGGTTAGGGTTAGTGTTAGGGCTAGGGTTAGGGTTCGGGTTAGGGTTCTGGTTGGGTTTAGGGTACGGGTTCGGGTTAGGGTTAGGTTTAGGGTTCGGGTAAGGGTTAGGGTTAGGGTTAGGGTTAGGGTTAGGGTTCAGTTTAGGGTTAGGGTTAGGGTTTGGTTTAGGGTTAGGGTTCGGGTTTAGGGTTAGGTTTAGGGATAGGGTTAGGGTTAGGGTTCGGTTTAGGGTTAGGGTTAGGGTTATGGGTTAGGGATAGGGTTAGTTTTAGGGTTAGGCTTAGGGTTCGTGCTAAGGTTAGGGTTAGGGTTAGGGTTAGGGTTAGAGTTCGGGTTAAGGTTAGGGTTAGTGTTAGGGTTCGGGTTAGGGTTAGGGTTAGGGTTCGGGTTAGGGTTAGGGTTAGGGTTAGGATTCGGGTTCGGGGTTAGGGTTAGGATTCGGGTTAGGGTTAGGGTTAGGGTTCGGGTTAGGTTTCGGGTTAGAGATCGGGTTAGGGTTAGGGTTCGGGTTAGGGTTCGGGATAGGGTTAGGGTTCGGGTTAGGTTTAGGGTTAGGGTTAGGGGTTCGGTTAGGGTTCGGGTTAGATTAGGGTTAGGGTTAGGGATCGGGTTAGGGTTAGGGTTCGGATTAGGTTTAGGGTTAGGGTTAGGGTTAGGGTTCGTGTTAGGATTCGGGTTAGGGTTAGGGTTCGGTTTCGGGTTAGATTTAGGGTTAGGGTTAGGGTTAGTGTTAGGGTTAGGGTTCGAGTTCGGGTTAGGGTTCGGGTTCGGGTTAGGGTTCGGGTTCGGGTTCGGTTTATGGTTCGGGTTCGGGTTAGGGTTCGGGTTAGGGTTCGGGTTAGTGTTCGGGTTAGGGTTCGGGCTAGGGTTAGGGTTCGGGTTCGGGTTAGGGTTAGGGTTAGGTTTAGGGTTAGGGTTCGTGTTAGGGTTAGGGTTACTGTTAGGTTTAGGGTTCCGATTAAGGTTACGGTTATGGTTTGGGTTCGGGTTCGGGGTCGGGTTTGGGTTCGGGTTCATGTTAGGGTTCGGGTTCGGGTTCGGGTTAGGGGTTAGGGTTCGGGTTAGGGTTAGGGTTAGGGTTCGGGTTATGGTTAGGGTTAGGGTTAGGGTTAGGGTTAGGTTTCGGGTTACGGTTTGGGTTAGGGTTAGGGTTCGGGTTAGGGTTAGGGTTCGGGATAGGTTTCGGGTTAGGGTTAGGGTTAGGGTTCGGGTTAGGTTTCGGTTTAGGGTTCGGGTTAGGGTCAGGTTTAGGGTTAGGGTTCGGGTTAGGTTCAGGGTTCGGGTTAGGGTTCGGGTTCGGGTTAGGGTTAGGGTTAGGGTTCGGGTTAGGGTTAGCGTTAGGGTTCGAGTTAGGGTTAGGGTTCGGGTTAGGGTTCGGGTTAGGGTTAGGGTTAAGGTTAGGGTTAGGGTTAGGGTTAGGTTTAGGGTTAGGGTTCGAGTTAGTGTTAGGGTTAGTTTTAGGGTTCGGGTTAGGGTTAGGATTAGGGTTAGGGTTAGGTTTCGGGTTAGAGTTAGGGGTTAGCGTTAGGGTTAGGGTTCGGTTTAGGGAGAGGGTTAGGGTGAGGGTTAGGGTTCGTGTTAGGGTTAGGGTTAGGATTCGGGTTAGGGTTAGGGTTAGGGGTAGGGTTAGGGTTCGGGTTCGGGTTAGGGTTCGGGTTAGGGTTAGGGTTCGGGTTAGGGTTAGGGTTCGGGTTAGGGTTAGGGTTAGGGTTCAGTTTAGGGTTAGGGTTAGGGTTCGGTTTAGGGTTAGGGTTCGCGTTAGGGTTAGGGGTTAGGGTTAGGGTTAGGGTTAGGGTTCGCGTTAGGGTTAGGGTTAGGGTTAGTGTTAGGTTTTAGCGTTAAGGTTAGTGTTAGGGTTAGGGTTAGGGTTATGGGTTAGGGTTAGGGTTAGGGTTAGGTTTCGGGTTCGGGTTAGGGTTCGGGTTAGTGTTAGGGTTAGGGTTAGGTTTAGGGTTAGGGTTCAGGTACGGGTTAGGGTTAGTGTTAGGGTTAGGGTTCGGGTTAGAAGTAGGGTTAGTGTTAGGGCTTGGGTTCGGGTTTGGGTTAGGGTTCGGGTTAGGGTAAGTTTTAGGTTTAGGGTTAGGGTTAGGGTTCGGGTTCGGGTTAGGGTTAGGGTTAGGGTTCGGGTTAGGGTTAGGGTTCGGGTTAGGTTTAGGGTTCGGGTTAGGGTTAGGGCGAGGGTTAGCGTTCAGTTTAGGGTTTGGGTTAGGGTTCGGGTTAGGTTTAGGGTGAGGGTTAGGGTTCGGGTTAGGGTTAGGTTTAGGTTTAGGTTTAGGGTTAGGGTTCGGGTTAGGGTTAGGGTTAGGTTTCGGGTTCGGGTTAGGGTTCGGGTTAGTGTTAGGGTTAGGGTTAGGTTTAGGGTTAGGGTTCAGGTACGGGTTAGGGTTAGTGTTAGGGTTAGGGTTCGGGTTAGAAGTAGGGTTCGGGTTAGGGTTAGGGTTCGGGTTCGGATTAGGGTTAGAGTTTGGGTTAGGGTTCGGGTTAGGGTTAGGGTTCGGGTTAGGGTTAGGGTTCGGGTTTGGGTTAGGGTTAGTGGTAGGGTTAGGGTTCGGGTAAGGGTTAGGGTTCGGGTTCGGGTTAGGATTAGTGTTAGGGTTAGGGTTCAGGTTAGGGTTAGGGTTCGGGTTCGGGTTACTGTTAGGGTTAGGGTTAGGGTTCGGCTTAGGGTTAGGGTTAGGGTTCGGGTTAGGGTTAGGGTTAGGGTTAGGGTTCAGGTTAGGGTTAGGGTTCGGGTTAGGGTTAGGGTTAGGTTTCGGGTTACGGTTAGGGTTAGGGTTAGGGTTAGGGTTCGGGTTAGGGTTATGGTTCGGGTTAGGGTTAGGGTTAGGGTTAGGGTTAGGGTTTGGGTTCGGGTTAGGAATTGGTTTAGTGTTAGGGTTCGGGTTAGGGATCGGTTTAGGGTTAGGGTTCGGGTTCGAGTTAGGTTTAGGGTTAGGGTTCGGGTTCGGGCTAGGGTTCGAGTTAGGTTTAGGGTTCCTTTTAGGGTTAGGGTTCGGGTTAGGTTTCGGGTTCGGGTTACGGTTAGGGTTAGGGTTCGGGTTCGGGTTAGGGTTCGGGTTCGGGTTAGGCTTCGGGTTAGGGTCCGGGTTAGGGTTAGGGTTAGGGTTCGGGTTAGGGTTTGGGTTAGGGTTAGGGTTCCGGTTAGTGTTAGGGTTAGTTTTAGGGGTTCGGGTTAGGGTTCGGGTTAGGGTTAGGGTTCGGGTTCGGGTTACGGTTAGGGTTAGGGTTAGGGTTCGGTTTCGGGTTAGGGTTAGGGTTAGGGTTAGGGTTAGGGTTAGGGTTCGGGTTCGGGTTACGGTTAGGGTTAGGGTTAGGGTTCGGTTTCGGGTTAGGGTTAGGGTTAGGGTTAGGGTTAGGGTCAGGGTTCGGGTTAGGGTTAGGGTTAGGGTTATGGTTCGGTTTAGGGATAGGGTTAGGGTTCGGGTTAGGGTTCGGCTTAGGGTTCAGGTTAGGTTTAGTGTTCGGGTTAGGGTTCGGGTTAGGGTTAGGGTTAGGGTTAGGATTTGGGTTAGCGTTAGGTTTAGGGTTCGCGTTAGGGTTAGGGTTCGGGTTAGGGTTCGATTTGGGTTCGGGTTAGGGTTAGAGTTTGGGTTAGGGTTAGGGTTCGGGTTAGGGTTAGGGTTCCGGTTAGGGTTAGGGTTAGGTTTCCGGTTCGGGTTAGGGTTAGGGTTCGTGCTAGGGTTAGGGTTTGGGTTACGGTTAGGGTTAGGGTTAGGGTTAGGGTTCTGGTTAGGGTTAGGGTTAGGGTTCGGGTTAGGGTTCGGGTTAGGGTTCGGGTTAGGGTTAGGGTTCGGGTTAGGGTTAGGGTTAGGGTTAGGGTTAGGGTTAAGGTTCGTGTTAGGTTTAGGGTTCGGGTTAGGGTTGGGGTTAGGGTTCGGGATAGGGTTCGGGTTCGGGTTAGGGTTAGGGTTCGGGTTAGGGTTCGGGTTAGGGTTAGGGTTCGGGTTCGGGTTAGGGTTAGGGGTTAGGGTTCGGATTTGGGTTAGGGTTAGGGTTAGGTTTCGGGTTAGGGTTAGGGGTTAGTGTTAGGGTTAGTGTTAGGGTTAGGATTAGCGTTAGGCTTCGGATTAGGATTAGGTTAGGGTTAGGGTTAGGGTATGGATTAGGGTGAGGGTTAGGTTTAGGGTTAGGGTTCGGGTTAGGGTTAGTGTTCGGGTTAGGGTTAGGGTTAGGGTTAGGGTTAGGGTTAGGGTTAGGTTTCGGGTTAACGTTCGGTTTAGGTTTAGGGTTAGGGTTCGTATTAGGGTTAGGGTTAGGGTTAGGGTTAGGGTTCGGGTTTGGGTTAGGGTTCGGTGTCGGGTTAGGGTTAGGGTTAGGGTTGGGTTCGGGTTAGGGTTAGGGTTCGGTTTCGGGTTAGGGTTAGGGTTAGGGTTAGGGTTCGGGTTAGGGTTAGGGTTAGGTTTAGGGTTAGGGTTAAGGTTTGGGTTAGGGTTAGGGTTAGGGTTAGGTTTAGAGTTAGGGTTCGGGTTCGGGTTAGGGTTAGTGTTAGGATTAGGGTTAGGGTTAGGGTTAGGGTTAGGGTTAGGGTTCGGTTTAGGGTTAGGGTTAGGTTTCGGGTTAACGTTCGGTTTAGGGTTAGGGTTAGGGTTCGGGTTCGGGTTAGGGTTAGGGTTAGGGTTAGGGTTAGGGTTCGGGTTTGGGTTAGGGTTCGGTTTCGGGTTAGGGTTAGGGTTAGGGTTGGGTTCGGGTTAGGGTTAGGGTTCGGTTTCGGGTTAGGGTTCGGGTTAGGTTTCGTGTTCGTGTTACGGTTAGGGTTAGGGTTCAGGTTCGGGTTAGGGTTCGGGTTCGGTTTCGGGTTAGGGTTAGGGTTCGGGTTCGGGTTAAGGTTCGGGTTAGGGTTCGGGTTAGGGTCCGGGTTAGGGTTAGGGTTAGGGTTCGGGTTTGGGTTCGGGTTAGGGTTAGGGTTTGGGTTAGGTTTAGGGTTAGTTTTAGGGGTTCGGGTTAGGGTTCAGGTTAGGGTTAGGGTTAGGTTTAGGGTTCGGGTTAGGGTTAGGGTTCGGGTTAGGGTTAGGGTTGTGGTTAGCGTTCGGGTTAGCGATCGGGTTAGGGTTAGGGTTCGGTTTCGGGTTCGGGTTAGGTTTCGGGTTAGGGTTAGGGTTAGGTTTAGACTTAGGGTTAGGGTTCGGGTTAGGGTTCGGGTTCGGGTTAGGGTTAGGGTTAGTTTTAGGGTTAGGGTTCGAGTTAGGGTTAGGGTTAGGGTTCGGGTTAGGGTTAGGATTAGGGTTAGGGTTAGGTTTCGGGTTAGAGTTAGGGTTTAGGGTTAGGGTTAGGGTTAGGCTTAGGGTTCGGTTTAGGGTTAGGGTTAGGGTTAGGGTTAGGGTTAGGGTTCGGGTTAGGGTTAGGGTTAGGGTTCGGGTTAGGGTTAGGGTTAGGGTTCGGGTTCGGGTTAGGGTTCGGGTTAGGGTTAGGGTTCGGGTTAGGGTTAGGGTTCGGGTTAGGGTTAGGTTTAGGGTTCAGTTTAGGGTTAGGGTTAGGGTACGGTTTAGGGTTAGGGTTCGGGTTAGGGTTAGGGGTTAGGGTTAGGGTTAGTGTTAGGGTTAGGGTTAGGGTTATGTGATAGGGTTAGGTTTAGGGTTAGGGTTACGGCTTGGGTTCGGGTTAGGGTTAGGGTTCGGGTTAGGGTTAGGTTTAGGGTTAGGGTTAGGGTTAGGGTTCGGGTTAGGGTAAGGGTTAGGGTTAGGGTTCGGGTTAGGGTAAGGGTTAGGGTTAGGGTTCGGGTTAGGGTTAGGGTTCGGGTTAGGGTTAGGGTTAGGGGTATCGTTAGGGGTTCTGGTTAGGGTTCGGGTTAGGGTTAGGGTTAGGGTTATGGTTCGGGTTAAGGATAGGTTTCGGGTTAGGGTTAGGGTTAGGGTTAGGGTTAGGGTTCTTGTTAGGGATCGGGTTAGGGTTAGGGTTCGGGTTCGGGTTCGGGTTAGGGTTAGGGTTAGGGTTAGGGTTCGGGTTCGGGTTAGGGTTAGGTTTAGGGTTCGGGATCGGGCTAGGGTTCGGATTAGGTTTAGTGTTCCTGTTAGTGTTAGGGTTCGGGTTAGGGTTCGGGTCCGGGTTAGGGTTAGGGTTAGGGTTCGGGTCCGGGTTAGGGTTCGGGTTCGGGTTCGGGTTCGGTTTAGGGTTAGGGTTCGGATTCGGGTTAAGTTTCGGTTTAGGGTTCGGGTTAGGGTTCGGGTTAGGGATCGGGTTAGGGTTAGTGTTAGGGTTCGTGTTAGGGATCGGGGTAGGATTAGGGTCGGTTTCGGGTTAGGGTTAGGGTTAGGGTTAGGGTTAGGGTTAGGGTTAGGGTTAGGTTTCGGGTTCGGGTTAGGGTTCGGGTTCGGGTTTGGGTAGGGTTAGGGATTGGGTTCGGGTTAAGGTTCGGGTTCGGGTTAGGGTTCGGGTTAGGTTTCGGGTTCGGTTTAGGGTTCGGGTTAGGGTTCGGGTTAGGGTTAGGGTTAGGGTTCGGGTTAGGGTTAGGGTTAGGGTTAGGGTTCACGTTAGGGTTAGGGTTAGGGTTAGGGTTAGGGTTCGGGTTAGGGTTAGCGTTGTGGTTTGGGTTTGGTTTCGGGGTAGGGTTTGGGTTCAGGTTCAGGTTAGGTATCGGGTTCGGGTTCGGGTTAGGGGTTAGGGTTCGGGTTAAGGTTAGGGTTAGGGTTCGGGTTAGGGTTAGGGTTAGGGTTCGGGTTCGGGTTAGGGTTAGGTTTAGGGTTAGGGTTAGGGTTCGGGTTAGGGTTAGGGTTAGGGTTTGGGTTAGGGTTCGGGTTAGGGTTAGGGTTCGGGTTAGGGTTAGGGTTAGGGTTCGGGTTAGGGTTAGGGTTAGGGTTCGGGTTAGGGTTAGGGTTAGGGTTCGGGTTACGGTTAGGTTTAGGGTTAGGGTTAGGGTTCGGGTTAGGGGTAGGTTTCGGGATAGGGTTAGGGTTAGGGTTAGGGTTAGGGTTAGGGTTCGGGTTAGGGATCGGATTAGTGTTAGGGTTCGGGTTAGGGATCGGTTTAGGGTTAGGTTTCGGGTTCGGGTTACGGTTAGGGTTAGGGTTCGGGTTCGGGTTAGGGTTCGGGTTCGGTTTCGGGTTAGGGTTAGGGTTCGGGTTCGGGTTAATGTTCGGGTTAGGGTTCGGGTTAGGGTCCGGGTTAGGGTTAGGGTTAGGGTTCGGGTTAGTGTTCGGGTTAGGGTTAGGGTTCGGGTTAGGTTTAGGGTTAGTTTTAGGGGTTCGGGTTAGGGTTCAGGTTAGGGTTAGGGTTAGGTTTAGGGTTCGGGTTAGGGTTCGGGTTAGGGTTAGGGTTTGGGTTAGCGTTCGGGTTAGCGATCGGGTTAGGGTTAGGGTTCGGTTTCGGGTTAGGGTTAGGGTTAGGGTTCGGGTTAGGGTTCGGGTTAGCGTTCGGTTTAGGGTTCGGTTTAGGGTTAGGTTTAGGGTTAGGGTTCGGGTTAGGGTTAGGGGTTAGGGTTCGGGTTTGGGTTAGGGTTAGGGTTAGGTTTCGGGTTAGGGTTAGGGGTTAGTGTTAGGGTTAGTGTTAGGGTTAGGATTAGCGTTAGGCTTCGGATTAGGATTAGGTTAGGGTTAGGGTTAGGGTACGGGTTAGGGTGAGGGTTAGGTTTAGGGTTAGGGTTCGGGTTAGGGTTAGTGTTCGGGTTAGGGTTAGGGTTAGGGTTAGGGTTAGGGTTAGGTTTCGGGTTAACGTTCGGTTTAGGTTTAGGGTTAGGGTTCGTGTTAGGGTTAGGGTTAGGGTTAGGGTTAGGGTTCGGGTTTGGGTTAGGGTTCGGTGTCGGGTTAGGGTTAGGGTTAGGGTTGGGTTCGGGTTAGGGTTAGGGTTCGGTTTCGGGTTAGGGTTAGGGTTAGGGTTAGGTTTCGGGTTAGGGTTAGGGTTAGGTTTAGGGTTAGGGTTAAGGTTTGGGTTAGGGTTAGGGTTAGGGTTAGGTTTAGAGTTAGGGTTCGGGTTCGGGTTAGGGTTAGTGTTAGGATTAGGGTTAGGGTTAGGGTTAGGGTTAGGGTTAGGGTTCGGGTTAGGGTTAGGGTTAGGTTTCGGGTTAACGTTCGGTTTAGGGTTAGGGTTAGGGTTCGGGTTCGGGTTAGGGTTAGGGTTAGGGTTAGGGTTCGGGTTTGGGTTAGGGTTCGGTTTCGGGTTAGGGTTAGGGTTAGGGTTAGGGTTGGGTTCGGGTTAGGGTTAGGGTTCGGTTTCGGGTTAGGGTTCGGGTTAGGTTTCGTGTTCGTGTTACGGTTACGGTTAGGGTTCGGGTTCGGGTTAGGGTTCGGGTTCGGTTTCGGGTTAGGGTTAGGGTTCGGGTTCGGGTTAAGGTTCGGGTTAGGGTTCGGGTTAGGGTCCGGGTTAGGGTTAGGTTTAGGGTTCGGGTTTGGGTTCGGGTTTGGGTTAGGGTTTGGGTTAGGTTTAGGGTTAGTTTTAGGGGTTCGGGTTAGGGTTCAGGTTAGGGTTAGGGTTAGGTTTAGGGTTCGGGTTAGGGTTAGGGTTCGGGTTAGGGTTAGGGTTGTGGTTAGCGTTCGGGTTAGCGATCGGGTTAGGGTTAGGGTTCGGTTTCGGGTTAGGGTTAGGTTTAGGTTTAGGGTTAGGGTTCAGGTTCGGGTTAGGTTTAGGGTTAGGGTTCGGGTTAGGGTTCGGGTTAGCGTTCGGTTTAGGGTTCGGGTTAGGTTCCGGTTTAGGGTTCGGGTTAGGGTTAGGTTTCGGGTTAGGGTTCGGTTTAGGGTTAGGGTTCGGGTTAGGGTTAGGGTTAGGGTTAGGGGTTCGGGTTATGGTTCGGGTTAGGGTTAGGGTTAGGGTTAGGGTTCGGGTTACGGTTAGGGTTCGGGTTAGGGTTAGGGTTAGGGTTAGGGTTCTTGTTAGGGATCGGGTTAGGGTTAGGGTTCGGTTTCGGGTTAGGGTTAGGGTTAGGGTTAGGGTAGGATTAGGGTTAGGTTTCGGGTTCGGGTTAGGGTTCGGATTCGGGTTCGGGTTAGGGTTCGGTTTCGGGATCGTGTTAAGTTTCGGGTTCGGTTTAGGGTTCGGGTTAGGGTTCGGGTTAGGGTTAGGGTTCGGATTCGGGTTATGGTTACGGTTACAGTTAGGGTTCGCGTTAGGGTTAGGGTTAGGGTTAGGGTTAGGGTTCGGTTCAGGGTTAGGGTTATGGTTTGGGTTCGGGTTCGGGGTAGGGTTTGGGTTAGACTTAGGGTTAGGTTTCGGGTTAGGGTTCGGGTTATGGTTAGGGTTAGTGTTAGGGTTAGGGTTAGGTTTAGGGTTAGGTTTCGAGTTAGGGTTAGGGTTAGGGTTAGGGTTCAGGTTAGGGTTAGGATTAGGGTTAGGGTTAGGTTTCGGGTTAGAGTTAGGGGTTAGGGTTAGGGTTAGGGTTAGGGTTAGGGTTCGGTTTAGGGTTAGGTTTAGGGTTAGGTTTAGGGTTCGGGTTAGTGTTAGGGTTAGGGTTCGGGTTCGGGTTAGGGTTCGGGTTAGGGTTAGGGTTCGGGTTCG
The DNA here is from genome assembly GCA_032313775.1 of Urocyon cinereoargenteus. Taxonomy (NCBI): domain Eukaryota; kingdom Metazoa; phylum Chordata; class Mammalia; order Carnivora; family Canidae; genus Urocyon; species Urocyon cinereoargenteus. The sequence continues at coordinate 1,231,659 of JAVLSZ010000033.1, forward strand.
GGTTAGGGTTCGGGTTAGGGTTAGGTTTAGTGTTCAGTTTAGGGTTAGGGTTAGGGTTTGGTTTAGGTTTAGGGTTCGGGTTAGGGTTAGGGGTTAGGGTTAGGGTTAGGGTTAGGGTTAGGGTTCGGGTTAGGGTTAGGGTTAGGGTTAGGGTTCGTGTTAGGTTTTAGGGTTAGGGTTAGTACTGGGTTAGGGTAAGGGTTATGGGTTAGGGTTAGTGTTAGGGTTCATGTTCGGGTTAGGGTTAGGTTTAGGGTTAGGGTTCGGGTTAGGGTTCGGGTTAGGGTTCGCTTTAGGGTTCGGGTTAGGGTTCGGTTTAGGGTTCGGGTCAGGCTTAGGGTTCGGGTTAGGGTTCGGGTTACGGTTAGGTATCGGGTTAGGGTTAGGTTTAGGGTTAGGGGTTCGGGTTAGAGTTAGGGTTAGGGTTAGGGTTAGGGTTAGGGTTCGGGTTAGGGTTAGGGTTCTCGTTAGGGTTAGGGTTAGGGTTAGGGTTCGTGTAAGGGATCGGGTTAGGGTTAGGGTTCGGTTTCGGATTAGGGTTAGGGTTAGGGTTAGGGTTAGGGTTAGGGTTAGGTTTAGGTTTCGGTTTCGGGTTAGGGTTCGGATTCGGGTTTGGGTTAGGGTTCGAGTTCGGGTTCGGGTTAAGGTTCGGGTTCGGGTTAGGGTTCGGGTTAGGGTTCGGGTTCGGGTTAGTGTTCGGATTTGGGTTCGGGTTAGGGTTAGGGTTCGGGTTCGGGTTATGGTTAGGGTTATGGTTAGGGTTCGCGTTAGGGTTAGGGTTAGGGTTAGGGTTAGGGTTCGGGTTAGGGTTAGGATTATGGTTTGGGTTCGGTTTCGGGGTATGGTTTGGGTTCCGGTTCAGGTTAGGGTTCGGGTTCGGGTTCGGGTTAGGGGTTAGGGTTCGGGTTAGGGTTAAGGTTAGGGTTCGGGTTAGGGTTAGGGTTAGGGTTAGGGTTAGGGTTAGGGTTAGGGTTAGGGTTCGGGTTACGGTTTGGGTTAGGGTTAGGGTTAGGGTTAGGGTTAGGGTTAGGGTTCGATTTAGGGTTCGGGTTAGGGTTAGGGTTAGGGTTCGGGTTAGGGTTCGGGTTAGGGTTCGGGTTAGGGTTAGGGTTCGGGTTAGGGTTAGGGTTAGGGTTCGGGTTCGGGTTAGGGTTCGGGTTCGGGTTAGGGTTCGGGTTAGGTTTCGGGTTAGGATTAGGGTTAGGTTTAGACTTAGGGTTAGGGTTCGGGTTAGGGTTCGGGTTAGGGTTAGGGTTAGGGTTAGTTTTAGGGTTAGGGTTCGAGTTAGGGTTAGGGTTAGGGTTAGGGTTAGGGTTAGGATTAGGGTTAGGGTTAGGTTTCGGGTTAGAGTTAGGGTTTAGGGTTAGGGTTAGGGTTAGGGTTAGGGTTCGGTTTAGGGTTAGGGTTAGGGTTAGGGTTAGGGTTAGGGTTCGGGTTAGGGTTAGGGTTAGGGTTCGGGTTAGGGTTAGGGTTAGGGTTCGGGTTCGGGTTAGGGTTCGGGTTAGGGTTAGGGTTCGGGTTAGGGTTAGGGTTCGGGTTCGGGTTAGGTTTAGGGTTCAGTTTAGGGTTAGGGTTAGGGTTCGGTTTAGGGTTAGGGTTCGGGTTATTGTTAGGGGTTAGGGTTAGGGTTAGTGTTAGGGTTAGGGTTAAGGTTATGTGATAGGGTTAGGTTTAGGGTTAGGGTTACGGCTTGGGTTCGGGTTAGGGTTAGGTTTCGGGTTAGGGTTAGGGTTAGGGTTAGAGTTAGGGTTAGGGTTCGGGTTAGGGTAAGGGTTAGGGTTAGGGTTCGGGTTAGGGTAAGGGTTAGGGTTAGGGTTCGGGTTAGGGTTAGGGTTCGGGTTAGGGTTAGGGTTAGGGTTATCGTTAGGGGTTCGGGTTAGGGTTCGGGTTAGGGTTAGCTTTAGGGTTATGGTTCGGGTTAAGGATAGGTTTCGGGTTAGGGTTAGGGTTAGGGTTAGGGTTAGGGTTCTTGTTAGGGATCGGGTTAGGGTTAGGGTTCGGGTTCGGGTTCGGGTTAGGGTTAGGGTTAGGGTTCGGGTTCGGGTTAGGGTTAGGTTTAGGGTTCGGGATCGGGCTAGGGTTCGGATTAGGTTTAGTGTTCCTGTTAGTGTTAGGGTTCGGGTTAGGGTTCGGGTCCGGGTTAGGGTTAGGGTTAGGGTTCGGGTCCGGGTTAGGGTTCGGGTTCGGGTTCGGGTTCGGGTTAGTGTTAGGGTTCGGATTCGGGTTAAGTTTCGGTTTAGGGTTCGGGTTAGGGTTCGGGTTAGGGATCGGGTTAGGGTTAGTGTTAGGGTTCGTGTTAGGGATCGGGGTAGGATTAGGGTCGGTTTCGGGTTAGGGTTAGGGTTAGGGTTAGGGTTAGGGTTAGGGTTAGGGTTAGGGTTAGGTTTCGGGTTCGGGTTAGGGTTCGGGTTCGGGTTTGGGTAGGGTTAGGGATTGGGTTCGGGTTAAGGTTCGGGTTCGGGTTAGGGTTCGGGTTAGGTTTCGGGTTCGGTTTAGGGTTCGGGTTAGGGTTCGGGTTAGGGTTAGGGTTAGGGTTCGGGTTAGGGTTAGGGTTAGGGTTAGGGTTCACGTTAGGGTTAGGGTTAGGGTTAGGGTTAGGGTTCGGGTTAGGGTTAGCGTTGTGGTTTGGGTTTGGTTTCGGGGTAGGTTTTGGGTTCAGGTTCAGGTTAGGTATCGTGTTCGGGTTCGGGTTAGGGGTTAGGGTTCGGGTTAAGGTTAGGGTTAGGGTTCGGGTTAGGGTTAGGGTTAGGGTTAGGGTTCGGGTTCGGGTTAGGGTTAGGGTTAGGGTTAGGGTTAGGGTTCGGGTTAGGGTTAGGGTTAGGGTTTGGGTTAGGGTTCGGGTTAGGGTTAGGGTTCGGGTTAGGGTTAGGGTTAGGGTTCGGGTTAGGGTTTGGGTTAGGGTTCGGGTTAGGGTTAGGGTTAGGGTTCGGGTTACGGTTAGGTTTAGGGTTAGGGTTAGGGTTCGGGTTAGGGGTAGGTTTCGGGATAGGGTTAGGGTTAGGGTTAGGGTTAGGGTTAGGGTTCGGGTTAGGGATCGGATTAGTGTTAGGGTTCGGGTTAGGGATCGGTTTAGGGTTAGGTTTCGGGTTCGGGTTACGGTTAGGGTTAGGGTTCGGGTTCGGTTTAGGGTTCGGGTTCGGTTTCGGGTTAGGGTTAGGGTTCGGGTTCGGGTTAATGTTCGGGTTAGGGTTCGGGTTAGGGTCCGGGTTAGGGTTAGGGTTAGGGTTCGGCTTAGTGTTCGGGTTAGGGTTAGGGTTCGGGTTAGGTTTAGGGTTAGTTTTAGGGGTTCGGGTTAGGGTTCAGGTTAGGGTTAGGGTTAGGTTTAGGGTTCGGGTTAGGGTTCGGGTTAGGGTTAGGGTTTGGGTTAGCGTTCGGGTTAGCGATCGGGTTAGGGTTACGGTTCGGTTTCGGGTTAGGGTTAGGGTTAGGGTTAGGGTTAGGGTTCAGGTTCGGGTTAGGTTTAGGGTTAGGGTTCGGGTTAGGGTTCGGGTTAGCGTTCGGTTTAGGGTTCGGTTTAGGGTTAGGTTTAGGGTTAGGGTTCGGGTTAGGGTTCGGTTTAGCATTCGGTTTAGGGTTCGGGTTAGGGTCCGGTTTAGGGTTCGGGTTAGGGTTAGGTTTCGGGTTAGGGTTCGGTTTAGGGTTAGGGTTCGGGTTAGGGTTAGGGTTAGGGTTAGGGGTTCGGGTTATGGTTCGGGTTAGAGTTAGGGTTAGGTTTAGGGTTCGGGTTACGGTTAGGGTTCGGGTTAGGGTTAGGGTTAGGGTTAGGGTTCTTGTTAGGGATCGGGTTAGGGTTAGGGTTCGGTTTCGGGTTAGGGTTAGGGTTAGGGTTAGGGTAGGATTAGGGTTAGGTTTCGGGTTCGGGTTAGGGTTCGGGTTCGGGTTCGGGTTCGGTTTCGGGTTAGGGTTCGGGTTCGGGATCGTGTTAAGGTTCTGGTTCGGGTTAGGGTTCGGGTTAGGGTTCGGGTTAGGGTTCGGGTTCTGGTTAGTGTTCGGGTTAGGGTTCGGGTTAGGGTTAGGTTTCGGGTTCGGGTTATGGTTAGGGTTATGGTTAGGGTTCGCGTTAGGGTTAGGGTTAGGGTTAGGGTTAGGGTTAGGGTTCGGTTCAGGGTTAGGGTTATGGTTTGGGTTCGGGTTCGGGGTAGGGTTTGGGTTCTGGTTCAGGTTAGGATTCGGGTTCGGGTTCGGGTTATGGGTTAGTGTTCGGGTTAGGGTTAGGGTTAGGGTTCGGGTTAGGGTTACGGTTAGGGTTAGGGTTAGGGTTCGGGTTACGGTGTGGGTTAGGGTTAGGGTTAGGGTTCGGGTTAGGGTTAGGTTTAGGGTTTGGGTTAGGGTTCGTGTTCGGGTTAGGGTTAGGGTCGGGATAGGGTTCGGTTTACGGTTCGGTTTAGGGTTCGGGTTAGGGTTCGGGTTAGGGATCGGGTTAAGGTTTGGTTTAGGGTTCGGGTTAGGGTTCGGGTTAGGGTTAGGGTTAGGGTTAGGATTCGGGTTCGGGTTAGGGTTCGGGTTACGGTTAGGGTTCGGGTTCGGGTTAGGGTTCGGGTTCGGGTTAGGTTTAGGGTTAGGGTTTGGGTTAAGGTTAGGGTTCGGGTTAGGGTTAGGGTTAGGGTTATGGTTAGGGTTCGGGTTAGGGATCGGGTTAGGGTTAGGGTTCGGATTCGGTTTCGGGTTAGGGTTAGGGTTAGGGTTAAGGTTCGGGTTCGGGTTAGGGTTAGGGTTAGGGTTCGGTTTCGGTCTAGGGTTCGGGTTAGGTTTAGTGTTCCTGTTAGTGGTAGGGTTCGGTTTAGGGTTCGGGTCCGGGTTAGGGTTAGGGTTTGCGTTCGGGTCCGGGTTAGGGTTCGGGTTCGTGTTCGGGTTCGGGTTAGGGTTAGGGTTCGGGTTCGGGTTAAGGTTCGGTTTAGGGTTCGGGTTAGGGTTCGTGTTAGGGATCGGGTTAGGGTTAGGTTTAGGTTTCGTGTTAGGGATCGGGTTCGGATTAGGGTTCGTTTTCGGGTTAGGGTTAGGGTTAGGGTTAGGGTTAGGTTTCGGATTCGGGTTAGGGTTCGGATTCGGGTTCGAGTAGGGTTCGGGATCGGGTTCGGGTTCGGTTTAGGGTTCGGGTTAGGGTTCGGGTTAGGGTTAGGTTTCGGGTTCGGGTTAAGGTTAGGGTTAGGGTTAGGGTTCGCGTTAGGGTTAGGGTTTGGGTGAGGGTTAGGGTTCGGGTTAGGGTTAGGGTAGTGGTATGGGTTTGGTTTCGGGGTAAGGTTTGGGTTCGGGTTCAGGTTAGGGTTCGAGTTCGGGTTCGAGTTAGGGGTTAGGGTTCGGGTTAGGGTTAGGGTTAGGGTTCGGGTTAGGGTTAAGGTTCGGGTTAGGGTTAGGGTTCGGGTTCGAGTTAGGGTTAGGGTTAGGGTTCGGGTTAAGTTTAGGGTTAGGGTTAGGGTTCGGGTTAGGGTTAGGGTTAGGGTTCGGGTTAGGTTTCGGGTTAGGGTTAGGGTTCGGGTTAGGGTTAGGGTTAGGGTTGGGGTTAGGGTTAGGGTTAGGGTTAGGGTTCGGTTTAGGGTTAGGGTTCGGGTTAGGGTTAGGGTTAGGGTTCGGGTTACGGTTAGGGTTAGGTTTAGGGTTCGGGTTAGGGTTAGGTATCGGTTTAGGGTTAGGGTTAGGGTTAAGGTTAGCGTTAGGGTTAGGGTTCGGGTTAGGGATCGGTTTAGTGTTAGGGTTCTGGTTAGGGATCGGTTTAGGGTTAGGGTTCGGGTTCGAGTTAGTTTTAGGGTTAGGGTTCGGGTTCGGGCTAGGGTTCGAGTTAGGTTTAGGGTTCCTTTTAGGGTTAGGGTTCGGGTTAGGTTTCGGTTTCGGGTTTCGGTTAGGGTTAGGGTTCGGTTTCGGGTTAGGGTTCGGGTTCGGTTTCGGGTTAGGGTTAGGGTTCGTGTTCGGGTTAAGGTTCGGGTTAGGGTTCGGGTTAGGGTCCGGGTTAGGGTTAGGGTTTGTGTTAGGTTTCGGGTTAGGGTTAGGGTTCGGGTTCGGGTTAGGGCTAGGGTTAGTTTTAGGGGTTCGGGTTAGGGTACAGTTTAGGGTTAGGGTTAGTTTTAGGGTTCGGGTTAGGGTTAGGGTTAGGGTTAGGGTTCAGGTTCGGGTTAGGTTTAGGGTTAGGGTTCGGGTTAGGGTTCGTGTTAGGGTTCGGGTTAGGGTCCGGTTTAGGGTTCGGGTTAGGGTTCGTTTTCGGGTTAGGGTTCGGTTTAGTGTTAGGGTTCGGTTTAGGGTTAGGGTTAGGGTTAGGGTTTCGGGTTAGGGTTCGGGTTAGGGGTAGGGTTAGGGTTAGGTTTCGGGTTAGGGTTAGGGTTCGGGTTAGGCTTCTTGTTAGCGATCGGGTTAAGGTTAGGGTTCGATTTCGGGTTAGGGTTAGGGTTAGGGTTAGGGTAGGATTAGGGTTAGGTTTCGGTTTCGGTTTGGTGTTCGGGTTCGGGTTCGGGTGAGGGTTCGGTTTCGGGTTCGGGTTAAGGTTCGGGTTCGGGTTAGGTTTCGGGTTAGGGTTCGGTTTAGGGTTCGGGTTCGGGTTAGTGTTCGGGTTAGGGTTCATGTTAGGGTTAGAGTTCGGGTTCGGGTTATGGTTAGGGTTACGGTTAGGGTTCGCGTTAGGGTTAGGGTTAGGGTTAGTGTTAGGGTTCGGGTTAGGGTTAGGGTTATGGTTTGGGTTCGGGTTCGGGGTAGGGTTTGGGTTCGGGTTCAGGTTAGGGTTCGGGTTCGGGTTCGGGTTAGGGGTTAGGGTTTGGGTTAGGGTTAGGGTTAGAGTTCGGGTTAGGGTTAGGGTTAGGGTTAGGGTTAGGGTTCGGGTTACGGTGTGGGTTAGGGTTAGGTTTAGGTTCGGGTTAAGGTTAGGGTTAGGGTTTGGGTTAGGTTTCTGGTTCGGGTTAGGGTTAGGGTCGGGTTAGGGTTCGGTTTAGGGTTCGGTTTAGGGTTCGGGTTAGGGTTCGGGTTAGGGTTCTGGTTAGGGTTCGGGTTAGGGTTAAGATTCGTTTTAGGGTTAGATTTAGGGTTCGGGTTAGGGTTCGGGTTCGGGTTCGGGTTAGGGTTCGGGTTCGGGTTAGGGTTAGGGTTCGGGTTAGGGTTAGGGTTAGGTTTCAGTTTAGGGTTAGGGTTAGGTTTCGGTTTAGGGTTAGGGTTCGGGTTAGTGTTAGGGGTCAGGGTGATGGTTAGGGTTAGGGTTAGGGTTCGGGTTAGGGTTAGGGTTAGGGATAGGTTTAGTGTTAGGTTTTAGGGTTAGGGTTAGTGTTAGGGTTAACGTTAGGGTTCGGGTTAGGTTTCGGGTTGGGGTTAGGGTTCGGGTTCGTGTTAGGGTTCGGGTTAGGGTTAGGGTTAGGGTTAGGGTTCGTGTTAGGGATCGATTTAGGGTTAGGGTTCGGTTTCGGGTTAGGGTTAGTGTTAGGGTTAGGGTTAGGTTTCGGGTTCGGGTTAGGGTCGGGTTCGGGTTAAGGTTCGGGTTCGGGTTAGGTTTCGGGTTAGGGTTCGGGTTCGGGTTAGTGTTCAGGTTAGGGTTCGGGTTAGGGTTAGGGTTCGGGTTCGGGTTATGGTTAGGGTTACGTTAGGGTTCGCGTTAGGGTTAGGGTTAGGGTTAGGGTTCGGGTAGGGTTAGGGTTATGGTTTGGGTTCGGGTTCGGGGTAGGGTTTGGGTTCGGGTTCAGGTTAGGTTTCGGGTTCCGGTTCGGGTTAGGGGTTAGGGTTCGGGTTAGGGTTAGGGTTAGGGTTCGGGTTAGGGTTAGGGTTAGGGTTAGGGTTAGGGTTCGGGTTACGGTTTGGGCTAGCGTTAGGGTTAGGGTTCGGGTTAGGGTTAGGGTTAGGGTTCGGGTTAGGGTTCGGGTTAGGGTTAGGGTTAGGGTTCGGGTTAGGGTTCGGTTAGGGTTCGGTTTAGGGTTCGGTTTAGGGTTCGGGTTAGGGTTCGGGTTAGGGTTCGGGTTAGGGTTAGGGTTCGGGTAGGGTTAGGGTTAGGGTTCGGGTTAGGGTTAGGGTTCGGGTTAGGGTTCGGATTCGGGTTAGGGTTCTGGTTCGGGTTAGGGTTAGGGTTAGGGATCGGGATAGGTTTAGGGTTAGGGTTAGACTAGGGTTAGGTTTCGGGTTAGGGTTCGGGTTATGGTTAGAGTTAGTGTTAGGGTTAGGGTTAGGTTTAGGGTTAGGGTTCGAGTTAGGGTTAGGGTTAGGGTTAGGGTTCAGGTTAGGGTTAGGATTAGGGTTAGGGTTAGGTTTCGGGTTAGAGTTAGGGGTTAGGGTTAGGGTTAGTGTTAGGGTTAGGGTTCTGTTTAGGGTTAGGTTTAGGGTTAGGTTTAGGGTACGGGTTAGGGTGAGGGTTAGGTTTAGGGTTAGGGTTCGGGTTAGGGTTAGTGTTCGGGTTAGGGTTAGGGTTAGGGTTAGAGTTAGGGTTCGGGATAGGTTTCGGGTTAGGTTTCGGGTTAACGTTCGGTTTAGGGTTAGGGTTAGGGTTCGGGTTCGGGTTAGGGTTAGGGTTAGGGTTAGGGTTAGTGTTAGGGTTCGGGTTTGGGTTAGGGTTCGGTTTTGGATTAGGGTTAGGGTTAGGGTTGGGTTCCGGTTAGGGTTAGGGTTCGGTTTCGGGTTAGGGTTAGGGTTAGGGTTAGGGTTCGGGTTAGGGTTAGGTTTAGGTTTAGGGTTAGGGTTAAGGTTTGGGTTAGGGTTAGGTTTAGGGTTAGGTTTAGAGTTAGGGTTCGGGTTCGGGTTAGGGTTAGTGTTAGGGTTAGGGTTAGGGTTAGGGTTAGGGTTAGGGTTCGGGTTAGGGTTAGGGTTAGGTTTCGGGTTAACGTTCGGTTTAGGGTTAGGGTTAGGGATCGGGTTCGGGTTAGGGTTAGGGTTAGGGTTAGGGTTAGGGTTCGGGTTTGGGTTAGGGTTCGGTTTCGGGTTAGGGTTAGGGTTAGGGTTGGGTTCGGGTTAGGGTTAGGGTTCGGTTTCGGGTTAGGGTTCGGGTTAGGTTTCGGGTTCGGGTTACGGTTAGGGTTATGGTTCGGGTTCGGGTTAGGGTTCGGGTTCGGTTTCGGGTTAGGGTTAGGGTTCGGGTTCGGGTTAAGGTTCGGGTTAGGGTTCGGGTTAGGGTCCGGGTTAGGGTTAGGGTTAGAGTTCGGGTTTGGGTTCGGGTTAGGGTTAGGGTTCGGGTTAGGTTTAGGGTTAGTTTTAGGGGTTCGGGTTAGGGTTCAGGTTAGGGTTAGGGTTAGGTTTAGGGTTCGGGTTAGGGTTAGGGTTCGGGTTAGGGTTAGGGTTTGGGTTAGCGTTCGGGTTAGCGATCGGGTTAGGGTTAGGGTTCGGTTTCGGGTTAGGGTTAGGGTTAGGTTTAGGGTTAGGGTTCAGGTTCGGGTTAGGTTTAGGGTTAGGGTTCGGGTTAGGGTTCGGGTTAGCGTTCGGTTTAGGGTTCGGGTTAGGGTCCGGTTTAGGGTTCGGGTTAGGGTTAGGTTTCGGGTTAGGGTTCGGTTTAGGGTTAGGGTTCGGGTTAGGGTTAGGTTTAGGGTTAGGGGTTCGGGTTATGGTTCGGGTTAGGTTTAGGGTTAGGGTTAGGGTTCGGGTTACGGTTAGGGTTCGGGTTAGGGTTAGGGTTAGGGTTAGGGTTCTTTTTAGGGATCGGGTTAGGGTTAGGGTTCGGTTTCGGGTTAGGGTTAGGGTTAGGGTTTGGGTAGGATTAGGGTTAGGTTTCGGGTTCCGGTTAGGGTTCGGGTTCGGGTTCGGTTTAGGGTTCGGTTTCGGGGTCGTGTTAAGGTTCGGGTTCGGGTTAGGGTTCGGGTTAGGGTTCTGGTTAGGGTTCGGTTTCGGGTTAGTGTTCGGGTTAGGGTTCGGGTTAGGGTTAGGGTTCGGGTTCGGGTTATGGTTAGGGTTACGGTTAGGGTTCGCGTTAGGGTTAGGGTTAGGTTTAGGGTTAGGGTTCGGTTCAGGGTTAGGGTTATGGTTTGGGTTCGGGTTCGGGGTAGGGTTTGGGTTCGGGTTCAGGTTAGGGTTCGGGTTCGGGTTCGGGTTATGGGTTAGGGTTCGGGTTAGTGTTAGGGTTAGGGTTCGGGTTAGGGTTACGGTTAGGGTTAGGGTTAGGTTTCGGGTTACGGTGTGGGTTAGGGTTAGGGTTAGGGTTCGGGTTAGGGTTAGGGTTAGGGTTTGGGTTAGGGTTCGGGTTCGGGTTAGGGTTAGGGTCGGGTTAGGGTTCGGTTTAGGGTTCGGTTTAGGGTTCGGGTTAGGGTTCGGGATAGGGTTCGGGTTAGGGTTCGGGTTAGGGTTAGGGTTCGGGTTAGGGTTAGGGTTAGGGTTCGGGTTAGGTTTCGGGTTCCGGTTAGGGTTCGAGTTAGGGTTAGGGTTAGGGTTCGGGTTAGGGTTAGGGTTAGGTTTCAGTTTAGGGTTAGGGTTAGGGTTCGGTTTAGGGTTAGGTTTCGCGTTAGGGTTAGGGGTTAGGGTTAGGGTTAGTGTTAGGGTTAGGGTTCGGGTTAGGGTTAGGGTTAGGGATCGGGTTAGTGTTAGGTTTTAGGGTTAGGGTTAGTGTTAGGGCTAGGGTTAGGGTTCGGGTTAGGGTTCTGGTTGGGGTTAGGGTACGTGTTCGAGTTAGGGTTAGGTTTAGGGTTCGGGTAAGTGTTAGGGTTAGGGTTAGGGTTAGGGTTCGGGTTAGGGTTCGGGTTAGGGTTAGGGTTAGGGTTAGGGTTAGGGTTATGTTTAGGGTTAGGGTTCGGGTTCGGGTTACGGTTAGGGTTAGGGTTAGGGTTCAGTTTAGGGTTAGGGTTAGGGTTTGGTTTAGGGTTAGGGTTCGGGTTAGGGTTAGGGTTTAGTGTTAGGTTTAGGGATAGGGTTAGGGTTAGGGTTCGGTTTAGGTTTAGGGTTAGGGTTAGGGTTATGGGTTAGGGATAGGGTTAGTTTTAGGGTTAGGCTTAGGGTTCGTGTTAAGGTTAGGGTTAGGGTTAGGGTTAGGGTTAGAGTTCGGGTTAAGGTTAGGGTTAGGGTTAGGGTTCGGGTAGGGTTAGGGTTCGGGATAGGGTTAGGGTTAGGGTTAGGATTCGGGTACGGGGTTAGGGTTAGGATTCGGGTTAGGGTTAGGGTTAGGGTTCGGGTTAGGTTTCGGGTTAGGGATCGGGTTAGGGTTAGGGTTCGGGTTAGGGTTCGGGATAGGGTTAGGGTTCGCGTTAGGTTTAGGGTTAGGGTTAGGGGTTCGGGTTAGGGTTCGGGTTAGGGTAGGGTTAGGGTTCGGGTTCGTGTTAGGGTTCGGGTTAGGGTTCGGGATAGGGTTCGGGTTAGGGTTAGGGTTAGGGTTCGGGTTAGTGTTAGGTTTTAGGGTTAGGGTTAGTGTTAGGGCTAGGGTTAGGGTTCGGGTTAGGGTTCTGGTTGGGGTTAGGGTACGGGTTCGGGTTAGGGTTAGGTTTAGGTTTCGGGTAAGGTTTAGGGTTAGGGTTAGGGTTAGGGTTCGGCTTAGGGTTCGGTTTAGGGTTAGGGTTAGGGTTAGGGTTAGGGTTATGTTTAGGGTTAGGGTTCGGGTTAGGGTTACGGTTAGTTTTAGGGTTAGGGTTCAGTTTAGGGTTAGGGTTAGGGTTTGGTTTAGGGTTAGGGTTCGGGTTAGGGTTAGGGTTTAGGGTTAGGTTTAGGGATAGGGTTAGGTTTAGGGTTCGGTTTAGGGTTAGGGTTAGGGTTATGGTTTAGGGATACGGTTAGTTTTAAGGTTAGGCTTAGGGTTCGTGTTAAGGTTAGGGTTAGGGCTAGGGTTAGGGTTAGATTTCGGGTTAAGGTTAGGGTTAGGGTTAGGGTTCGGGTTAGGGTTAGGGTTAGGGTTCGGGTTCGGGTTAGGGTTAGGTTTAGGATTCGGGTTCGGGGTTAGGGTTAGGATTCGGGTTAGGGTTAGGGTTAGGGTTCGGGTTAGGTTTCGGGTTAGGGATCGGGTTAGGGTTAGGGTTCGGGATAGGGTTCGGGAAAGGGTTAGGGTTCGGGTTAGGTTTAGGGTTAGGGTTACGGGTTCGGGGTAGGGTTCGGATTAGGGTAGGGTTAGGGTTCGGGTTCGGGTTAGGGTTTGGTTTCGGGTTCGGGTTATGGTTCGGGTTCGGGTTAGGGTTCGGGTTAGGGTTCGGTTTAGTGTTCGGGTTAGGGTTCGGGCTAGGGTTAGGGTTCGGGTTCGGGTTAGGGTTAGGGTTAGGGTTAGGGTTCGCGTTAGGGTTAGGGTTACTGTTAGGTTTAGGGTTCCGATTAGGGTTAGGGTTATGGTTTGGGTTCGGGTTCGGGGTCGGGTTTGGGTTCGGGTTCATGTTAGGGTTCGGGTTCGCGTTCGGGTTAGGGGTTAGGGGTCGGGTTAGGGTTAGGGTTAGGGTTCGGGTTATGGTTAGGGTTAGGGTTAGGGTTAGGGTTAGGTTTCGGGTTACGGTCTGGGTTAGGGTTAGAGTTCGGGTTAGGGTTAGGGTTCGGGATAGGGTTCGGGTTAGGGTTAGGGTTAGGGTTCGGGTTAGGTTTCGGTTTAGGGTTCGGGTTAGGGTTCTTGTTAGGGTTCGGGTTAGGGTTCGGTTTAGGGTTCGGGTTAGGGTTAGGGTTCGGGTTAGGTTTAGGGTTAGGGTTCGGGTTAGGGTCAGGGTTCGGGTTAGGGTTCGGGTTCGGGTTAGGGTTAGGGTTAGGGTTCGGGTTAGGGTTAGGGTTAGGGTTAGAGTTAGGGTTAGGGTTCGGGTTAGGGTTCGGGTTAGGGTTAGGGATAAGGTTAGGGTTAGGGTTAGGGTTAGGGTTAGGTTTAGGGTTAGGGTTCGAGTTAGTGTTAGGGTTAGTGTTAGGGTTCGGGTTAGGGTTAGGATTAGGGTTAGGGTTAGGTTTCGGGTTAGAGTTAGGGGTTAGGGTTAGGGTTAGGGTTCGGTTTAGGGATAGGGTTAGGGTGAGGGTTAGGGTTCGGGTTAGGGTTAGGGTTAGGATTCGGGTTAGGGTTAGGGTTAGGGTTAGGGTTCGGGTTCGGGTTCGGGTTCGGGTTAGGGTTAGGGTTCCGGTTAGGGTTAGGGTTCGGGTTAGGATTAGGGTTAGGGTTCAGTTTAGGGTTAGGGTTAGGGTTCGGTTTAGGGTTAGGGTTCGGGTTAGGGTTAGGTGTTAGGGATAGGGTTAGGGTTAGGGTTCGGGTTAGGGTTAGGGTTAGGGTTAGGGTTAGGGTTAGTGTTAGGTTTTAGGGTTAAGGTTAGTGTTAGGGTTAGGGTTAGGGTTATGGGTTAGGGTTAGGGTTAGGGTTAGGGTTAGGGCTTGGGTTCGGGTTTGGGTTAGGGTTCGGGTTAGGGTAAGGGTTAGGTTTAGGGTTAGGGTTAGGTTTCGGGGTTAGGGTTAGGGTTAGGGTTAGGGTTCGGGTTAGCGTTAGGGTTAGGGTTAGGTTTAGGGTTCGGGTTAGGGTTAGGGTGAGGGTTAGCGTTCCGGTTAGCGTTCGGGTTAGGGTTCGGGTTAGGTTTAGGGTTAGGGTTAGGGTTCGGGTTAGGGTTGGGGTTAGGGTTACGGTTAGGGTTAGGCTTAGGGTTAGGGTTCGGGTTTAGGGTTAGGTTTAGGTTTAGGTTTAGGGTTAGGGTTCGGGTTAGGGTTAGGGTTAGGTTTCGGGTTCGGGTTAGGGTTCGGGTTAGTGTTAGGGTTAGGGTTAGGTTTAGGGTTAGGGTTCAGGTTCGGGTTAGGTTTAGAGTTAGGGATAGGGTTTGGGTTAGAAGTAGGGTTCGGGTTAGGGTTAGGGTTCGGGTTCGGATTAGGGTTAGAGTTTGGGTTAGGGTTCGGGTTAGGGTTAGGGTTCGGGTTAGGGTTAGGGTTCCGGTTTGGGTTAGGGTTAGTGGTAGGGTTAGGGTTCGGGTAAGGTTTAGGGTTCGGGTTCGGGTTAGGATTAGTGTTAGGGCTGGGTTCGGGTTAGGGTTAGGGTTCGGGTTCGGGTTACGGTTAGGTTTAGGGTTAGGGTTCGGATTAGGGTTAGGGTTAGGGTACGGGTTAGGGTTAGGGTTAGTGTTAGGGTTCAGGTTAGGGTTAGGGTTCGGGTTAGGGTTAGGGTTAGTGTTCGGGTTACGGTTAGGGTTAGGGTTAGGGTTAGGGTTCCGGTTAGGGTTAGGGTTCGGGTTAGGGTTAGGGTTAGGGTTAGGGTTAGGGTTCGGGTTAGGGATCGGTTTAGTGTTAGGGTTCGGGTTATGGATCGGTTTAGGGTTAGGGTTCGGGTTCGAGTTAGGTTTAGGGTTAGGGTTCGGGTTCGGGCTAGGGTTCGAGTTAGGTTTAGGGTCCCTTTTAGGGTTAGGGTTCGGGTTAGGTTTCGGGTTCGGGTTACGGTTAGGGTTAGGGTTCGGGTTCGTGTTAGGGTTCGGGTTCGGTTTCGGGTTAGGGTTAGGGTTCGGGTTAGGGTTAAGGTTCGGGTTAGGGTTGGGTTAGGGTCCGGGTTAGGGTTAGGGTTAGGGTTCGGGTTAGGGTTCAGGTTAGGGTTAGGGTTCGGGTTAGGGTTAAGGTTCGGGTTAGGGTTCGGGTTAGGGTCCGGGTTAGGGTTAGGGTTAGGGTCCGGGTTAGGGTTAGGTTTAGGGTTAGGATTCGGGTTAGCGTTAGGGTTAGGGTTCGGGTTAGGGTTAGGGTTCGGGTTAGGGTTCGATTTGGGTTCTAGTTAGGGTTAGGGTTCGGGTTAGGGTTAGGGTTCCGGTTAGGGTTAGGGTTAGGTTTCGGGTTCGGGTTAGGGTTAGGGTTAGGGTTAGAGTTAGGGTTAGGGTTCGGGTTAGGGTTCGGGTTAGGGTTAGGGTTAAGGTTAGGGTTAGGTTTAGGATTAGGGTTAGGTTTAGGGTTAGGGTTCGAGTTAGTGTTAGGGTTAGTGTTAGGGTTCGGGTTAGGGTTAGGATTAGGGTTAGGGTTAGGTTTCGGGTTAGAGTTAGGGGTTAGGGTTAGGGTTAGGGTTCGGTTTAGGGATAGGGTTAGGGTGAGGGTTATGGTTCGGGTTAGGGTTAGGGTTAGGATTCGGGTTAGGGTTAGGGTTAGGGTTAGGGTTCGGTTTCGGGTTAGGGTTCGGGTTAGGGTTAGGGTTCCGGTTAGGGTTAGGGTTCGGGTTAGGTTTAGGGTTAGGGTTCAGTTTAGGGTTAGGGTTAGGGTTCGGTTTAGGGTTAGGGTTCGGGTTAGGGTTAGGTGTTAGGGATAGGGTTAGGGTTAGGGTTCGGGTTAGGGTTAGGGTTAGGGTTAGGGTTAGTGTTAGGTTTTAGGGTTAAGGTTAGTGTTAGGGTTAGGGTTAGGGTTATGGGTTAGGGTTAGGGTTAGTGTTAGGGTTGGGGTTTGGGTTCGGGTTTGGGTTAGGGTTCGAGTTAGGGTAAGGGTTAGGTTTAGGGTTAGGGTTAGGGTTCGGGTTAGGGTTAGGGTTAGGGTTAGGGTTAGGGTTCGGGTTAGGGTTAGGGTTCGGGTTAGGTTTAGGGTTCGGGTTAGGGTTAGGGTGAGGGTTAGCGTTCAGTTTAGGGTTTGGGTTAGGGTTCGGGTTAGGTTTAGGTTTAGGGTTAGGGTTCGGGTTAGGGTTAGGTTTAGGTTTAGGTTTAGGGTTAGGGTTCGGGTTAGGGTTAGGGTTAGGTTTCCGGTTTGGGTTAGGGTTCTGGTTAGTGTTAGGGTTAGGGTTAGGTTTAGGGTTAGGGTTCAGGTACGGGTTAGGGTTAGTGTTAGGGTTAGGGTTCGGGTTAGAAGTAGGGTTCGGGTTAGGGTTAGGGTTCGGGTTCGGATTAGGGTTAGAGTTTGGGTTAGGGTTCGGGTTAGGGTTAGGGTTCGGGTTAGGGTTAGGGTTCGGGTTTGGGTTAGGGTTAGTGGTAGGGTTAGGGTTCGGGTAAGGGTTAGGGTTCGGGTTCGGGTTAGGATTAGTGTTAGGGTTAGGGTTCGGGTTAGGGTTAGGGTTCGGGTTCGGGTTACGGTTAGGGTTAGGGTTAGGGTTCGGCTTAGGGTTAGGGTTAGGGTTCGGGTTAGGGTTAGGGTTAGGGTTAGGGTTCAGGTTAGGGTTAGGGTTCGGGTTAGGGTTAGGGTTAGGGTTCGGGTTACGGTTAGGGTTAGGGTTAGGGTTAGGGTTCGGGTTAGGGTTAGGGTTCGGGTTAGGGTTAGGGTTAGGGTTAGGGTTAGGGTTAGGGTTCGGGTTAGGAATCGGTTTAGTGTTAGGGTTCGGGTTAGGGATCGGTTTAAGGTTAGGGTTCGGGTTCGAGTTAGGTTTAGGGTTAGGGTTCGGGTTCGGGCTAGGGTTCGAGTTAGGTTTAGGGTTCCTTTTAGGGTTAGGGTTCGGGTTAGGTTTCGGGTTCGGGTTACGGTTAGGGTTAGGGTTCGGGTTCGGGTTAGGGTTCGGGTTCGGGTTAGGGTTCGGGTTAGGGTCCGGTTTAGGGTTAGGTTTAGGGTTCGGGTTAGGGTTTGGGTTAGGGTTAGTGTTCCGGTTAGTGTTAGGGTTAGTTTTAGGGGTTCGGCTTAGGGTTCGGGTTAGGGTTAGGGTTCGGGTTCGGGTTACGGTTAGGGTTAGGGTTAGGGTTCGGTTTCGGGTTAGGGTTAGGGTTAGGGTTAGGGTTAGGGTTAGGGTCAGGGTTCGGGTTAGGGTTAGGGTTAGGGTTATGGTTCGGGTTAGGGATAGGGTTAGGGTTCGGGTTAGGGTTCGGCTTAGGGTTCAGGTTAGGTTTAGTGTTCGGGTTAGGGTTCGGGTTAGGGTTAGGGTTAGGGTTAGGATTCGGGTTAGCGTTAGGTTTAGGGTTCGGGTTAGGGTTAGGGTTCGGGTTAGGGTTCGATTTGGGTTCGGGTTAGGGTTAGAGTTTGGGTTAGGGTTAGGGTTCGGGTTAGGGTTAGGGTTCCGGTTAGGGTTAGGGTTAGGTTTCCGGTTCGGGTTAGGGTTAGGGTTCGTGCTAGGGTTAGGGTTTGGGTTACGGTTAGGGTTAGGGTTAGGGTTAGGGTTCTGGTTAGGGTTAGGGTTAGGGTTCGGGTTAGGGTTCGGGTTAGGGTTCGGGTTAGGGTTAGGGTTCGGGTTAGGGTTAGGGTTAGGGTTAGGGTTAGGATTAAGGTTCGTGTTAGGTTTAGGGTTCGGGTTAGGGTTGGGGTTAGGGTTCGGGATAGGGTTCGGGTTCGGGTTAGGGTTAGGGTTAGGGTTCGGGTTAGGGTTAGGGTTCGGGTTCGGGTTAGGGTTAGGGGTTAGGGTTCGGGTTTGGGTTAGGGTTAGGGTTAGGTTTCGGGTTAGGGTTAGGGGTTAGTGTTAGGGTTAGTGTTAGGGTTAGGATTAGCGTTAGGCTTCGGATTAGGGTTAGGTTAGGGTTAGGGTTAGGGTACGGGTTAGGGTGAGGGTTAGGTTTAGGGTTAGGGTTCGGGTTAGGGTTAGTGTTCGGGTTAGGGTTAGGGTTAGGGTTAGGGTTAGGGTTAGGGTTAGGTTTCGGGTTAACGTTCGGTTTAGGTTTAGGGTTAGGGTTCGGGTTCGGGTTAGGGTTAGTGTTAGGGTTAGGGTTAGGGTTCGGGTTTGGGTTAGGGTTCGGTTTCAGTTTAGGGTTAGGGTTAGGGTTGGGTTCGGGTTAGGGTTAGGGTTCGGTTTCGGGTTAGGGTTAGGGTTAGGGTTAGGGTTCGGGTTAGGGTTAGGGTTAGGTTTAGGGTTAGGGTTAAGGTTTGGGTTAGGGTTAGGGTTAGGGTTAGGTTTAGATTTAGGGTTCGGGTTCGGGTTAGGGTTAGTGTTAGGATTAGGGTTAGGGTTAGGGTTAGGGTTAGGGTTCGGGTTAGGGTTAGGGTTAGGTTTCGGGGTTAGGGTTAGGGTTAGGGTTAGGGTTCGGGTTAGCGTTAGGGTTAGGGTTAGGTTTAGGGTTCGGGTTAGGGTTAGGGTGAGGGTTAGCGTTCCGGTTAGCGTTCGGGTTAGGGTTCGGGTTAGGTTTAGGGTTAGGGTTAGGGTTCGGGTTAGGGTTGGGGTTAGGGTTACGGTTAGGGTTAGGCTTAGGGTTAGGGTTCGGGTTTAGGGTTTGGTTTAGGTTTAGGTTTAGGGTTAGGGTTCGGGTTAGGGTTAGGGTTAGGTTTCGGGTTCGGGTTAGGGTTCGGGTTAGTGTTAGGGTTAGGGTTAGGTTTAGGGTTAGGGTTCAGGTTCGGGTTAGGTTTAGAGTTAGGGATAGGGTTTGGGTTAGAAGTAGGGTTCGGGTTAGGGTTAGGGTTCGGGTTCGGATTAGGGTTAGAGTTTGGGTTAGGGTTCGGGTTAGGGTTAGGGTTCGGGTTAGGGTTAGGGTTCGGGTTTGGGTTAGGGTTAGTGGTAGGGTTAGGGTTCGGGTAAGGTTTAGGGTTCGGGTTCGGGTTAGGATTAGTGTTAGGGCTGGGTTCGGGTTAGGGTTAGGGTTCGGGTTCGGGTTACGGTTAGGTTTAGGGTTAGGGTTCGGATTAGGGTTAGGGTTAGGGTACGGGTTAGGGTTAGGGTTAGTGTTAGGGTTCAGTTTAGGGTTAGGGTTCGGGTTAGGGTTAGGGTTAGTGTTCGGGTTACGGTTAGGGTTAGGGTTAGGGTTAGGGTTCCGGTTAGGGTTAGGGTTCGGGTTAGGGTTAGGGTTAGGGTTAGGGTTAGGGTTCGGGTTAGGGATCGGTTTAGTGTTAGGGTTCGGGTTAGGGATCGGTTTAGGGTTAGGGTTCGGGTTCGAGTTAGGTTTAGGGTTAGGGTTCGGGTTCGGGCTAGGGTTCGAGTTAGGTTTAGGGTTCCTTTTAGGGTTAGGGTTCGGGTTAGGTTTCGGGTTCGGGTTACGGTTAGGGTTAGGGTTCGGGTTCGTGTTAGGGTTCGGGTTCGGTTTCGGGTTAGGGTTAGGGTTCGGGTTAGGGTTAAGGTTCGGGTTAGGGTTCGGGTTAGGGTCCGGGTTAGGGTTAGGGTTAGGGTTCGGGTTAGGGTTCGGGTTAGGGTTAGGGTTCGGGTTAGGGTTAAGGTTCGGGTTAGGGTTCGGGTTAGGGTCCGGGTTAGGGTTAGGGTTAGGGTCCGGGTTAGGGTTAGGTTTAGGGTTAGGATTCGGGTTAGCGTTAGGGTTAGGGTTCGGGTTAGGGTTAGGGTTCGGGTTAGGGTTCGATTTGGGTTCTAGTTAGGGTTAGAGTTTGGGTTAGGGTTAGGGTTCGGGTTAGGGTTAGGGTTCCGGTTAGGGTTAGGGTTAGGTTTCGGGTTCGGGTTAGGGTTAGGGTTAGGGTTAGAGTTAGGGTTAGGGTTCGGGTTAGGGTTCGGGTTAGGGTTAGGGTTAAGGTTAGGGTTAGGGTTAGGATTAGGGTTAGGTTTAGGGTTAGGGTTCGAGTTAGTGTTAGGGTTAGTGTTAGGGTTCGGGGTAGGGTTAGGATTAGGGTTAGGGTTAGGTTTCGGGTTAGAGTTAGGGGTTAGGGTTAGGGTTAGGGTTCGGTTTAGGGATAGGGTTAGGGTGAGGGTTATGGTTCGGGTTAGGGTTAGGGTTAGGATTCGGGTTAGGGTTAGGGTTAGGGTTAGGGTTCGGTTTCGGGTTAGGGTTCGGGTTAGGGTTAGGGTTCCGGTTAGGGTTAGGGTTCGGGTTAGGTTTAGGGTTAGGGTTCAGTTTAGGGTTAGGGTTAGGGTTCGGTTTAGGGTTAGGGTTCGGGTTAGGGTTAGGTGTTAGGGATAGGGTTAGGGTTAGGGTTCGGGTTAGGGTTAGGGTTAGGGTTAGGGTTAGTGTTAGGTTTTAGGGTTAAGGTTAGTGTTAGGGTTAGGGTTAGGGTTATGGGTTAGGGTTAGGGTTAGTGTTAGGGTTGGGGTTTGGGTTCGGGTTTGGGTTAGGGTTCGGGTTAGGGTAAGGGTTAGGTTTAGGGTTAGGGTTAGGGTTCGGGTTAGGGTTAGGGTTAGGGTTAGGGTTAGGGTTCGGGTTAGGGTTAGGGTTCGGGTTAGGTTTAGGGTTCGGGTTAGGGTTAGGGTGAGGGTTAGCGTTCAGTTTAGGGTTTGGGTTAGGGTTCGGGTTAGGTTTAGGGTTAGGGTTAGGGTTCGGGTTAGGGTTAGGTTTAGGTTTAGGTTTAGGGTTAGGGTTCGGGTTAGGGTTAGGGTTAGGTTTCAGGTTTGGTTTAGGGTTCGGGTTAGTGTTAGGGTTAGGGTTAGGTTTAGGGTTAGGGTTCAGGTACGGGTTAGGGTTAGTGTTAGGGTTAGGGTTCGGGTTAGAAGTAGGGTTCGGGTTAGGGTTAGGGTTCGGGTTCGGATTAGGGTTAGAGTTTGGGTTAGGGTTCGGGTTAGGGTTAGGGTTCGGGTTAGGGTTAGGGTTCGGGTTTGGGTTAGGGTTAGTGGTAGGGTTAGGGTTCGGGTAAGGGTTAGGGTTCGGGTTCGGGTTAGGATTAGTGTTAGGGTTAGGGTTCGGGTTAGGGTTAGGGTTCGGGTTCGGGTTACGGTTAGGGTTAGGGTTAGGGTTCGGCTTAGGGTTAGGGTTAGGGTTTGGGTTAGGGTTAGGGTTAGGGTTAGGGTTCAGGTTAGGGTTAGGGTTCGGGTTAGGGTTAGGGTTAGGGTTCGGGTTACGGTTAGGGTTAGGGTTAGGGTTAGGGTTCGGGTTAGGGTTAGGGTTCGGGTTAGGGTTAGGGTTAGGGTTAGGGTTAGGGTTAGGGTTCGGGTTAGGAATCGGTTTAGTGTTAGGGTTCGGGTTAGGGATCGGTTTAGGGTTAGGGTTCGGGTTCGAGTTAGGTTTAGGGTTAGGTTTCGGGTTCGGGCTAGGGTTCGAGTTAGGTTTAGGGTTCCTTTTAGGGTTAGGGTTCGGGTTAGGTTTCGGGTTCGGGTTACGGTTAGGGTTAGGGTTCGGGTTCGGGTTAGGGTTCGGGTTCGGGTTAGGGTTCGGGTTAGGGTCCGGTTTAGGGTTAGGGTTAGGGTTCGGGTTAGGGTTTGGGTTAGGGTTAGGGTTCCGGTTAGTGTTAGGGTTAGTTTTAGGGGTTCGGGTTAGGGTTCGGGTTAGGGTTAGGGTTCGGGTTCGGGTTACGGTTAGGGTTAGGGTTAGGGTTCGGTTTCGGGTTAGGGTTAGGGTTAGGGTTAGGGTTAGGGTTAGGGTCAGGGTTCGGGTTAGGGTTAGGGTTAGGGTTATGGTTCGGGTTAGGGATAGGGTTTAGGGTTCGGGTTAGGGTTCGGCTTAGAGTTCAGGTTAGGTTTAGTGTTCGGGTTAGGGTTCGGGTTAGGGTTAGGGTTAGGGTTAGGATTCGGGTTAGCGTTAGGTTAGGGTTCGGGTTAGGGTTAGGGTTCGGGTTAGGGTTCGATTTGGGTTCGGGTTAGGGTTAGAGTTTGGGTTAGGGTTAGGGTTCGGGTTAGGGTTAGGGTTCCGGTTAGGGTTAGGGTTAGGTTTCCGGTTCGGGTTAGGGTTAGGGTTCGTGCTAGGGTTAGGGTTTGGGTTACGGTTAGGGTTAGGGTTAGGGTTAGGGTTCTGGTTAGGGTTAGGGTTAGGGTTCGTGTTAGGGTTCGGGTTAGGGTTCGGGTTAGGGTTAGGGTTCGGGTTAGGGTTAAGGTTCGGGTTAGGGTTCGGGTTAGGGTTAGGGTTAGGGTCCGGGTTAGGGTTAGGTTTAGGGTTAGGATTCGGGTTAGCGTTAGGGTTAGGGTTCGGGTTAGGGTTAGGGTTCGGGTTAGGGTTCGATTTGGGTTCTAGTTAGGGTTAGAGTTTGGGTTAGGGTTAGGGTTCGGGTTAGGGTTAGGGTTCCGGTTAGGGTTAGGGTTAGGTTTCGGGTTCGGGTTAGGGTTAGGGTTAGGGTTAGAGTTAGGGTTAGGGTTCGGGTTAGGGTTCGGGTTAGGGTTAGGGTTAAGGTTAGGGTTAGGGTTAGGATTAGGGTTAGGTTTAGGGTTAGGGTTCGAGTTAGTGTTAGGGTTAGTGTTAGGGTTCGGGTTAGGGTTAGGATTAGGGTTAGGGTTAGGTTTCGGGTTAGAGTTAGGGGTTAGGGTTAGGGTTAGGGTTCGGTTTAGGGATAGGGTTAGGGTGAGGGTTATGGTTCGGGTTAGGGTTAGGGTTAGGATTCGGGTTAGGGTTAGGGTTAGGGTTAGGGTTCGGTTTCGGGTTAGGGTTCGGGTTAGGGTTAGGGTTCCGGTTAGGGTTAGGGTTCGGGTTAGGTTTAGGGTTAGGGTTCAGTTTAGGGTTAGTGTTAGGGTTCGGTTTAGGGTTAGGGTTCGGGTTAGGGTTAGGTGTTAGGGATAGGGTTAGGGTTAGGGTTCGGGTTAGGGTTAGGGTTAGGGTTAGGGTTAGTGTTAGGTTTTAGGGTTAAGGTTAGTGTTAGGGTTAGGGTTAGGGTTATGGGTTAGGGTTAGGGTTAGTGTTAGGGTTGGGGTTTGGGTTCGGGTTTGGGTTAGGGTTCGGGTTAGGGTAAGGGTTAGGTTTAGGGTTAGGGTTAGGGTTCGGGTTAGGGTTAGGGTTAGGGTTAGGGTTAGGGTTCGGGTTAGGGTTAGGGTTCGGGTTAGGTTTAGGGTTCGGGTTAGGGTTAGGGTGAGGGTTAGCGTTCAGTTTAGGGTTTGGGTTAGGGTTCGGGTTAGGTTTAGGGTTAGGGTTAGGGTTCGGGTTAGGGTTAGGTTTAGGTTTAGGTTTAGGGTTAGGGTTCGGGTTAGGGTTAGGGTTAGGTTTCAGGTTTGGTTTAGGGTTCGGGTTAGTGTTAGGGTTAGGGTTAGGTTTAGGGTTAGGGTTCAGGTACGGGTTAGGGTTAGTGTTAGGGTTAGGGTTCGGGTTAGAAGTAGGGTTCGGGTTAGGGTTAGGGTTCGGGTTCGGATTAGGGTTAGAGTTTGGGTTAGGGTTCGGGTTAGGGTTAGGGTTCGGGTTAGGGTTAGGGTTCGGGTTTGGGTTAGGGTTAGTGGTAGGGTTAGGGTTCGGGTAAGGGTTAGGGTTCGGGTTCGGGTTAGGATTAGTGTTAGGGTTAGGGTTCGGGTTAGGGTTAGGGTTCGGGTTCGGGTTACGGTTAGGGTTAGGGTTAGGGTTCGGCTTAGGGTTAGGGTTAGGGTTCGGGTTAGGGTTAGGGTTAGGGTTAGGGTTCAGGTTAGGGTTAGGGTTCGGGTTAGGGTTAGGGTTCGGGTTACGGTTAGGGTTAGGGTTAGGGTTAGGGTTCGGGTTAGGGTTAGGGTTCGGGTTAGGGTTAGGGTTAGGGTTAGGGTTAGGGTTCGGGTTAGGAATCGGTTTAGTGTTAGGGTTCGGGTTAGGGATCGGTTTAGGGTTAGGGTTCGGGTTCGAGTTAGGTTTAGGGTTAGGGTTCGGGTTCGGGCTAGGGTTCGAGTTAGGTTTAGGGTTCCTTTTAGGGTTAGGGTTCGGGTTAGGTTTCGGGTTCGGGTTACGGTTAGGGTTAGGGTTCGGGTTCGGGTTAGGGTTCGGGTTCGGGTTAGGGTTCGGGTTAGGGTCCGGTTTAGGGTTAGGGTTAGGGTTCGGGTTAGGGTTTGGGTTAGGGTTAGGGTTCCGGTTAGTGTTAGGGTTAGTTTTAGGGGTTCGGGTTAGGGTTCGGGTTAGGGTTAGGGTTCGGGTTCGGGTTACGGTTAGGGTTAGGGTTAGGGTTCGGTTTCGGGTTAGGGTTAGGGTTAGGGTTAGGGTTAGGGTTAGGGTCAGGGTTCGGGTTAGGGTTAGGGTTAGGGTTATGGTTCGGGTTAGGGATAGGGTTAGGGTTCGGGTTAGGGTTCGGCTTAGGGTTCAGGTTAGGTTTAGTGTTCGGGTTAGGGTTCGGGTTAGGGTTAGGGTTAGGGTTAGGATTCGGGTTAGCGTTAGGTTTAGGGTTCGGGTTAGGGTTAGGGTTCGGGTTAGGGTTCGATTTGGGTTCGGGTTAGGGTTAGAGTTTGGGTTAGGGTTAGGGTTCGGGTTAGGGTTAGGGTTCCGGTTAGGGTTAGGGTTAGGTTTCCGGTTCGGGTTAGGGTTAGGGTTCGTGCTAGGGTTAGGGTTTGGGTTACGGTTAGGGTTAGGGTTAGGGTTAGGGTTCTGGTTAGGGTTAGGGTTAGGGTTCGGGTTAGGGTTCGGGTTAGGGTTCGGGTTAGGGTTAGGGTTCGGGTTAGGGTTAGGGTTAGGGTTAGGGTTAGGGTTAGGGTTAAGGTTCGTGTTAGGTTTAGGGTTCGGGTTAGGGTTGGGGTTAGGGTTCGGGATAGGGTTCGGGTTCGGGTTAGGGTTAGGGTTAGGGTTCGGGTTAGGGTTAGGGTTCGGGTTCGGGTTAGGGTTAGGGGTTAGGGTTCGGGTTTGGGTTAGGGTTAGGGTTAGGTTTCGGGTTAGGGTTAGGGGTTAGTGTTAGGGTTAGTGTTAGGGTTAGGATTAGCGTTAGGCTTCGGATTAGGGTTAGGTTAGGGTTAGGGTTAGGGTACGGGTTAGGGTGAGGATTAGGTTTAGGGTTAGGGTTCGGGTTAGGGTTAGTGTTCGGGTTAGGGTTAGGGTTAGGGTTAGGGTTAGGGTTAGGGTTAGGTTTCGGGTTAACGTTCGGTTTAGGTTTAGGGTTAGGGTTCGGGTTCGGGTTAGGGTTAGTGTTAGGGTTAGGGTTAGGGTTCGGGTTTGGGTTAGGGTTCGGTTTCAGTTTAGGGTTAGGGTTAGGGTTGGGTTCGGGTTAGGGTTAGGGTTCGGTTTCGGGTTAGGGTTAGGGTTAGGGTTAGGGTTCGGGTTAGGGTTAGGGTTAGGTTTAGGGTTAGGGTTAAGGTTTGGGTTAGGGTTAGGGTTAGGGTTAGGTTTAGATTTAGGGTTCGGGTTCGGGTTAGGGTTAGTGTTAGGATTAGGGTTAGGGTTAGGGTTAGGGTTAGGGTTCGGGTTAGGGTTAGGGTTAGGTTTCGGGTTAACGTTCGGTTTAGTGTTAGGGTTAGGGTTCGGGTTTGGGTTAGGGTTAGGGTTAGGGTTAGGGTTAGGGTTCGGGTTTGGGTTAGGGTTCGGTTTCGGGTTAGGGTTAGGGTTAGGGTTGGGTTCGGGTTAGGGTTAGGGTTCGGTTTCGGGTTAGGGTTCGGGTTAGGTTTCGGGTTCGTGTTACGGTTAGGGTTAGGGTTCGGGTTCGGGTTAGGGTTCGGGTTCGGTTTCAGGTTAGGGTTAGGGTTCGGGTTCGGGTTAAGGTTCGGGTTAGGGTTCGGGTTAGGGTCCGGGTTAGGGTTAGGGTTAGGGTTCGGGTTTGGGTTCGGGTTAGGGTTAGGGTTTGGGTTAGATTTAGGGTTAGTTTTAGGGGTTCGGGTTAGGGTTCAGGTTAGGGTTAGGGTTAGGTTTAGGGTTCGGGTTAGGGTTAGGGTTCGGGTTAGGGTTAGGGTTTGGGTTAGCGTTCGGGTTAGCGATCGGTTTAGGGTTAGGGTTCGGTTTCGGGTTAGGGTTAGGTTTAGGTTTAGGGTTAGGGTTCAGGTTCGGGTTAGGTTTCGGGTTAAGGTTCGGGTTATTGTTAGGGTTAGTGTTAGGGTTAGGGTTAGGTTTAGGGTTAGGTTTCGAGTTAGGGTTAGGGTTAGGGTTAGGGTTCAGGTTAGGGTTAGGATTAGGGTTAGGGTTAGGTTTCGGGTTAGAGTTAGGGGTTAGGGTTAGGGTTAGGGTTAGGGTTCGGTTTAGGGTTAGGTTTAGGGTTAGGGTTAGGGTTCGGGTTAGTGTTAGGGTTAGGTTTCGGGTTACGGTTAGTGTTAGGGTTAGGGTTCGGGTTCGGGTTAGGGTTCGGGTTAGGGTTAGGGTTCGGGTTCGGGTTAGGGTTCGGGTTAGGGTTAAGTTTAGTGTTCAGTTTAGGGTTAGGGTTCGCGTTTGGTTTAGGTTTAGGGTTCGGGTTAGGGTTAGGGGTTAGGGCTACTGTTAGGGTTAGGGTTAGGTTTCGGGTTCGTGTTAGGGTTCGGGTTAGTGTTAGGGTTAGGGTTAGGTTTAGGGTTAGGGTTCAGGTTCGGGTTAGGGTTAGTGTTAGGGTTAGGGTTCGGGTTAGAAGTAGGGTTCGGGTTAGGGTTAGGGTTCGGGTTCGGATTAGGGTTAGAGTTTGGGTTAGGGTTCGGGTTAGGGTTCGGGTTAGGGTTAGGGTTCGGGTTTGGGTTAGGGTTAGTGGTAGGTTTAGGGTTCGGGTAAGGTTTAGGGTTCGGGTTCGGGTTAGGATTAGTGTTAGGGCTGGGTTCGGGTTAGGGTTAGGGTTCGGGTTCGGGTTACGGTTAGGGTTAGGGTTGGGTTCGGATTAGGGTTAGGGTTAGGGTACGGGTTAGGGTTAGGGTTAGTGTTAGGGTTCAGGTTAGGGTTAGGGTTCGGGTTAGGGTTAGGGTTAGGGTTCGGGTTACGGTTAGGGTTAGGGTTAGGGTTAGGGTTCCGGTTAGGGTTAGGGTTCGGGTTAGGGTTAGGGTTAGGGTTAGGGTTAGGGTTCGGGTTAGGGATCTGTTTAGTGTTAGGGTTCGGGTTAGGGATCGGTTTAGGGTTAGGGTTCGGGTTCGAGTTAGGTTTAGGGTTAGGGTTCGGGTTCGGGCTAGGGTTCGAGTTAGGTTTAGGGTTCCTTTTAGGGTTAGGGTTCGGGTTAGGTTTCGGGTTCGGGTTACGGTTAGGTTTAGGGTTCGGGTTCGTGTTAGGGTTCGGGTTCGGTTTCGGGTTAGGGTTAGGGTTCGGGTTAGGGTTAAGGTTCGGGTTAGGGTTCGGGTTAGGGTCCGGGTTAGGGTTAGGGTTAGGGTTCGGGTTAGGGTTCGGGTTAGGGTTAGGGTTCGGGTTAGTGTTAGGGTTAGTTTTAGGGGTTCGGGTTAGGGTTCGGGTTAGGGTTAGGTTTCGGGTTCGGGTTACGGTTAGGGTTAGGATTAGGGTTCGGTTTCGGGTTAGGGTTAGGGTTAGGGTCAGGGTCAGGGTTCGGGTTAGGGTTAGGGTTATTGTTCGGGTTAGGGTTAGGGTTAGGGTTCGGGTTAGGGTTCGGGTTAGGGTTCAGGTTAGGTTTAGTGTTCGGGTTAGGGTTCGGGTTAGGGTTAGGTTTAGGGTTAGGATTCGGGTTAGCGTTAGGGTTAGGGTTCGGGTTAGGGTTAGGGTTCGGTTTAGGGTTCGATTTGGGTTCGAGTTAGGGTTAGAGTTTGGGTTAGGGTTAGGGTTCGGGTTAGGGTTAGGGTTCCGGTTAGGGTTAGGGTTAGGTTTCGGGTTCGGGTTAGGGTTAGGGTTAGGGTTAGAGTTAGGGTTAGGGTTCGGGTTAGGGTTCGGGTTAGGGTTAGGGTTAAGGTTAGGGTTAGGGTTAGGATTAGGGTTAGGTTTAGGGTTAGGGTTCGAGTTAGTGTTAGGGTTAGTGTTAGGGTTCGGGTTAGGGTTAGGATTAGGGTTAGGGTTAGGTTTCGGGTTAGAGTTAGGGGTTAGGGTTAGGGTTAGGGTTCGGTTTAGGGATAGGGTTAGGGTGAGGGTTATGGTTCGGGTTAGGGTTAGGGTTAGGATTCGGGTTAGGGTTAGGGTTAGGGTTAGGGTTCGGGTTCGGGTTAGGGTTCGGGTTAGGGTTAGGGTTCCGGTTAGGGTTAGGGTTCGGGTTAGGTTTAGGGTTAGGGTTCAGTTTAGGGTTAGGGTTAGGGTTCGGTTTAGGGTTAGGGTTCGGGTTAGGGTTAGGTGTTAGGGATAGGGTTAGGGTTAGGGTTCGGGTTAGGGTTAGGGTTAGGGTTAGGGTTAGTGTTAGGTTTTAGGGTTAAGGTTAGTGTTAGGGTTAGGGTTATGGGTTAGGGTTAGGGTTAGTGTTAGGGTTGGGGTTTGGGTTCGGGTTTGGGTTAGGGTTCGGGTTAGGGTAAGGGTTAGGTTTAGGGTTAGGGTTAGGGTTCGGGTTAGGGTTAGGGTTAGGGTTAGGGTTCGGGTTAGGGTTAGGGTTCGGGTTAGGTTTAGGGTTCGGGTTAGGGTTAGGGTGAGGGTTAGCTTTCAGTTTAGGGTTTGGGTTAGGGTTCGGGTTAGGTTTAGGGTTAGGGTTAGGGTTCGGGTTAGGGTTAGGTTTAGGTTTAGGTTTAGGGTTAGGGTTCGGGTTAGGGTTAGGGTTAGGTTTCGGGTTCGGGTTAGGGTTCGGGTTAGTGTTAGGGTTAGGGTTAGGTTTAGGGTTAGGGTTCAGGTACGGTTTAGGGTTAGTGTTAGGGTTAGGGTTCGGGTTAGAAGTAGGGTTTGGGTTAGGGTTATGGTTCGGGTTCGGATTAGGGTTAGATTTTGGGTTAGGGTTCGGGTTAGGGTTAGGGTTCGGGTTAGGGTTAGGGTTCGGGTTTGGGTTAGGGTTAGTGGTAGGGTTAGGGTTCGGGTAAGGGTTAGGGTTCGGGTTCGGGTTAGGATTAGTGTTAGGGTTAGGGTTCGGGTTAGGGTTAGGGTTCGGGTTCGGGTTACGGTTAGGGTTAGGGTTAGGGTTCGGCTTAGGGTTAGGGTTAGGGTTCGGGTTAGGGTTAGGGTTAGGGTTAGGGTTCAGGTTAGGGTTAGGGTTCGGGTTAGGGTTAGGGTTAGGGTTCGGGTTACGGTTAGGGTTAGGGTTAGGGTTAGGGTTCGGGTTAGGGTTAGGGTTCGGGTTAGGGTTAGGGTTAGGGTTAGGGTTAGGGTTAGGGTTAGGGTTCGGGTTAGGAATCGGTTTAGTGTTAGGGTTCGGGTTAGGGATCGGTTTAGGGTTAGGGTTCGGGTTCGAGTTAGGTTTAGGGTTAGGGTTCGGGTTCGGGCTAGGGTTCGAGTTAGGTTTAGGGTTCCTTTTAGGGTTAGGGTTCGGGTTAGGTTTCGGGTTCGGGTTACGGTTAGGGTTAGGGTTCGGGTTCGGGTTAGGGTTCGGGTTCGGGTTAGGGTTCGGGTTAGGGTCCGGGTTAGTTTTAGGGTTAGGGTTCGGGTTAGGGTTTGGGTTAGGGTTAGGGTTCCGGTTAGTGTTAGGGTTAGTTTTAGGGGTTCGGGTTAGGGTTCAGGTTAGGGTTAGGGTTCGGGTTCGGGTTACGGTTAGGGTTAGGGTTAGGGTTCGGTTTCGGGTTAGGGTTAGGGTTAGGGTTAGGGTTAGGGTTAGGGTCAGGGTTCGGGTTAGGGTTAGGGTTAGGGTTATGGTTCGGGTTAGGGATAGGGTTAGGGTTCGGGTTAGGGTTCGGCTTAGGGTTCAGGTTAGGTTTAGTGTTCGGGTTAGGGTTTGGGTTAGGGTTAGGGTTAGGGTTAGGATTCGGGTTAGCGTTAGGTTTAGGGTTCGGGTTAGGGTTAGGGTTCGGGTTAGGGTTCGATTTGGGTTCGGGTTAGGGTTAGAGTTTGGGTTAGGGTTAGGGTTCGGGTTAGGGTTAGGGTTCCGGTTAGGGTTAGGGTTAGGTTTCCGGTTCGGGTTAGGGTTAGGGTTCGTGCTAGGGTTAGGGTTTGGGTTACGGTTAGGGTTAGGGTTAGGGTTAGGGTTCTGGTTAGGGTTAGGGTTAGGGTTCGGGTTAGGGTTCGGGTTAGGGTTCGGGTTAGGGTTAGGGTTCGGGTTAGGGTTAGGGTTAGGGTTAGGGTTAGGGTTAAGGTTCGTGTTAGGTTTAGGGTTCGGGTTAGGGTTGGGGTTAGGGTTCGGGATAGGGTTCGGGTTCGGGTTAGGGTTAGGGTTAGGGTTCGGGTTAGGGTTAGGGTTCGGGTTCGGGTTAGGGTTAGGTGTTAGGGTTCGGGTTTGGGTTAGGGTTAGGGTTAGGTTTCGGGTTAGGGTTAGGGGTTAGTGTTAGGGTTAGTGTTAGGGTTAGCATTAGCGTTAGGCTTTGGATTAGGGTTAGGTTAGGGTTAGGGTTAGGGTACGGGTTAGGGTGAGGGTTAGGTTTAGGGTTAGGGTTCGGGTTCGGGTTAGGGTTAGGGTTAGGGTTAGGGTTCGGGTTTGGGTTAGGGTTCGGTTTCGGGTTAGGGTTAGGGTTAGGGTTGTGTTCGGGTTAGGGTTAGGGTTCGGTTTCGGGTTAGGGTTAGGGTTAGGGTTAGGGTTCGGGTTAGGGTTAGGGTTAGTTTTAGAGTTAGGGTTCGGGTTCGGGTTAGGGTTAGTGTTAGGATTAGGGTTAGGGTTAGGGTTAGGGTTAGGGTTCGGGTTAGGGTTAGGGTTAGGTTTCGGGTTAACGTTCGGTTTAGGGTTAGGGTTAGGGTTCGGGTTCGGGTTAGGGTTAGGGTTAGGGTTAGGGTTAGGGTTCGGGTTTGGGTTAGGGTTCGGTTTCGGGTTAGGGTTAGGGTTAGGGTTGGGTTCGGGTTAGGGTTAGGGTTACGGTTAGGGTTCGCGTTAGGGTTAGGGTTAGGGTTAGGGTTAGGGTTAGGGTTCGGCTCAGGGTTAGGGTTATGGTTTGGGTTCGGGTTCGGGGTAGGGTTTGGGTTAGACTTAGGGTTAGGTTTCGGGTTAAGGTTCGGGTTATTGTTAGGGTTAGTGTTAGGGTTAGGGTTAGGTTTAGGGTTAGGTTTCGAGTTAGGGTTAGGGTTAGGGTTAGGGTTCAGGTTAGGGTTAGGATTAGGGTTAGGGTTAGGTTTCGGGTTAGAGTTAGGGGTTAGGGTTAGGGTTAGGGTTAGGGTTAGGGTTCGGTTTAGGGTTAGGTTTAGGGTTAGGGTTAGGGTTCGGGTTAGTGTTAGGGTTAGGTTTCGGGTTACGGTTAGTGTTAGGGTTAGGGTTCGGGTTCGGGTTAGGGTTCGGGTTAGGGTTAGGGTTCGGGTTCGGGTTAGGGTTCGGGTTAGGGTTAGGTTTAGTGTTCAGTTTAGGGTTAGGGTTAGAGTTTGGTTTAGGTTTAGGTTTCGGGTAAGGGTTAGGGGTTAGGGTTAGGGTTAGGGTTAGGGTTAGTGTTCGGGTTAGGGTTAGGGTTAGGGTTAGGGTTCGTGTTAGGTTTTAGGGTTAGGATTAGTACTGGGTTAGGGTAAGGGTTATGGGTTAGGGTTAGTGTTAGGGTTCAGGTTCGGGTTAGGGTTCGCTTTAGGGTTCGGTTTAGGGTTCGGTTTAGGGTTCGGGTCAGGCTTAGGGTTCGGGTTAGGGTTCGGGTTACGGTTAGGTTTCCGGTTAGGGTTAGGGTTAGGGTTAGGGGTTCGGGTTAGAGTTAGGGTTAGGGTTAGGGTTAGGGTTAGGGTTCGGGTTAGGGTTAGGGTTCTCGTTAGGGTTAGGGTTAGGGTTAGGGTTCGGGTTCGGGTTCGGGTTAGGGTTAGGGTTCGGATTCGGGTTAAGGTTCGGTTTAGGGTTCGGGTTAGGGTTCGGGTTAGGGATCGGGTTAGGGTTAGTGTTAGGGTTCGTGTTAGGGATCGGGTTAGGATTAGGGTCGGTTTCGGGTTAGGGTTAGGGTTAGGGTTATGGTTAGGGTTAGGGTTAGGGTTAGGTTTCGGGTTCGGGTTAGGGTTCGGGTTCGGGTTTGGGTAGGGTTAGGGATTGGGTTCGGGTTAAGGTTCGGGTTCGGGTTAGGGTTCGGGTTAGGTTTCGGGTTCGGTTTAGGGTTCGGGTTAGGGTTCGGGTTAGGGTTAGGGTTAGGGTTCGGGTTAGGGTTAGGGTTAGGGTTAGGGTTCGCGTTAGGGTTAGGGTTAGGGTTAGGGTTAGGGTTCGGGTTAGGGTTAGGGTTGTGGTTTGGGTTTGGTTTCGGGGTAGGGTTTGGGTTCAGGTTCAGGTTAGGTATCGGGTTCGGGTTCGGGTTAGGGGTTAGGGTTCGGGTTACGGTTAGGGTTAGGGTTCGGGTTAGGGTTAGGGTTAGGGTTAGGGTTAGGGTTCGGGTTAGGGTTAGGGTTAGAGTTAGGGTTAGGGTTAGGGTTCGGGTTAGGGTTAGGGTTAGGGTTTGGGTTAGGGTTCGGGTTAGGGTTAGGGTTCGGGTTAGGGTTAGGGTTTGGGTTCGGGTTAGGGTTAGGGTTCGGGTTAGGGTTAGGGTTAGGGTTCGGGTTACGGTTAGGTTTAGGGTTAGGGTTAGGGTTCGGGTTAGGGGTAGGTTTCGGGATAGGGTTAGGGTTAGGCTTAGGGTTAGGGTTAGGGTTCGGGTTAGGGATCGGATTAGTGTTAGGGTTCGGGTTAGGGATCGGTTTAGGGTTAGGTTTCGGGTTCGGGTTACGGTTAGGGTTAGGGTTCGGGTTCGGGTTAGGGTTCGGGTTCGGTTTCGGGTTAGGGTTAGGGTTCGTGTTCGGGTTAATGTTCGGGTTAGGGTTCGGGTTAGGGTCCGGGTTACGGTTAGGGTTAGGGTTCGGGTTAGTGTTCGGGTTAGGGTTAGGGTTCGGGTTAGGGTTAGGGTTCGGGTTAGGGTTAGGGGTTAGGGTTAGGGTTAGGGTTAGGGTTCGGGTGAGGGTTAGGGTTAGGGTTAGGGTTAGGGTTCGGTTTAGGGTTAGGGTTCGGGTTAGGGTTAGGGGTTAGGGTTAGGGTTAGGGTTAGGGTTCGGTTTAGGGTTAGGGTTCGGGTTAGGGTTAGGGGTTAGGGTTAGGGTTAGGGTTAGGGTTCGGGTGAGGGTTAGGGTTAGGGTTAGGTTTAGTGTTAGGTTTTAGGGTTAAGGTTAGTGTTAGGGTTAGGGTTAGGGTTATGGGTTAGGGTTAGGGTTAGGGTTAGGGTTAGGGTTAGGGCTTGGGTTCGGGTTTGGGTTAGGGTTCGGGTTAGGGTAAGGGTTAGGTTTAGGGTTAGGGTTAGGGTTCGGGTTCGGGTTAGGGTTAGGGTTAGGGTTCGGGTTAGGGTTAGGGTTCGGTTTAGGTTTAGGATTCAGGTTAGGGTTAGGGTGAGGGTTAGCGTTCGGGTTAGGGTTTGGGTTAGCGTTCGGGTTAGGTTTAGGGTTAGGGTTAGGGTTCGGGTTAGGGTTAGGTTTAGGTTTAGGTTTAGGGTTAGGGTTCGGGTCGGGTTAGGGTTCGGGTTTGTGTTAGGGTTAGGGTTAGGTTTAGGGTTAGGGTTCAGGTACGGGTTAGGGTTAGTGTTAGGGTTAGGGTTCGGGTTAGAAGTAGGGTTCGGGTTACGGTTAGGGTTCGGGTTCGGATTAGGGTTAGAGTTTGGGTTAGGGTTCGGGTTAGGGTTAGGGTTCGGGTTAGGGTTAGGGTTCGGGTTTGGGATAGGGTTAGTGGTAGGGTTAGGTTTCGGGTAAGGGTTAGGGTTCGGGTTCGGGTTAGGATTAGTGTTAGGGTTAGGGTTCGGGTTAGGGTTAGGGTTCGGGTTCGGGTTCGGTTTACGGTTAGGGTTAGGGTTAGGGTTCGGCTTAGGGTTAGGGTTAGGGTTCGGGTTAGGGTTAGGGTTAGGGTTAGGGTTCAGGTTAGGGTTAGGGTTCGGGTTAGGGTTAGGGTTAGGGTTCGGGTTACGGTTAGGGTTAGGGTTAGGGTTAGGGTTCGGGTTAGGGTTAGGGTTCGGGTTAGGGTTAGGGTTAGGGTTAGGGTTAGGGTTAGGGTTCGGGTTAGGGATCGGTTTAGTGTTAGGGTTCGGGTTAGGGATCGGTTTAGGGTTAGGGTTCGGGTTCGAGTTAGGTTTAGGGTTAGGGTTCGGGTTCGGGCTAGGTTTCGAGTTAGGTTTAGGGTTCCTTTTAGGGTTAGGGTTCGGGTTAGGTTTCGGGTTCGGGTTACGGTTAGGGTTAGGGTTCGGGTTCGGGTTAGGGTTCGGTTTCGGGTTAGGGTTCGGTTTCGGGTTACGGTCCGGGTTAGGGTTAGGGTTCGGGTTAGGGTTTGGGTTAGGGTTAGGGTTCCGGTTAGTGTTAGGGTTAATTTTAGGGGTTCGGGTTAGGGTTCGGGTTAGGGTTAGGGTTCGGGTTCGGGTTACGGTTAGGGTTAGGGTTAGGGTTCGGTTTCGGGTTAGGGTTAGGGTTAGGGTTAGGGTTAGGGTCAGGGTTCGGGTTAGGGTTAGGGTTAGGTTTATGGTTCGGGTTAGTGTTAGTGTTAGGGTTCGGGTTAGGGTTCGGGTTAGGGTTCAGGTTAGATTTAGGGTTCGGGTTAGGGTTAGGGTTAGGGTTAGGATTCGGGTTATCGTTAGGGTTAGGGTTCGGGTTAGGGTTAGGGTTCGGGTTAGGGTTCGATTTGGGTTCGGGTTAGGGTTAGAGTTTGGGTTAGGGTTAGGGTTCGGGTTAGGGTTATGGTTCGGGTTAGGGTTCAATTTGGGTTCGGGTTAGGGTTAGAGTTTGGGTTAGGGTTAGGGTTCGTGTTACGGTTAGGGTTAGGGTTAGGGTTAGGGTTCTGGTTAGGTTTAGGGTTAGGGTTCGGGTTAGGGTTCGGGTTAGGGTTCGGGTTAGGGTTAGGTTTCGGGTTAGGGTTAGGGTTAGGGTTAGTGTTAAGGTTCGTGTTAGGGTTAGGGTTCGGGTTAGTGTTGGGGTTAGGGTTCGGGATAGGGTTCGGGTTCGGGTTAGGGTTAGGGTTAGGGTTCGGGTTAGGGGTAGGGTTCGGGTTCGGGTTAGGGTTAGGGGTTAGGGTTCGGGTTTGGGTTAGGGTTAGGGTTAGGTTTCGGGTTAGGTTTAGGGGTTAGTGTTAGGGTTAGTGTTAGGGTTAGGGTTAGCATTAGGCTTCGGATTAGGGTTAGGTTGGGGTTAGGTTTAGGGTACGGGTTAGGGTGAGGGTTAGGATTAGGGTTAGGGTTCGGGTTAGGGTTAGTGTTCGGGTTAGGGTTAGGGTTAGGGTTAGAGTTAGGGTTCGGGTTAGGTTTCGGGTTAGGTTTCGGGTTAACGTTCGGTTTAGGGTTAGGGTTAGGGTTCGGGTTCGGGTTAGGGTTAGGGTTAGGGTTAGGGTTAGGGTTAGGGTTCGGGTTTGGGTTAGGGTTCGGTTTTGGGTTAGGGTTAGAGTTAGGGTTGGGTTCGGGTTAGGGTTAGGGTTCGGTTTCGGGTTAGGGTTAGGGTTAGGGTTAGGGTTCGGGTTAGGGTTAGGGTTAGGTTTAGGGTTAGGGTTAAGGTTTGGGTTAGGGTTAGGGTTAGGGTTAGGTTTAGAGTTAGGGTTCGGGTTCGGGTTAGGGTTAGTGTTAGGGTTAGGGTTAGGGTTAGGGTTAGGGTTAGGGTTCGGGTTAGGGTTAGGGTTAGGTTTCGGGTTAACGTTCGGTTTAGGGTTAGGGTTAGGGTTCGGGTTCGGGTTAGGGTTAGGGTTAGGGATAGGGTTAGGGTTCGGGTTTGGGTTAGGGTTCGGTTTCGGGTTAGGGATAGGGTTAGGGTTGGGTTCGGGTTAGGGTTAGGGTTCGGTTTCGGGTTAGGGTTAGGGTTAGGTTTCGGGTTCGGGTTACGGTTAGGGTTAGGGTTCGGGTTCGGGTTAGGGTTCGGGTTCGGTTTCGGGTTAGGGTTAGGTTTAGGGTTCGGTTTAGGGTTAGGGTTAGGGTTTGGTTTAGGGTTAGGGTTCGGGTTAGGGTTAGGGTTTAGGGTTAGGTTTAGGGATAGGGTTAGGTTTAGGGTTCGGTTTAGGGTTAGGGTTAGGGTTATGGGTTAGGGATAGGGTTAGTTTTAGGGTTAGGCTTAGGGTTCGTGTTAAGGTTAGGGTTAAGGCTAGGGTTAGGGTTAGAGTTCGGGTTAAGGTTAGGGTTAGGGTTAGGGTTCGGGTTAGGGTTAGGGTTAGGGTTCGGGTTCGGGTTAGGTTTAGGGTTAGGATTCGGGTTCGGGGTTAGTGTTAGGATTCGGGTTAGGGTTAGGGTTAGGGTTCGGGTTAGGTTTCGGGTTAGGGATCGGGTTAGGGTTAGGGTTCGGGTTAGGGTTCGGGATAGGGTTAGGGTTCGGGTTAGGTTTAGGGTTAGGGTTAGGGGTTCGGGTTAGGGTTCGGGTTAGGGTAGGGTTAGGGTTCGGGTTCGGGTTAGGGTTTGGGTTCGGGTTCGGGTTATGGTTCGGGTTCGGGTTAGGGTTCGGGTTAGGGTTCGGTTTAGTGTTCGGGTTAGGGTTCGGGCTAGGGTTAGGGTTCGGGTTCTGGTTACGGTTAGGGTTAGTGTTAGGGTTCGCGTTAGGGTTAGGGTTACTGTTAGGTTTAGGGTTCCGATTAGGGTTAGGGTGATGGTTTGGGTTCGGGTTCGGGGTCGGGTTTGGGTTCGGGTTCATTTTAGGGTTCGGGTTCGGGTTCGGGTTAGGGGTTAGGGTTCGGGTTAGGGTTAGGGTTAGGGTTCGGGTTATGGTTAGGGTTAGGGTTAGGTTTAGGGTTAGGTTTCGGGTTACGGTTTGGGTTAGGGTTAGGGTTCGGGTTAGGGTTAGGGTTCGGGATAGGGTTCGGGTTAGGGTTAGGGTTAGGGTTCGGGTTAGGTTTCGGTTTAGGGTTCGGGTTAGGGTTCTTGTTAGGGTTCGGGTTCGGGTTCGGTTTAGGGTTCGGGTTCGGGTTCGGGTTAGGGTTAGGGATAGGGTTAGGGTTCGGGTTCGGGGTTAGGGTTAGGGTTAGGGTTCGGGCAGGGTTGGGGTTAGGGTTAGGATTCGGGTAAAGGGTTAGGGTTCGGTTTCGGGTTAGGGTTAGGGTTAGGGTTAGGGTTAGGGTCAGGGTTCGGGTTAGGGTTAGGGTTAGGGTTATGGTTCGGGTTAGGGTTAGGGTTAGGGTTCGGGTTAGGGTTCGGGTTAGGGTTCAGGTTAGGTTTAGGGTTCGGGTTAGGGTTAGGGTTAGGGTTCGGGTTCGGGTTAGGGTTAGTGTTAGGGTTAGGGTTCGGGTTAGGGTTAGGGTTCGGGTTAGGGTTCGATTTGGGTTCGGGTTAGGGTTAGAGTTTGTGTTAGGTTTAGGGTTCGGGTTAGGGTTAGGGTTCGGGTTAGGGTTCGATTTGGGTTCGGGTTAGGGTTAGAGTTTTGGTTAGGGTTAGGGTTCGGGTTACGGTTAGGGTTAGGGTTAGGGTTAGGGTTCTGGTTAGGTTTAGGGTTAGGGTTCGGGTTAGGGTTCGGGTTAGGGTTCGGGTTAGGGTTAGGGTTCGGGTTAGGGTTAGGGTTAGGTTTAGGGTTAAGGTTCGTGTTAGGGTTAGGGTTCGGGTTAGGGTTGGGGTTAGGGTTCGGGATAGGGTTCGGGTTCGGGTTAGGGTTAGGGTTCGGGTTAGGGTTAGGGTTCGGGTTCGGGTTAGGGTTAGGGGTTAGGGTTCGGGTTTGGGTTAGGTTTAGGGTTAGGTTTCGGGTTAGGGTTAGGGGTTAGTGTTAGGGTTAGTGTTAGGGTTAGGGGTAGCGTTAGGCTTCGGATTAGGGTTAGGTTAGGGTTAGGTTTAGGGTACGGGTTAGGGTGAGGGTTAGGTTTAGGGTTAGGGTTCGGGTTAGGGTTAGTGTTCGGGTTAGGGTTAGGGTTAGGGTTAGAGTTAGGGTTCGGTTTAGGTTTCGGGTTAGGTTTCGGGTTAACGTTCGGTTTAGGGTTAGGGTTAGGGTTCGGGTTCGGGTTAGGGTTAGGGTTAGGGTTAGGGTTAGGGTTAGGGTTCGGGTTTGGGTTAGGGTTCGGTTTTGGGTTAGGGTTAGGGTTAGGGTTGGGTTCGGGTTAGGGTTAGGGTTAGGGTTAGGGTTCGGGTTAGGGTTCGGGTTAGGGTTCAGGTTAGGTTTAGGGTTCGGGTTAGGGTTCGGGTTAGGGTTAGGGTTAGGTTTAGGGTTAGGGTTAACGTTTGGGTTAGGGTTAGGGTTAGGGTTAGGTTTAGAGTTAGGGTTCGGGTTCGGGTTAGGGTTAGTGTTAGGGTTAGGGTTAGGGTTAGGGTTAGGGTTAGGGTTCGGGTTAGGGTAAGGGTTAGGTTTCGGGTTAACGTTCGGTTTAGGGTTAGGGTTAGGTTTCGGGTTCGGGTTAGGGTTAGGGTTAGGGTTAGGGTTAGGGTTCGTGTTTGGGTTAGGGTTCGGTTTCGGGTTAGGGTTAGGGTTAGGGTTGGTTTCGGGTTAGGGTTAGGGTTCGGTTTCGGGTTAGGGTTCGGGTTAGGTTTCGGGTTCGGGTTACGGTTAGGGTTAGGGTTCGGGTTCGGGTTAGGGTTCGGGTTCGGTTTCGGGTTAGGGTTAGGGTTCGGGTTCGGGTTAAGGTTCGGGTTAGGGTTCGGGTTAGGGTCCGGGTTAGGGTTAGGGTTAGGGTTCGGGTTTGGTTTCGGGTTAGGGTTAGGGTTCGGGTTAGGTTTAGGGTTAGTTTTAGGGGTTCGGGTTAGGGTTCAGGTTAGGGTTAGGGTTAGGTTTAGGGTTCGGGTTAGGGTTAGGGTTCCGGTTAGGGTTAGGCTTTGGGTTAGCGTTCGGGTTAGCGATCGGGTTAGGGTTAGGGTTCGGTTTCGGGTTAGGGTTAGGGTTAGGTTTAGGGTTAGGGTTCAGGTTCGGGTTAGGTTTAGGGTTAGGGTTCGGGTTAGGGTTCGGGTTAGCGTTCGGTTTAGGGTTCGGGTTAGTGTCCGGTTTAGGGTTCGGGTTAGGGTTAGGTTTCGGTTTAGGGTTCGGTTTAGGGTTAGGGTTCGGGTTAGGGTTAGGGTTAGGGTTAGGGGTTCGGGTTATGGTTCGGGTTAGGGTTAGGGTTAGGGTTAGGGTTCGGGTTACGGTTAGGGTTCGGGTTAGGGTTAGGTTTAGGGTTAGGGTTCTTTTTAGGGATCGGGTTAGGGTTAGGGTTCGGTTTCGGGTTAGGGTTAGGGTTAGGGTTAGGGTAGGATTAGGGTTAGGTTTCGGGTTCGGGTTAGGGTTCGGGTTCGGGTTCGGTTTAGGGTTCGGGTTCGGGATCGTGTTAAGGTTCGGGTTCGGGTTAGGGTTCGGGTTAGGGTTCGGGTTAGGGTTCGGGTTCGGGTTAGTGTTCGGGTTAGGGTTCGGGTTAGGGTTAGGGTTCGGGTTCGGGTTATGGTTAGGGTTACGGTTAGGTTTCGCGTTAGGGTTAGGGTTAGGTTTAGGGTTAGGGTTCGGTTCAGGGTTAGGGTTATGGTTTGGGTTCGGGTTCGGGGTAGGGTTTGTGTTCGGGTTCAGGTTAGGGTTCGGGTTCGGGTTCGGGTTATGGGTTAGGGTTCGGGTTAGGGTTAGGGTTAGGGTTCGGGTTAGGGTTACGGTTAGGGTTAGGGTTAGGTTTCGGGTTACGGTGTGGGTTAGGGTTAGGGTTAGGGTTCGGGTTAGGGTTAGGGTTAGGGTTTGGGTTAGGGTTCGGGTTCGGGTTAGGGTTAGGGTCGGGTTAGGGTTCGGTTTAGGGTTCGGTTTAGGGTTCGGGTTAGGGTTCGGGATAGGGTTCGGGTTAGGGTTCGGGTTAGGGTTAGGGTTCGGGT
This sequence comes from Urocyon cinereoargenteus, assembly GCA_032313775.1. Classification (NCBI taxonomy): domain Eukaryota; kingdom Metazoa; phylum Chordata; class Mammalia; order Carnivora; family Canidae; genus Urocyon; species Urocyon cinereoargenteus. The sequence continues at coordinate 1,270,347 of JAVLSZ010000033.1, forward strand.
TAGGGTTAGGGTTAGGGTTCGGGTTAGGTTTCGGGTTCGGGTTAGGGTTCGAGTTAGGGTTAGGGTTAGGGTTCGGGTTAGGGTTGGGGTTAGGTTTCAGTTTAGGGTTAGGGTTAGGGTTCGGTTTAGGGTTAGGTTTCGCGTTAGGGTTAGGGGTTAGGGTTAGGGTTAGTGTTAGGGTTAGGGTTCGGTTTAGGGTTAGGGTTAGGGATCGGGTTAGTGTTAGGTTTTAGGGTTAGGGTTAGTGTTAGGGCTAGGGTTAGGGTTCGGGTTAGGGTTCTGGTTGGGGTTAGTGTACGTGTTCGAGTTAGGGTTAGGTTTAGGGTTCGGGTAAGTGTTAGGGTTAGGGTTAGGGTTAGGGTTCGGGTTAGGGTTCGGGTTAGGGTTAGGGTTAGGGTTAGGGTTAGGGTTATGTTTAGGGTTAGGGTTCGGGTTCGGGTTACGGTTAGGGTTAGGGTTAGGGTTCAGTTTAGGGTTAGGGTTAGGGTTTGGTTTAGGGTTAGGGTTCGGGTTAGGGTTAGGGTTTAGGGTTAGGTTTAGGGATAGGGTTAGGGTTAGGGTTCGGTTTAGGGTTAGGGTTAGGGTTATGGGTTAGGGATAGGGTTAGTTTTAGGGTTAGGCTTAGGGTTCGTGTTAAGGTTAGGGTTAGGGTTAGGGTTAGGGTTAGAGTTCGGGTTAAGGTTAGGGTTAGGGTTAGGGTTCGGGTTAGGGTTAGGGTTAGGGTTTGGGTTAGGGTTAGGGTTAGGGTTAGGATTCGGGTACGGGGTTAGGGTTAGGATTCGGGTTAGGGTTAGGGTTAGGGTTCGGGTTAGTTTTCGGGTTAGGTATCGGGTTAGGGTTAGGGTTCGGGTTAGGGTTCGGGATAGGGTTAGGGTTCGCGTTAGGTTTAGGGTTAGGGTTAGGGGTTCGGGTTAGGGTTCGGGTTAGGGTAGGGTTAGGGTTCGGGTTCGGGTTAGGGTTCGGGTTAGGGTTAGGGTTCGGGTAGGGTTCGGGTTAGGGTTAGGGTTAGGGTTCGGGTTAGTGTTAGGTTTTAGGGTTAGGGTTAGTGTTAGGGCTAAGGTTAGTGTTCGGGTTAGGGTTCTGGTTGGGGTTAGGGTACGGGTTCGGGTTAGGGTTAGGTTTAGGGTTCGGGTAAGGTTTAGGGTTAGGGTTAGGGTTAGGGTTCGGCTTAGGGTTCGGGTTAGGGTTAGGGTTAGGGTTAGAGTTAGGGTTATGTTTAGGGTTAGGGTTCGGGTTAGGGTTACGGTTAGGGTTAGGGTTAGGGTTCAGTTTAGGGTTAGGGTTAGGGTTTGGTTTAGGGTTAGGGTTCAGGTTAGGGTTAGGGTTTAGGGTTAGGTTTAGGGATAGGGTTAGGTTTAGGGTTCGGTTTAGGGTTAGGGTTAGGGTTATGGGTTAGGGATAGGGTTAGTTTTAGGGTTAGGCTTAGGGTTCGTGTTAAGGTTAGGGTTAGGGCTAGGGTTAGGGTTAGAGTTCGGGTTAAGGTTAGGGTTAGGGTTAGGGTTCGGGTTAGGGTTAGGGTTAGGGTTCGGGTTCGGGTTAGGGTTAGGGTTAGGATTCGGGTTCGGGGTTAGGGTTAGGATTCGGGTTAGGGTTAGGTTTAGGGTTCGGGTTAGGTTTCGGGTTAGGGATCGGGTTAGGGTTAGGGTTCGGGTTAGGGTTCGGGATAGGGTTAGGGTTCGGGTTAGGTTTAGGGTTAGGGTTAGGGGTTCGGGTTAGGGTTCGGGTTAGGGTAGGGTTAGGGTTCGGGTTCGGGTTAGGGTTTGGGTTCGGGTTCGCGTTATGGTTCGGTTTCGGGTTAGGGTTCGGGTTAGGGTTCGGTTTAGTGTTCGGGTTAGGGTTCGGGCTAGGGTTAGGGTTCGGGTTCGGGTTAGGGTTAGGGTTAGGGTTCGCGTTAGGGTTAGGGTTACTGTTAGGTTTAGGGTTCCGATTAGGGTTAGGGTTATGGTTTGGGTTCGGGTTCGGGGTCGGGTTTGGGTTCGGGTTCATGTTAGGGTTCGGGTTCGGGTTCGGGTTAGGGGTTAGGGTTCGGGTTAGGGTTAGGGTTAGGGTTCGGGTTATGGTTAGGGTTAGGGTTAGGGTTAGGGTTAGGTTTCGGGTTACGGTTTGGGTTAGGGTTAGGGTTCGGGTTAGGGTTAGGGTTCGGGATAGGGTTCGGGTTAGGGTTAGGGTTAGGGTTCGGGTTAGGTTTCGGTTTAGCGTTCGGGTTAGGGTTCTTGTTAGGGTTCGGGTTAGGGTTCGGTTTAGGGTTTGGGTTAGGGTTAGGGTTCGGGTTAGGTTTAGGGTTAGGGTTCGGGTTAGGGTCAGGGTTCGGGTTAGGGTTCGGGTTCGGGTTAGGGTTAGGGTTAGGGTTAGGGTTAGGGTTAGGGTTAGGGTTAGAGTTAGGGTTAGGGTTCGGGTTAGGGTTCGGGTTAGGGTTAGGGATAAGGTTAGGGTTAGGGTTAGGGTTAGGGTTAGGTTTAGGGTTAGGGTTCGAGTTAGTGTTAGGTTTAGTGTTAGGGTTCGGGTTAGGGTTAGGATTAGGGTTAGGGTTAGGTTTCGGGTTAGAGTTAGGGGTTAGGGTTAGGGTTAGGGTTCGGTTTAGGGATAGGGTTAGGGTGAGGGTTAGGGTTCGGGTTAGGGTTAGGGTTAGTATTCGGGTTAGGGTTAGGGTTAGGGTTAGGGTTCGGGTTCGGGTTAGGGTTCGGGTTAGGGTTAGGGTTCCGGTTAGGGTTAGGGTTCGGGTTAGGTTTAGGGTTAGGGTTCAGTTTAGGGTTAGGGTTAGGGTTCGGTTTAGGGTTAGGGTTCGGGTTAGGGTTAGGTGTTAGGGATAGGGTTAGGGTTAGGGTTCGGGTTAGGGTTAGGGTTAGGGTTAGTGTTAGGTTTTAGGGTTAAGGTTAGTGTTAGGGTTAGGGTTAGGGTTATGGGTTAGTGTTAGTGTTAGGGTTAGGGTTAGGGCTTGGGTTCGGGTTTGGGTTAGGGTTCGGGTTAGGGTAAGGGTTAGGTTTAGGGTTAGGGTTAGGGTTCGGGTTAGGGTTAGGTTTAGGGTTAGGGTTCGGGTTAGGGTTAGGGTTCGGGTTAGGGTTAGGGTTAGGGTTAGGTTTCGGGGTTAGGGTTAGGGTTAGGGTTAGGGTTCGGGTTAGCGTTAGGGTTAGGGTTAGGTTTAGGGTTCGGGTTAGGGTTAGGGTGAGGGTTAGCGTTCCGGTTAGGGTTCGGGTTAGGGTTCGGGTTAGGTTTAGGGTTAGGGTTAGGGTTCGGGTTAGGGTTGGGGTTAGGGTTACGGTTAGGGTTAGGCTTAGGGTTAGGGTTCGGGGTTAGGGTTAGGTTTAGGTTTAGGTTTAGGGTTAGGGTTCGGGTTAGGGTTAGGGTTAGGTTTCGGGTTCGGGTTAGGGTTCGGGTTAGTGTTAGGGTTAGGGTTAGGTTTAGGGTTAGGGTTCAGGTTCGGGTTAGGGTTAGTGTTAGGGTTAGGGTTCGGGTTAGAAGTAGGGTTCGGGTTAGGGTTAGGGTTCGGGTTCGGATTAGGGTTAGAGTTTGGGTTAGGGTTCGGGTTAGGGTTAGGGTTCGGGTTAGGGTTAGGGTTCGGGTTTGGGTTAGGGTTAGTGGTAGGGTTAGGGTTCGGGTAAGGTTTAGGGTTCGGGTTCGGGTTAGGATTAGTGTTAGGGCTGGGTTCGGGTTAGGGTTAGGGTTCGGGTTCGGGTTACGGTTAGGGTTAGGGTTAGGGTTCGGATTAGGGTTAGGGTTAGGGTACGGTTTAGGGTTAGGGTTAGTGTTAGGGTTCAGGTTAGGGTTAGGGTTCGGGTTAGGGTTAGGGTTAGGGTTCGGGTTACGGTTAGGGTTAGGGTTAGGGTTCGGGTTAGGGTTAGGGTTCGGGTTAGGGTTAGGGTTAGGGTTAGGGTTAGGGTTCGGGTTAGGGATCGGTTTAGTGTTAGGGTTCGGGTTAGGGATCGGTTTAGGGTTAGGGTTCGGGTTCGAGTTAGGTTTAGGGTTAGGGTTCGGGTTCGGGCTAGGGTTCGAGTTAGGTTTAGGGTTCCTTTTAGGGTTAGGGTTCGGGTTAGGTTTCGGGTTCGGGTAACGGTTAGGGTTAGGGTTCGGGTTCGTGTTAGGGTTCGGGTTCGGTTTCGTGTTAGGGTTAGGGTTCGGGTTAGGGTTAAGGTTCGGGTTAGGGTTCGGGTTAGGGTCCGGGTTAGGGTTAGGGTTAGGGTTCGGGTTAGGGTTCGGGTTAGGGTTAGGGTTCGGGTTAGTGTTAGGGTTAGTTTTAGGGGTTCGGGTTAGGGTTCGGGTTAGGGTTAGGGTTCGGGTTCGGGTTACGGTTAGGGTTAGGGTTAGGGTTCGGTTTCGGGTTAGGGTTAGGTTTAGGTTAGGGTCAGGGTTCGGGTTAGGGTTAGGGTTAGGGTTATGGTTCGGGTTAGGGTTAGGGTTAGGGTTCGGGTTAGGGTTCGGGTTAGGGTTCAGTTAGGTTTAGTGTTCGGGTTAGGGTTCGGGTTAGGGTTAGGTTTAGGGTTAGGATTCGGGTTAGCGTTAGGGTTAGGGTTCGGGTTAGGGTTAGGGTTCGGGTTAGGGTTCGATTTGGGTTCGAGTTAGGGTTAGAGTTTGGGTTAGGGTTAGGGTCCGGGTTAGGGTTAGAGTTCCGGTTAGGGTTAGGGTTAGGTTTCGGGTTCGGGTTAGGGTTAGGGTTAGGGTTAGAGTTAGGGTTAGGGTTCGGGTTAGGGTTCGGGTTAGGGTTAGGGTTAAGGTTAGGGTTAGGGTTAGGATTAGGGTTAGGTTTAGGGTTAGGGTTCGAGTTAGTGTTAGGGTTAGTGTTAGGGTTCGGGTTAGGGTTAGGATTAGGGTTAGGGTTAGGTTTCGGGTTAGAGTTAGGGGTTAGGGTTAGGGTTAGGGTTCGGTTTAGGGATAGGGTTAGGGTGAGGGTTATGGTTCGGGTTAGGGTTAGGGTTAGGATTCGGGTTAGGGTTAGGGTTAGGGTTAGGGTTCGGGTTCGGGTTAGGGTTCGGGTTAGGGTTAGGGTTCCGGTTAGGGTTAGGGTTCGGGTTAGGTTTAGGGTTAGGGTTCAGTTTAGGGTTAGGGTTAGGGTTCGGTTTAGGGTTAGGGTTCGGGTTAGGGTTAGGTGTTAGGGATAGGGTTAGGGTTAGGGTTCGGGTTCGGGTTAGGGTTAGGGTTAGGGTTAGTGTTAGGTTTTAGGGTTAAGATTAGTGTTAGGGTTAGGGTTAGGGTTATGGGTTAGGGTTAGGGTTAGTGTTAGGGTTGGGGTTTGGGTTCGGGTTTGGGTTAGGGTTCGGGTTAGGGTAAGGATTAGGTTTAGGGTTAGGGTTAGCGTTCGGGTTAGGGTTAGGGTTAGGGTTAGGGTTCGGGTTAGGGTTAGGGTTCGGGTTAGGGTTAGGGTTAGGGTTAGGGTTAGGTTTCGGGGTTAGGGTTAGGGTTAGGGTCAGGGTTCGGGTTAGCGTTAGGGTTAGGGTTAGGTTTAGGGTTCGGGTTAGGGTTAGGGTGAGGGTTAGCATTCCGCTTAGGGTTCGGGTTAGGGTTCGGGTTAGGTTTAGGGTTAGGGTTAGGGTTAGGGTTCGGGTTAGGGTTGGGGTTAGGGTTACGGTTAGGGTTAGGCTTAGGGTTAGGGTTCGGGGTTAGGGTTAGGTTTAGGTTTAGGTTTAGGGTTAGGGTTCGGGTTAGGGTTAGGGTTAGGTTTCGGGTTCGGGTTAGGGTTCGGGTTAGTGTTAGGGTTAGGGTTAGGTTTAGGGTTAGGGTTCAGGTTCGGGTTAGGGTTAGTGTTAGGGTTAGGGTTTGGGTTAGAAGTATGGTTCGGGTTAGGGTTAGGGTTCGGGTTCGTATTAGGGTTAGAGTTTGGGTGGGGTTCGGGTTAGGGTTAGGGTTCGGGTTAGGGTTAGGTTTCGGGTTTGGGTTAGGGTTAGTGGTAGGGTTAGGTTTCGGGTAAGGTTTAGGGTTCGGGTTCGGGTTAGGATTAGTGTTAGCGTTAGGGTTCGGGTTAGGGTTAGGGTTCGGGTTCGGGTTACGGTTAGGGTTAGGGTTAGGGTTCGGGTTAGGGTTCGGGTTCGGGTTAGGGTTCGGGTTAGGGTTCGGGTTAGGGTTAGGGTTAGGGTTCGGGTTCGGGTTAGGGTTCGGGTTTTGGTTAGGGTTCGGCTTAGGGTTAGGGTTCGGGTTAGGGATAGGGATCGGGTTCGGGTTCGGGTTAGAGTTAGGGTTCGGTTTAGGGTTAGGGTTCGGGTTTGGGTTAGGGTTAGGGTTCGGGTTAGGGTTAGGGTTAGGGTTCGGGTTAGGGTTAGGGTTCGGTTTAGGGTTAGGGTTCGGGTTAGGGTTAGGTGTTAGGGATAGGGTTAGGGTTAGGGTTCGGGTTCGGGTTAGGGTTAGGGTTAGGGTTAGTGTTAGGTTTTAGGGTTAAGGTTAGTGTTAGGGTTAGGGTTCGGGTTCGTGTTAGGGTTCGGGTTAGGGTTAGGGTTCGGGTTAGGGTTCGGGTTAGGGTTCGGGTTAGGGTTAGCGTTAGGGTTCGGGTTAGGGTTAGGGTTAGGGTTAGGGTTAGGTTTCGGTTTACGGTTAGGGTTAGGGTTAGGTTTAGGTTTAGGGTTCGAGTTAGGTTTAGGGTTAGGGTTCGGGTTAGGTTTAGGGTTCGGATTAGGGTTAGTTTTAGGGTTAGGGTTCGGGTTCGGGTTAGGGTTCGGGTTAGGGTTCGGGTTAGGGTTCTGGTTAGCGTTAGGGTTCGGGTTAGAGTTAGGTTTAAGGTTCGGGTTAGGTTTAGGGTTAGGGTTAGTGTTAGGGTTCGTGTTAGGGTTCGGGTTAGGTGTCGGGTTAGGGTTAGGGTTCGGGTTAGGGTTAGGGTTAGGGTTAGGGTTCGGGTTAGGGTTAGGGTTCCGGTTAGGTTTAGGGTTAGAGTTCGGGTTCGAGTTAGGGTTAGGGTTAGGGTTAGGGTTCGGGTAGGGTTAGGATTAGGGTTAGGGTTAGGGTTCAGGTTAGAGTCAGGGTTAGGGTTAGGGTTAGGGTTAGGGTTAGGGTTCGGTTTAGGGTTAGGGTTAGGGTTAGGGTTTGGGTTAGGGTTAGGGTTAGGGTTCGGGTTAGGGTTAGGGTTAGGGTTAGGGTTCGGGTTCGAGTTCGGGTTCGGGTTAGGGTTCGGGTTCGGGTTAGGGTTAGGGTTAGGGTTCGGGTTCGGTGTTAGGGTTATTGTTAGGGTTCTGGTTAGTGTTCGGGTTACGGTTAGGATTCGAGTAAGGGGTTAGCGTTCAGGTTCGGGTTAGGGTTAGTGTTAGGGTTCGGGTTACGGTTAGTGTTAGTGTTCTGGTTAGGGTTAGGGTTAGGGTTAGGGTTAGGCTTAGGGTTCTGGTTAGGGTTAGGGTTCCGGTTCGGGTTAGGGTTCGGGTTAGGTTTCGGGTTAGTGTTAGGGTTAGGGTTCGGGTTAGGGTTAGGGTTAGGGTTCGGGTTAGGGTTAGGGTATGGGTTAGGGTTTGGGTTCGGGGTTAGGGTTCGGATTCGGGTTAGGGTTAGGGTTAGGTTCGGTTTAGGGTTCGGTTTAGGGTTCGGGTTAGGGTTCGTGTTAGGGTTAGGGTTCGGGTTAGGGTTCGGGTTAGGGTTAGGGTTCGGGTAAGGGTTAGGGTTAGGGTTAGGGGTTCGGGTTAGTGTTCGGGTTAGGGTTAGGGTAAGGGTTAGGGTTCGGGTTAGGGTTAGGGTTCGGGTTAGGGTTAGGTTTAGGGTTAGGGTTAGGGTTCGTGTTAGGGATCGGGGTAGGGTTAGGGTTCGGTTTCAGGTTAGGGTTAGGGTTAGGGTTAGGGTTAGGGTTAGGGTTCGGGTTCGAGTTCGGGTTCGGGTTAGGGTTCGGGTTCGGGTTCGGGTTAGGGTTAGGGTTCGGGTTCGGTGTTAGGGTTATTGTTAGGGTTCGGGTTAGTGTTCGGGTTACGGTTAGGATTCGAGTAAGGGGTTAGCGTTCGGGTTCGGGTTAGGGTTAGTGTTAGGGTTCGGGTTACGGTTAGTGTTAGTGTTCGGGTTAGGGTTAGGGTTCGGGTTAGGGTTAGGGTTCGGGTTTGGGTTAGGGTTAGTGGTAGGGTTAGGGTTCGGGTAAGGTTTAGGGTTCGGGTTCGGGTTAGGATTAGTGTTAGGGCTGGGTTCGGGTTAGGGTTAGGGTTCGGGTTCGGGTTACGGTTAGGGTTAGGGTTAGGGTTCGGATTAGGGTTAGGGTTAGGGTACGGGTTAGGGTTAGGGTTAGTGTTAGGGTTCAGGTTAGGGTTAGGGTTCGGGTTAGGGTTAGGGTTAGGGTTCGGGTTACGGTTAGTGTTAGGGTTAGGGTTAGGGTTCGGGTTAGGGTTAGGGTTCGGGTTAGGGTTAGGGTTAGGGTTAGGGTTCGGGTTAGGGATCGGTTTAGTGTTAGGGTTCGGGTTAGGGATCGGTTTAGGGTTAGGGTTCGGGTTCGAGTTAGGTTTAGGGTTAGGTTTCGGGTTCGGGCTAGGGTTCGAGTTAGGTTTAGGGTTCCTTTTAGGGTTAGGGTTCGGGTTAGGTTTCGGGTTCGGGTTACGGTTAGGGTTAGGGTTCGGGTTCGTGTTAGGGTTCGGGTTCGGTTTCGGGTTAGGGTTAGGGTTCGGGTTAGGGTTAAGGTTCGGGTTAGGGTTCGGGTTAGGGTCCGGGTTAGGGTTAGGGTTAGGGTTCGGGTTAGGGTTCGGGTTAGGGTTAGGGTTCGGGTTAGTGTTAGGGTTAGTTTTAGGGGTTCGGGTTAGGGTTCGGGTTAGGGTTAGGGTTCGGGTTACGGTTAGGGTTAGGGTTAGGGTTCGGTTTCGGGTTAGGGTTAGGGTTAGGGTTAGGGTCAGTGTTCGGGTTAGGGTTAGGGTTAGGGTTATGGTTCGGGTTAGGGTTAGGGTTAGGGTTCGGGTTAGGGTTCGGGTTAGGGTTCAGGTTAGGTTTAGTGTTCGGGTTAGGGTTCGGGTTAGGGTTAGGTTTAGGGTTAGGATTCGGGTTAGCGTTAGGGTTAGGGTTCGGGTTAGGGTTAGGGTTCGGGTTAGGGTTCGATTTGGGTTCGAGTTAGGGTTAGAGTTTGGGTTAGGGTTAGGGTTCGGGTTAGGGTTAGGGTTCCGGTTAGGGTTAGGGTCAGGTTTCGGGTTCGGGTTAGGGTTAGGGTTAGGTTTAGAGTTAGGGTTAGGGTTCGGGTTAGGGTTCGGGTTAGGGTTAGGGTTAAGGTTAGGGTTAGGGTTAGGATTAGGGTTAGGTTTAGGGTTAGGGTTCGAGTTAGTGTTAGGGTTAGTGTTAGGGTTCGGGTTAGGGTTAGGATTAGGGTTAGGGTTAGGTTTCGGGTTAGAGTTAGGGGTTAGGGTTAGGGTTAGGGTTCGGTTTAGGGATAGGGTTAGGGTGAGGGTTATGGTTCGGTTTAGGGTTAGGGTTATGATTCGGGTTAGGGTTAGGGTTAGGGTTAGGGTTCGGGTTCGGGTTAGGGTTCGGGTTAGGGTTAGGGTTCCGGTTAGGGTTAGGGTTCGGGTTAGGTTTAGGGTTAGGGTTCAGTTTAGGGTTAGGGTTAGGGTTCGGTTTAGGGTTAGGGTTCGGGTTAGGGTTAGGTGTTAGGGATAGGGTTAGGGTTAGGGTTCGGGTTAGGGTTAGGGTTAGGGTTAGGGTTAGTGTTAGGTTTTAGGGTTAAGGTTAGTGTTAGGGTTAGGGTTAGGGTTATGGGTTAGCGTTAGGGTTAGTGTTAGGGTTGGGGTTTGGGTTCGGGTTTGGGTTAGGGTTCGGGTTAGGGTAAGGGTTAGGTTTAGGGTTAGGGTTAGGGTTCGGGTTAGGGTTAGGGTTAGGGTTAGGGTTCGGGTTAGGGTTAGGGTTCGGGTTAGGGTTAGGGTTAGGTTAGGGTTAGGTTTCGGGGTTAGGGTTAGGGTTAGGGTTAGGGTTCGGGTTAGCGTTAGGGTTAGGGTTAGGTTTAGGGTTCCGGTTAGGGTTAGGGTGAGGGTTAGCGTTCCGCTTAGGGTTCGGGTTAGGGTTCGGGTTAGGTTTAGGGTTAGGTTTAGGGTTCGGGTTAGGGTTGGGGTTAGGGTTACGGTTAGGGTTAGGCTTAGGGTTAGGGTTCGGGGTTAGGGTTAGGTTTAGGTTTAGGATTAGGGTTAGGGTTCGGGTTAGGGTTAGGGTTAGGTTTCGGGTTCGGGTTAGGGTTCGGGTTAGTGTTAGGGTTAGGGTTAGGTTTAGGGTTAGGGTTCAGGTTCGGGTTAGGGTTAGTGTTAGGTTTAGGGTTCGGGTTAGAAGTAGGGTTCGGGTTAGGGTTAGGGTTCGGGTTCGTATTAGGGTTAGAGTTTGGGTTAGGGTTAGGGTTAGGGTTAGGGTTCGGGTTAGGGTTAGGTTTCGGGTTTGGGTTAGGGTTAGTGTAGGGTTAGGTTTCGGGTAAGGTTTAGGGTTCGGGTTCGGGTTAGGATTAGTGTTAGGGTTAGGGTTCGGGTTAGGGTTAGGGTTCGGGTTCGGGTTACGGTTAGGGTTAGGGTTAGGGTTCGGGTTAGGTTTAGGGTTAGGGTTCGGGTTAGGTTTAGGGTTCGGATTAGGGTTAGTTTTAGGGTTAGGGTTCGGGTTAGTTTTAGGGTTCGGGTTCGGGTTCTGGTTAGGGTTCGGGTTAGGGTTCGGGTTAGGGTTCTGTTTAGCGTTAGGGTTCGGGTTAGAGTTAGGGTTAAGGTTCGGGTTAGGTTTAGGGTTAGGGTTAGGGTTAGGGTTCGTGTTAGGGTTCGGGTTAGGTGTCGGGTTAGGGTTAGGGTTAGGGTTAGGGGTAGGGTTGGGTTTAGGGTTAGGGTTAGGGTTAGGGTTAGTGTTCGGGTTAGGGTTAGGGTTAGGGTTCGGGTTAGTGTTAGGGTTAGGGTTAGTGTTAGGGTTCGGGTTCGGGTTAGGGTTCGGGTTTGGGTTAGGGTTCGGCTTAGGGTTAGGGTTCGGGTTAGGGATAGGGATCGGGTTCGTGTTCGGGTTAGGGTTAGGGTTCGGGTTAGGGTTAGGGTTCGGGTTTGGGTTAGGGTTAGGGTTCGGGTTAGGGTTAGGGTTAGGGTTCGGGTTAGGGTTAGGGTCCGGGTTAGGGTTAGGGTTAGGGTTCGGGTTAGGTTTCTGGTTAGGTTTAGGGTTAGGGTTAGGGTTCGGGTTAGCGTTAGGGTTCGGGTTCGGGTTAGGATTCGGGTTCGGGTTCGGGTTAGGGTTCGGGTTCGGGTTCGTGTTAGGATTCATGTTAGGGTTAGGGTTCGTGTTAGGGTTCGGGTTAGGGTTCGGGTTAGGGTTAGGGTTAGGGTTCGGGTTAGGGTTAGGGTTAGGGTTAGGGTTAGGTTTCGGTTTACGGTTAGGGTTAGGGTTAGGTTTAGGTTTAGGGTTCGAGTTAGGTTTAGGGTTAGGGTTCGGGTTAGGTTTAGGGTTCGGATTAGGGTTAGTTTTAGGGTTAGGGTTCGGGTTAGGGTTAGGGTTCGTGTTCGGGTTCGGGTTAGGGTTCGGGTTAGGGTTCGGGTTAGGGTTCTGGTTAGCGTTAGGGTTCGGGTTAGAGTTAGGTTTAAGGTTCGGGTTAGGTTTAGGGTTAGGGTTAGTGTTAGGGTTCGTGTTAGGGTTCGGGTTAGGTGTCAGGTTAGGGTTAGGGTTCGGGTTAGGGTTAGGGTTAGGGTTAGGGTTCGGGTTAGGGTTAGGGTTCCGGTTAGGTTTAGGGTTAGAGTTCGGGTTCGAGTTAGGGTTAGGGTTAGGGTTAGGGTTCGGGTAGGGTTAGGATTAGGGTTAGGGTTAGGGTTCAGGTTAGAGTCAGGGTTAGGGTTAGGGTTAGGGTTAGGGTTAGGGTTCGGTTTAGGGTTAGGGTTAGGGTTAGGGTTAGGGTTTGGGTTAGGGTTAGGGTTAGGGTTTGGGTTAGGGTTAGGGTTAGGGTAGGCTTAGGGTTCTGGTTAGGGTTAGGGTTAGTGTTAGGGTTCGGGTTACGGTTAGTGTTAGTGTTCGGGTTAGGGTTAGGGTTAGGGTTAGGGTAGGCTTAGGGTTCTGGTTAGGGTTAGGGTTCCGGTTCGGGTTAGGGTTCGGGTTAGGTTTCGGGTTAGTGTTAGGGTTAGGGTTCGGGTTAGGGTTAGGGTTAGGGTTCGGGTTAGGGTTAGGGTATGGGTTAGGGTTCGGGTTCGGGGTTAGGGTTAGGATTCGGGTTAGGGTTAGGGTTAGGGTTCGTGTTAGGGTTCGGGTTAGGTGTCGGGTTAGGGTTAGGGTTAGGGTTAGGGGTAGGGTTGGGTTTAGGGTTAGGGTTAGGGTTAGGGTTAGTGTTCGGGTTAGGGTTAGGGTTAGGGTTCGGGTTAGTGTTAGGGTTAGGGTTAGTGTTAGGGTTCGGGTTCGGGTTAGGGTTCGGGTTTGGGTTAGGGTTCGGCTTAGGGTTAGGGTTCGGGTTAGGGATAGGGATCGGGTTCGGGTTCGGGTTAGGGTTAGGGTTCGGGTTAGGGTTAGGGTTCGGGTTTGGGTTAGGGTTAGGGTTCGGGTTAGGGTTAGGGTTAGGGTTCGGGTTAGGGTTAGGGTTCGGGTTAGGGTTAGGGTTAGGGTTCGGGTTAGGTTTCTGGTTAGGTTTAGGGTTAGGGTTAGGGTTCGGGTTAGCGTTAGGGTTCGGGTTCGGGTTAGGATTCGGGTTCGGGTTCGGGTTAGGGTTCGGGTTCGGGTTCGTGTTAGGATTCGGGTTAGGGTTAGGGTTTGTGTTAGGGTTCGGGTTAGGGTTCGGGTTAGGGTTAGGGTTAGGGTTCGGGTTAGGGTTAGGGTTAGGGTTAGGGTTAGGTTTCGGTTTACGGTTAGGGTTAGGGTTAGGTTTAGGTTTAGGGTTCGAGTTAGGTTTAGGGTTAGGGTTCGGGTTAGGTTTAGGGTTCGGATTAGGGTTAGTTTTAGGGTTAGGGTTCGGGTTAGGGTTAGGGTTCGTGTTCGGGTTCGGGTTAGGGTTCGGGTTAGGGTTCGGGTTAGGGTTCTGGTTAGCGTTAGGGTTCGGGTTAGAGTTAGGTTTAAGGTTCGGGTTAGGTTTAGGGTTAGGGTTAGTGTTAGGGTTCGTGTTAGGGTTCGGGTTAGGTGTCAGGTTAGGGTTAGGGTTCGGGTTAGGGTTAGGGTTAGGGTTAGGGTTCGGGTTAGGGTTAGGGTTCCGGTTAGGTTTAGGGTTAGAGTTCGGGTTCGAGTTAGGGTTAGGGTTAGGGTTAGGGTTCGGGTAGGGTTAGGATTAGGGTTAGGGTTAGGGTTCAGGTTAGAGTCAGGGTTAGGGTTAGGGTTAGTGTTAGGGTTAGGGTTCGGTTTAGGGTTAGGGTTAGGGTTAGGGTTAGGGTTTGGGTTAGGGTTAGGGTTAGGGTTCGGGTTAGGGTTAGGGTTAGGGTAGGCTTAGGGTTCTGGTTAGGGTTAGGGTTAGTGTTAGGGTTCGGGTTACGGTTAGTGTTAGTGTTCGGGTTAGGGTTAGGGTTAGGGTTAGGGTAGGCTTAGGGTTCTGGTTAGGGTTAGGGTTCCGGTTCGGGTTAGGGTTCGGGTTAGGTTTCGGGTTAGTGTTAGGGTTAGGGTTCGGGTTAGGGTTAGGGTTAGGGTTCGGGTTAGGGTTAGGGTATGGGTTAGGGTTCGGGTTCGGGGTTAGGGTTAGGATTCGGGTTAGGGTTAGGGTTAGGGTTCGTGTTAGGGTTCGGGTTAGGTGTCGGGTTAGGGTTAGGGTTAGGGTTAGGGGTAGGGTTGGGTTTAGGGTTAGGGTTAGGGTTAGGGTTAGTGTTCGGGTTAGGGTTAGGGTTAGGGTTCGGGTTAGTGTTAGGGTTAGGGTTAGTGTTAGGGTTCGGGTTCGGGTTAGGGTTCGGGTTTGGGTTAGGGTTCGGCTTAGGGTTAGGGTTCGGGTTAGGGATAGGGATCGGGTTCGGGTTCGGGTTAGGGTTAGGGTTCGGGTTAGGGTTAGGGTTCGGGTTTGGGTTAGGGTTAGGGTTCGGGTTAGGGTTAGGGTTAGGGTTCGGGTTAGGGTTAGGGTTCGGGTTAGGGTTAGGGTTAGGGTTCGGGTTAGGTTTCTGGTTAGGTTTAGGGTTAGGGTTAGGGTTCGGGTTAGCGTTAGGGTTCGGGTTCGGGTTAGGATTCGGGTTCGGGTTCGGGTTAGGGTTCGGGTTCGGGTTCGTGTTAGGATTCGGGTTAGGGTTAGGGTTTGTGTTAGGGTTCGGGTTAGGGTTCGGGTTAGGGTTAGGGTTAGGGTTCGGGTTAGGGTTAGGGTTAGGGTTAGGGTTAGGTTTCGGTTTACGGTTAGGGTTAGGGTTAGGTTTAGGTTTAGGGTTCGAGTTAGGTTTAGGGTTAGGGTTCGGGTTAGGTTTAGGGTTCGGATTAGGGTTAGTTTTAGGGTTAGGGTTCGGGTTAGGGTTAGGGTTCGTGTTCGGGTTCGGGTTAGGGTTCGGGTTAGGGTTCGGGTTAGGGTTCTGGTTAGCGTTAGGGTTCGGGTTAGAGTTAGGTTTAAGGTTCGGGTTAGGTTTAGGGTTAGGGTTAGTGTTAGGGTTCGTGTTAGGGTTCGGGTTAGGTGTCGGGTTAGGGTTAGGGTTCGGGTTAGGGTTAGGGTTAGGGTTAGGGTTCGGGTTAGGGTTAGGGTTCCGGTTAGGTTTAGGGTTAGAGTTCGGGTTCGAGTTAGGGTTAGGGTTAGGGTTAGGGTTCGGGTAGGGTTAGGATTAGGGTTAGGGTTAGGGTTCAGGTTAGAGTCAGGGTTAGGGTTAGGGTTAGGGTTAGGTTTAGGGTTCGGTTTAGGGTTAGGGTTAGGGTTAGGGTTAGGGTTTGGGTTAGGGTTAGGGTTAGGGTTCGGGTTAGGGTTAGGGTTATTGTTAGGGTTCGGGTTAGTGTTCGGGTTACGGTTAGGATTCGAGTAAGGGGTTAGCGTTCAGGTTCGGGTTAGGGTTAGTGTTAGGGTTCGGGTTACGGTTAGTGTTAGTGTTCGGGTTAGGGTTAGGGTTAGGGTTAGGGTAGGCTTAGGGTTCTGGTTAGGGTTAGGGTTCCGGTTCGGGTTAGGGTTCGGGTTAGGTTTCGGGTTAGTGTTAGGGTTAGGGTTCGGGTTAGGGTTAGGGTTAGGGTTCGGGTTAGGGTTAGGGTATGGGTTAGGGTTCGGGTTCGGGGTTAGGGTTAGGATTCGGGTTAGGGTTAGGGTTAGGTTCGGTTTAGGGTTCGGTTTAGGGTTCGGGTTAGGGTTCGTGTTAGGGTTAGGGTTCGGGTTAGGGTTCGGGTTAGGGTTAGGGTTCGGGTAAGGGTTAGGGTTAGGGTTAGGGTTAGGGTTCGGGTTAGGGATAGGGATCGGGTTCGGGTTCGGGTTAGGGTTAGGGTTCGGGTTAGGGTTAGGGTTCGGTTTTGGGTTAGGGTTAGGGTTCGGGTTAGGTTTCTGGTTAGGTTTAGGGTTAGGGTTAGGGTTCGGGTTAGCGTTAGGGTTCGGGTTCGGGTTAGGATTCGGGTTCGGGTTCGGGTTAGGGTTCGGCTTCGGGTTCGTGTTAGGATTCGGGTTAGGGTTAGGGTTCGTGTTAGGGTTCGGGTTAGGGTTCGGGTTAGGGTTAGGGTTAGGGTTCGGGTTAGGGTTAGGGTTAGGGTTAGGGTTAGGTTTCGGTTTACGGTTAGGGTTAGGGTTAGGTTTAGGTTTAGGGTTCGAGTTAGCTTTAGGGTTAGGGTTCGGGTTAGGTTTAGGGTTCGGATTAGGGTTAGTTTTAGGGTTAGGGTTCGGGTTAGGGTTAGGGTTCGTGTTCGGGTTCGGGTTAGGGTTCGGGTTAGGGTTCGGGTTAGGGTTCTGGTTAGCGTTAGGGTTCGGGTTAGAGTTAGGTTTAAGGTTCGGGTTAGGTTTAGGGTTAGGGTTAGTGTTAGGGTTCGTGTTAGGGTTCGGGTTAGGTGTCGGGTTAGGGTTAGGGTTCGGGTTAGGGTTAGGGTTAGGGTTCGGGTTAGGGTTAGGGTTAGGGTTAGGGTTCGGGTTAGGTTTAGGGTTCCGGTTAGGTTTAGGGTTAGAGTTCGGGTTCGAGTTAGGGTTAGGGTTAGGGTTAGGGTTCGGGTAGGGTTAGGATTAGGGTTAGGGTTAGGGTTCAGGTTAGAGTCAGGGTTAGGGTTAGGGTTAGGGTTAGGGTTAGGGTTCGGTTTAGGGTTAGGGTTAGGGTTAGGGTTAGGGTTTGGGTTAGGGTTAGGGTTAGGGTTCGGGTTAGGGTTAGGGTTATTGTTAGGGTTCGGGTTAGTGTTCGGGTTACGGTTAGGATTCGAGTAAGGGGTTAGCGTTCAGGTTCGGGTTAGGGTTAGTGTTAGGGTTCGGGTTACGGTTAGTGTTAGTGTTCGGGTTAGGGTTAGGTTAGGGTTAGGGTAGGCTTAGGGTTCTGGTTAGGGTTAGGGTTCCGGTTCGGGTTAGGGTTCGGGTTAGGTTTCGGGTTAGTGTTAGGGTTAGGGTTCGGGTTAGGGTTAGGGTTAGGGTTCGGGTTAGGGTTAGGGTATGGTTTAGGGTTCGGGTTCGGGGTTAGGGTTAGGATTCGGGTTAGGGTTAGGGTTAGGTTCGGTTTAGGGTTCGGTTTAGGGTTCGGGTTAGGGTTCGTGTTAGGTTTAGGGTTCGGGTTAGGGTTCGGGTTAGGGTTAGGGTTCGGGTAAGGGTTAGGGTTAGGGTTAGGGGTTCGGGTTAGTGTTCGGGTTAGGGTTAGGGTTAGGGTTAGGGTTCGGGTTAGGGTTAGGGTTCGGGTTAGGGTTAGGTTTAAGGTTAGGGTTAGGGTTCGTGTTAGGGATCGGGGTAGGGTTAGGGTTCGGTTTCGGGTTAGGGTTAGTGTTAGGGTTAGGGTTAGGGTTAGGATTCGGGTTCGAGTTCGGGTTCCGGTTAGGGTTCGGGTTCGGGTTAGGGTTAGGGTTAGGGTTCGGGTTCGGTGTTAGGGTTATTGTTAGGGTTCGGGTTAGTGTTCGGGTTACGGTTAGGATTCGAGTAAGGGGTTAGCGTTCGGGTTCGGGTTAGGGTTAGTGTTAGGGTTCGGGTTACGGTTAGTGTTAGTGTTCGGGTTAGGGTTAGGGTTAGGGTTAGGGTTAGGCTTAGGGTTCTGGTTAGGGTTAGGGTTCCGGTTCGGGTTAGGGTTCGGGTTAGGTTTCGGGTTAGTGTTAGGGTTAGGGTTCGGGTTAGGGTTAGGGTTAGGGTTCGGGTTAGGGTTAGGGTATGGTTTAGGGTTCGGGTTCGGGGTTAGGGTTAGGATTCGGGTTAGGGTTAGGGTTAGGTTCGGTTTAGGGTTCGGTGTAGGGTTCGGGTTAGGGTTCGTGTTAGGGTTAGGGTTCGGGTTAGGGTTCGGGTTAGGGTTAGGTTTCGGGTAAGGGTTAGGGTTAGGGTTAGGGGTTCGGGTTAGTGTTCGGGTTAGGGTTAGGGTTAGGGTTAGGGTTCGGCTTAGGGTTAGGGTTCGGGTTAGGGTTAGGGTTAGGGTTCGTGTTAGGGATCGGGGTAGGGTTAGGGTTCGGTTTTGGGTTAGGGTTAGGGTTAGGGTTAGGGTTAGGGTTAGGTTTCGGGTTTTGGTTAGGGTTCGGGTTCGGTTTGGGTTCGGGTTAGGGTTCGGGTTCGGGTTCGGGTTAAGGTTCTGGTTCGGGTTAGGGTTTGGGTTAGGGTTCGGGTTAGGGTTCGGGTTCGGGTTAGGGTTCGGTTTAGGGTTCGGTTTAGGGTTAGGGTTCGGGTTTGGGTTAGGGTTAGGGTTAGGGTTAGGGTTCGCGTTAGGGTTAGGGTTAGGGTTAGGGTTAGGGTTCGGGTTAGTTTTAGAGTTCGGTTAGGGTTAGGGTTCCGGTTAGGTTTAGGGTTAGGGTTCGGGTTCGAGTTAGGGTTAGGGTTAGGGTTAGGGTTCGGGTTCGGGTTAGGGTTAGGGTTAGGGTTAGGGTTAGGGTTAGGTTTCGGGTTCGGGTTAGGGTTCGGGTTCGGTTTGGGTTCGGGTTAGGGTTCGGGTTCGGGTTCGGGTTAAGGTTCTGGTTCGGGTTAGGGTTAGGTTTAGGGTTCGGGTTAGGGTTCGGGTTCGGGTTAGGGTTCGGTTTAGGGTTCGGTTTAGGGTTAGGGTTCGGGTTTGGGTTAGGGTTAGGGTTAGGGTTAGGGTTCGCGTTAGGGTTAGGGTTAGGGTTAGGGTTAGGGTTCGGGTTAGGGTTAGAGTTCGGTTAGGGTTAGGGTTCCGGTTAGGTTTAGGGTTAGGGTTCGGGTTCGAGTTAGGGTTAGGGTTAGGGTTAGGTTTCGGGTTCGGTTTAGGGTTAGGGTTAGGGTTAGGGTTAGGTTTAGGGTTCGGGTTTGGGTTAGGGTTCGGTTTCGGGTTAGGGTTAGGGTTAGGGTTGGGTTCGGGTTAGGGTTAGGGTTCGTATTCGGGTTAGGGTTAGGGTTAGGGTTAGGGTTCGGGTTAGGTTTAGGGTTAGGTTTAGGGTTAGGGTTAAGGTTTGGGTTAGGGTTAGGGTTCCGGTTAGGTTTAGGGTTAGAGTTCGGGTTCGAGTTAGGGTTAGGGTTAGGGTTAGGGTTCGGGTAGGGTTAGGATTAGGGTTAGGGTTAGGGTTCAGGTTAGAGTCAGGGTTAGGGTTAGGGTTAGGGTTAGGGTTAGGGTTCGGTTTAGGGTTAGGGTTAGGGTTAGGGTTAGGGTTTGGGTTAGGGTTAGGGTTAGGGTTCGGGTTAGGGTTAGGGTTAGGGTAGGCTTAGGGTTCTGGTTAGGGTTAGGGTTAGTGTTAGGGTTCGGGTTACGGTTAGTGTTAGTGTTCGGGTTAGGGTTAGGGTTAGGGTTAGGGTAGGCTTAGGGTTCTGGTTAGGGTTAGGGTTCCGGTTCGGGTTAGGGTTCGGGTTAGGTTTCGGGTTAGTGTTAGGGTTAGGGTTCGGGTTAGGGTTAGGGTTAGGGTTCGGGTTAGGGTTAGGGTATGGGTTAGGGTTCGGGTTCGGGGTTAGGGTTAGGATTCGGGTTAGGGTTAGGGTTAGGGTTCGTGTTAGGGTTCGGGTTAGGTGTCGGGTTAGGGTTAGGGTTAGGGTTAGGGGTAGGGTTGGGTTTAGGGTTAGGGTTAGGGTTAGGGTTAGTGTTCGGGTTAGGGTTAGGGTTAGGGTTCGGGTTAGTGTTAGGGTTAGGGTTAGTGTTAGGGTTCGGGTTCGGGTTAGGGTTCGGGTTTGGGTTAGGGTTCGGCTTAGGGTTAGGGTTCGGGTTAGGGATAGGGATCGGGTTCGGGTTCGGGTTAGGGTTAGGGTTCGGGTTAGGGTTAGGGTTCGGGTTTGGGTTAGGGTTAGGGTTCGGGTTAGGGTTAGGGTTAGGGTTCGGGTTAGGGTTAGGGTTCGGGTTAGGGTTAGGGTTAGGGTTCGGGTTAGGTTTCTGGTTAGGTTTAGGGTTAGGGTTAGGGTTCGGGTTAGCGTTAGGGTTCGGGTTCGGGTTAGGATTCGGGTTCGGGTTCGGGTTAGGGTTCGGGTTCGGGTTCGTGTTAGGATTCGGGTTAGGGTTAGGGTTTGTGTTAGGGTTCGGGTTAGGGTTCGGGTTAGGGTTAGGGTTAGGGTTCGGGTTAGGGTTAGGGTTAGGGTTAGGGTTAGGTTTCGGTTTACGGTTAGGGTTAGGGTTAGGTTTAGGTTTAGGGTTCGAGTTAGGTTTAGGGTTAGGGTTCGGGTTAGGTTTAGGGTTCGGATTAGGGTTAGTTTTAGGGTTAGGGTTCGGGTTAGGGTTAGGGTTCGTGTTCGGGTTCGGGTTAGGGTTCGGGTTAGGGTTCGGGTTAGGGTTCTGGTTAGCGTTAGGGTTCGGGTTAGAGTTAGGTTTAAGGTTCGGGTTAGGTTTAGGGTTAGGGTTAGTGTTAGGGTTCGTGTTAGGGT
>JAVLSZ010000033.1:1295000-1337500 GCA_032313775.1 Urocyon cinereoargenteus
TTAGGGTTCGGGTTAGGTTTAGGGTTAGGGTTCAGTTTAGGGTTAGGGTTAGGGTTCGGTTTAGGGTTAGGGTTCGGGTTAGGGTTAGGTGTTAGGGATAGGGTTAGGGTTAGGGTTCGGGTTAGGGTTAGGGTTAGGGTTAGGGTTAGTGTTAGGTTTTAGGGTTAAGGTTAGTGTTAGGGTTAGGGTTAGGGTTATGGGTTAGGGTTAGGGTTAGGGTTAGGGCTTGGGTTCGGGTTTGGGTTAGGGTTCGGGTTAGGGTAAGGGTTAGGTTTAGGGTTAGGGTTAGGGTTCGGGTTAGTGTTAGGGTTAGGGTTAGGGTTCGGGTTAGGGTTAGGGTTCGGGTTAGGGTTAGGGTTAGGGTTAGGGTTAGGTTTCGGGGTTAGGGTTAGGGTTAGTGTTAGGGTTCGGGTTAGCGTTAGGGTTAGGGTTAGGTTTAGGGTTCGGGTTAGGGTTAGGGTGAGGGTTAGCGTTCCGGTTAGGGTTCGGGTTAGGGTTCGGGTTAGGTTTAGGGTTAGGGTTAGGGTTCGGGTTAGGGTTGGGGTTAGGGTTACGGTTAGGGTTAGGCTTAGGGTTAGGGTTCGGGGTTAGGGTTAGGTTTAGGTTTAGGTTTAGGGTTAGGGTTCGGGTTAGGGTTAGGGTTAGGTTTCGGGTTCGGGTTAGGGTTCGGGTTAGTGTTAGGGTTAGGGTTAGGTTTAGGGTTAGGGTTCAGGTTCGGGTTAGGGTTAGTGTTAGGGTTAGGGTTCGGGTTAGAAGTAGGGTTCGGGTTAGGGTTAGGGTTCGGTTTCGGATTAGGGTTAGAGTTTGGGTTAGGGTTCGGGTTAGGGTTAGGGTTCGGGTTAGGGTTAGGGTTCGGGTTTGGGTTAGGGTTAGTGGTAGGGTTAGGGTTCGGGTAAGGTTTAGGGTTCGGGTTCGGGTTAGGATTAGTGTTAGGGCTGGGTTCGGGTTAGGGTTAGGGTTCGGGTTCGGGTTACGGTTAGGGTCAGGGTTAGGGTTCGGATTAGGGTTAGGGTTAGGGTACGGGTTAGGGTTAGGGTTAGTGTTAGGGTTCAGGTTAGGGTTAGGGTTCGGGTTAGGGTTAGGGTTAGTGTTCGGGTTACGGTTAGGGTTAGGGTTAGGGTTAGGGTTCGGGTTAGGGTTAGGGTTCGGGTTAGGGTTAGGGTTAGGGTTAGGGTTCGGGTTAGGGATCGGTTTAGTGTTAGGGTTCGGGTTAGGGATCGGTTTAGGGTTAGGGTTCGGGTTCGAGTTAGGTTTAGGGTTAGGGTTCGGATTCGGGCTAGGGTTCGAGTTAGGTTTAGGGTTCCTTTTAGGGTTAGGGTTCGGGTTAGGTTTCGGGTTCGGGTTACGGTTAGGGTTAGGGTTCGGGTTCGTGTTAGGGTTCGGGTTCGGTTTCGGGTTAGGGTTAGGGTTCGGGTTAGGGTTAAGGTTCGGGTTAGGGTTCGGGTTAGGGTCCGGGTTAGGGTTAGGGTTAGGGTTCGGGTTAGGGTTCTGGTTAGAGTTAGGGTTCGGGTTAGTGTTAGGGTTAGTTTTAGGGGTTCGGGTTAGGGTTCGGGTTAGGGTTAGGGTTCGGGTTCGGGTTACGGTTAGGGTTAGGGTTAGGGTTCGGTTTCGGGTTAGGGTTAGGGTTAGGGTTAGGGTCAGGGTTCGGGTTAGAGTTAGGGTTAGGGTTATGGTTCGGGTTAGGGTTAGGGTTAGGGTTCGGGTTAGGGTTCGGGTTATGGTTCAGGTTAGGTTTAGTGTTCGGGTTAGGGTTCGGGTTAGGGTTAGGTTTAGGGTTAGGATTCGGGTTAGCGTTAGGGTTAGGGTTCGGGTTAGGGTTAGGGTTCGGGTTAGGGTTCGATTTGGGTTCGAGTTAGGGTTAGAGTTTGGGTTAGGGTTAGGTTTCGGGTTAGGGTTAGGGTTCCGGTTAGGGTTAGGTTTAGGTTTCGGGTTCGGGTTAGGGTTAGGGTTAGGGTTAGAGTTAGGGTTAGGGTTCGGGTTAGGGTTCGGGTTAGGGTTAGGGTTAAGGTTAGGGTTAGGGTTAGGATTAGGGTTAGGTTTAGGGTTAGGGTTCGAGTTAGTTTTAGGGTTAGTGTTAGGGTTCGGGTTCGGGTTAGGATTAGGGTTAGGGTTAGGTTTCGGGTTAGAGTTAGGGGTTAGGGTTAGGGTTAGGGTTCGGTTTAGGGATAGGGTTAGGGTGAGGGTTATGGTTCGGGTTAGGGTTAGGGTTAGGATTCGGGTTAGGGTTAGGGTTAGGGTTAGGGTTCGGGTTCAGGTTAGGGTTCGGGTTAGGGTTAGGGTTCCGGTTAGGGTTAGGGTTCGGGTTAGGTTTAGGGTTAGGGTTCAGTTTAGGGTTAGGGTTCGGTTTAGGGTTAGGGTTCGGGTTAGGGTTAGGTGTTAGGGATAGGGTTAGGGTTAGGGTTCGGGTTAGGGTTAGGGTTAGGGTTAGGGTTAGTGTTAGGTTTTAGGGTTAAGGTTAGTGTTAGGGTTAGGGTTAGGGTTATGGGTTAGGGTTAGGGTTAGTGTTAGGGTTGGGGTTTGGGTTCGGGTTTGGGTTAGGGTTCGGGTTAGGGTAAGGGTTAGGTTTAGGGTTAGGGTTAGGGTTCGGGTTAGGGTTAGGGTTAGGGTTAGGGTTCGGGTTAGGGTTAGGGTTCGGGTTAGGGTTAGGGTTAGGTTAGGGTTAGGTTTCGGGGTTAGGGTTAGGGTTAGGGTTAGGGTTCGGGTTAGCGTTAGGGTTAGGGTTAGGTTTAGGGTTCCGGTTAGGGTTAGGGTGAGGGTTAGCGTTCCGCTTAGGGTTCGGGTTAGGGTTCGGGTTAGGTTTAGGGTTAGGGTTAGGGTTCGGGTTAGGGTTGGGTTTAGGGTTACGGTTAGGGTTAGGCTTAGGGTTAGGGTTCGGGTTTAGGGTTAGGTTTAGGTTTAGGTTTAGGGTTAGGGTTCGGGTTAGGGTTAGGGTTAGGTTTCGGGTTCGGGTTAGGGTTCGGGTTAGTGTTAGGGTTAGGGTTAGGTTTAGGGTTAGGGTTCAGGTTCGGGTTAGGGTTAGTGTTAGGGTTAGGGTTCGGGTTAGAAGTAGGGTTCTGGTTAGGGTTAGGGTTCGCGTTCGTATTAGGGTTAGAGTTTGGGTTAGGGTTCGAGTTAGGGTTAGGGTTCGGGTTAGGGTTAGGTTTCGGGTTTGGGTTAGGGTTAGTGGTAGGGTTAGGTTTCGGGTAAGGTTTAGGGTTCGGGTTCGGGTTAGGATTAGTGTTAGGGTTAGGGTTAGGGTTAGGGTTCGGGTTCGGGTTACGGTTAGGGTTAGGGTTAGGGTTAGGGTTCGGGTTAGGTTTAGGGTTAGGGTTCGGGTTAGGTTTAGGGTTCGGATTAGGGTTAGTTTTAGGGTTAGAGTTCGGGTTAGTTTTAGGGTTCGGGTTCGGGTTCTGGTTAGGGTTCGGGTTAGGGTTCGGGTTAGGGTCCTGTTTAGCGTTAGGGTTCGGGTTAGAGTTAGGGTTAAGGTTCGGGTTAGGTTTAGGGTTAGGGTTAGGGTTAGGGTTCGTGTTAGGGTTCGGGTTAGGTGTCGGGTTAGGGTTAGGGTTAGGGTTAGGGGTAGGGTTGGGTTTAGGGTTAGGGTTAGGTTTAGGGTTAGTGTTCGGGTTAGGGTTAGGGTTAGGGTTCGGGTTAGTGTTAGGGTTAGGGTTAGTGTTAGGGTTCGGTTTCGGGTTAGGGTTCGGGTTTGGGCTAGGGTTCGGCTTAGGGTTAGGGTTCGGGTTAGGGATAGGGATCGGGTTCGGGTTCGGGTTAGGGTTAGGGTTCGGGTTAGTGTTAGGGTTCGGGTTTGGGTTAGGGTTAGGGTTCGGGTTAGGGTTAGGGTTAGGGTTCGGGTTAGGGTTAGGGTTCGGGTTAGGGTTAGGGTTAGGGTTCGGGTTAGGTTTCTGGTTAGGTTTAGGGTTAGGGTTAGGGTTCGGGTTAGCGTTAGGGTTCGGGTTCGGGTTAAGATTCGGGTTCGGGTTCGGGTTAGGGTTCGGGTTCGGGTTCGTGTTAGGGTTCGGGTTAGGGTTAGGGTTCGGGTTAGGGTTCGGGTTAGGGTTCGGGTTAGGGTTAGGGTTAGGGTTCGGGTTAGGGTTAGGGTTAGGGTTAGGGTTAGGTTTCGGTTTACGGTTAGGGTTAGGGTTAGGTTTAGGTTTAGGGTTCGAGTTAGGTTTAGGGTTAGGGTTCGGGTTAGGTTTAGGGTTCGGATTAGGGTTAGTTTTAGGGTTAGGGTTCGGGTTAGGGTTAGGGTTCGTGTTCGGGTTCGGGTTAGGGTTCGGGTTAGGGTTCGGGTTAGGGTTCTGGTTAGCGTTAGGGTTCGGGTTAGAGTTAGGTTTAAGGTTCGGGTTAGGTTTAGGGTTAGGGTTCGAGTTAGTTTTAGGGTTAGTGTTAGGGTTCGGGTTCGGGTTAGGATTAGGGTTAGGGTTAGGTTTCGGGTTAGAGTTAGGGGTTAGGGTTAGGGTTAGGGTTCGGTTTAGGGATAGGGTTAGGGTGAGGGTTATGGTTCGGGTTAGGGTTAGGGTTAGATTCGGGTTAGGGTTAGGGTTAGGGTTAGGGTTCGGGTTCAGGTTAGGGTTCGGGTTAGGGTTAGGGTTCCGGTTAGGGTTAGGGTTCGGGTTAGGTTTAGGGTTAGGGTTCAGTTTAGGGTTAGGGTTCGGTTTAGGGTTAGGGTTCGGGTTAGGGTTAGGTGTTAGGGATAGGGTTAGGGGTTAGGGTTCGGGTTAGGGTTAGGGTTAGGGTTAGGGTTAGTGTTAGGTTTTAGGGTTAAGGTTAGTGTTAGGGTTAGGGTTAGGGTTATGGGTTAGGGTTAGGGTTAGTGTTAGGGTTGGGGTTTGGGTTCGGGTTTGGGTTAGGGTTCGGGTTAGGGTAAGGGTTAGGTTTAGGGTTAGGGTTAGGGTTCGGGTTAGGGTTAGGGTTAGGGTTAGGGTTCGGGTTAGGGTTAGGGTTCGGGTTAGGGTTAGGGTTAGGTTAGGGTTAGGTTTCGGGGTTAGGGTTAGGGTTAGGGTTAGGGTTCGGGTTAGCGTTAGGGTTAGGGTTAGGTTTAGGGTTCCGGTTAGGGTTAGGGTGAGGGTTAGCGTTCCGCTTAGGGTTCGGGTTAGGGTTCGGGTTAGGTTTAGGGTTAGGGTTAGGGTTCGGGTTAGGGTTGGGTTTAGGGTTACGGTTAGGGTTAGGCTTAGGGTTAGGGTTCGGGTTTAGGGTTAGGTTTAGGTTTAGGTTTAGGGTTAGGGTTCGGGTTAGGGTTAGGGTTAGGTTTCGGGTTCGGGTTAGGGTTCGGGTTAGTGTTAGGGTTAGGGTTAGGTTTAGGGTTAGGGTTCAGGTTCGGGTTAGGGTTAGTGTTAGGGTTAGGGTTCGGGTTAGAAGTAGGGTTCGGGTTAGGGTTAGGGTTCGCGTTCGTATTAGGGTTAGAGTTTGGGTTAGGGTTCGAGTTAGGGTTAGGGTTCGGGTTAGGGTTAGGTTTCGGGTTTGGGTTAGGGTTAGTGGTAGGGTTAGGTTTCGGGTAAGGTTTAGGGTTCGGGTTCGGGTTAGGATTAG
Source organism: Urocyon cinereoargenteus (assembly GCA_032313775.1). Lineage (NCBI taxonomy): Eukaryota > Metazoa > Chordata > Mammalia > Carnivora > Canidae > Urocyon > Urocyon cinereoargenteus. The sequence goes on from JAVLSZ010000033.1 coordinate 1,300,509, forward strand.
TGTTAGGGTTAGGGTTAGGGTTAGGGTTCGGGTTCGGGTTACGGTTAGGGTTAGGGTTAGGGTTAGGGTTCGGGTTAGGTTTAGGGTTAGGGTTCGGGTTAGGTTTAGGGTTCGGATTAGGGTTAGTTTTAGGGTTAGAGTTCGGGTTAGTTTTAGGGTTCGGGTTCGGGTTCTGGTTAGGGTTCGGGTTAGGGTTCGGGTTAGGGTCCTGTTTAGCGTTAGGGTTCGGGTTAGAGTTAGGGTTAAGGTTCGGGTTAGGTTTAGGGTTAGGGTTAGGGTTAGGGTTCGTGTTAGGGTTCGGGTTAGGTGTCGGGTTAGGGTTAGGGTTAGGGTTAGGGGTAGGGTTGGGTTTAGGGTTAGGGTTAGGTTTAGGGTTAGTGTTCGGGTTAGGGTTAGGGTTAGGGTTCGGGTTAGTGTTAGGGTTAGGGTTAGTGTTAGGGTTCGGTTTCGGGTTAGGGTTCGGGTTTGGGCTAGGGTTCGGCTTAGGGTTAGGGTTCGGGTTAGGGATAGGGATCGGGTTCGGGTTCGGGTTAGGGTTAGGGTTCGGGTTTGTGTTAGGGTTCGGGTTTGGGTTAGGGTTAGGGTTCGGGTTAGGGTTAGGGTTAGGGTTCGGGTTAGGGTTAGGGTTCGGGTTAGGGTTAGGGTTAGGGTTCGGGTTAGGTTTCTGGTTAGGTTTAGGGTTAGGGTTAGGGTTCGGGTTAGCGTTAGGGTTCGGGTTCGGGTTAAGATTCGGGTTCGGGTTCGGGTTAGGGTTCGGGTTCGGGTTCGTGTTAGGGTTCGGGTTAGGGTTAGGGTTCGGGTTAGGGTTCGGGTTAGGGTTCGGGTTAGGGTTAGGGTTAGGGTTCGGGTTAGGGTTAGGGTTAGGGTTAGGGTTAGGTTTCGGTTTACGGTTAGGGTTAGGGTTAGGTTTAGGTTTAGGGTTCGAGTTAGGTTTAGGGTTAGGGTTCGGGTTAGGTTTAGGGTTCGGATTAGGGTTAGTTTTAGGGTTAGGGTTCGGGTTAGGGTTAGGGTTCGTGTTCGGGTTCGGGTTAGGGTTCGGGTTAGGGTTCGGGTTAGGGTTCTGGTTAGCGTTAGGGTTCGGGTTAGAGTTAGGTTTAAGGTTCGGGTTAGGTTTAGGGTTAGGGTTAGTGTTAGGGTTCGTGTTAGGGTTCGGGTTAGGTGTCAGGTTAGGGTTAGGGTTCGGGTTAGGGTTAGGGTTAGGGTTAGGGTTCGGGTTAGGGTTAGGGTTCCGGTTAGGTTTAGGGTTAGAGTTCGGGTTCGAGTTAGGGTTAGGGTTAGGGTTAGGGTTCGGGTAGGGTTAGGATTAGTGTTAGGGTTAGGGTTCAGGTTAGAGTCAGGGTTAGGGTTACGGTTAGGGTTAGGGTTAGGGTTCGGTTTAGGGTTAGGGTTAGGGTTAGGGTTAGGTTTTGGGTTAGGGTTAGGGTTAGGGTTCGGGTTAGGGTTAGGGTTAGGGTTCGGGTTCGAGTTCGGGTTCGGATTAAGGTTCGGGTTCGGGTTAGGGTTAGGGTTAGGGTTCCGGTTCGGTGTTAGGGTTATTGTTAGGGTTCGGGTTAGTGTTCGGGTTACGGTTAGGATTCGAGTAAGGGGTTAGCGTTCAGGTTCGGGTTAGGGTTAGTGTTAGGGTTCGGGTTACGGTTAGTGTTAGTGTTCGGGTTAGGGTTAGGGTTAGGGTTAGGGTTAGGCTTAGGGTTCTGGTTAGGGTTAGGGTTCCGGTTCGGGTTAGGGTTCGGGTTAGGTTTCGGGTTAGTGTTAGGGTTAGGGTTCGGGTTAGGGTTAGGGTTAGGGTTCGGGTTAGGGTTAGGGTATGGGTTAGGGTTAGGGTTAGGGTTCGGGTTAGGGTTGGGGTTAGGGTTACGGTTAGGGTTAGGCTTAGGGTTAGGGTTCGGGGTTAGGGTTAGGTTTAGGTTTAGGTTTAGGGTTAGGGTTCGGGTTAGGGTTAGGGTTAGGTTTCGGGTTCCGGTTAGGGTTCGGGTTAGTGTTAGGGTTAGGGTTAGGTTTAGGGTTAGGGTTCAGGTTCGGGTTAGGGTTAGTGTTAGGGTTAGGGTTCGGGTTAGAAGTAGGGTTCGGGTTAGGGTTAGGGTTCGGGTTCGTATTAGGGTTAGAGTTTGGGTTAGGGTTCGGGTTAGGGTTAGGGTTCGGGTTAGGGTTAGGTTTCGGGTTCGGGTTAGGGTTAGTGGTAGGGTTAGGTTTCGGGTAAGGTTTAGGGTTCGGGTTCGGTTTAGGATTAGTGTTAGGGTTAGGGTTCGGGTTAGGGTTAGGGTTCGGGTTCGGGTTACGGTTAGGGTTAGGTTTAGGGTTCGGGTTAGGTTTAGGGTTAGGGTTCGGGTTAAGTTTAGGGTTCGGATTAGGGTTAGTTTTAGGGTTAGGGTTCGGGTTAGTTTTAGGGTTCGGGTTCGGGTTCTGGTTAGGGTTCGGGTTAGGGTTCGGGTTAGGGTTCTGTTTAGCATTAGGGTTCGGGTTAGAGTTAGGGTTAAGGTTCGGGTTAGGTTTAGGGTTAGGGTTAGGGTTAGGGTTCGTGTTAGGGTTCGGGTTAGGTGTCGGGTTAGGGTTAGGGTTAGGGTTAGGGGTAGGGTTGGGTTTAGGGTTAGGGTTAGGGTTAGGGTTAGTGTTCGGGTTAGGGTTAGGGTTAGGGTTCGGGTTAGTGTTAGGGTTAGGGTTAGTGTTAGGGTTCGGGTTCGGGTTAGGGTTCGGGTTTGGGTTAGGGTTCGGCTTAGGGTTAGGGTTCGGGTTAGGGATAGGGATCGGGTTCGGGTTCGGGTTAGGGTTAGGTTTCGGGTTAGGGTTAGGGTTCGGGTTTGGGTTAGGGTTAGGGTTCGGGTTAGGGTTAGGGTTAGGGTTCTGGTTAGGGTTAGGGTTCGGGTTAGGGTTAGGGTTTGGGTTAGGGTTAGGGTTAGGGTTCGGGTTAGGTTTCTGGTTAGGTTTAGGGTTAGGGTTAGGGTTCGGGTTAGCGTTAGGGTTCGGGTTCGGGTTAGGATTAGTGTTAGGGTTAGGGTTCGGGTTAGGGTTAGGGTTCGGGTTCGTGTTAGGGTTCGGGTTAGGGTTAGGGTTCGGGTTAGGGTTCGGGTTAGGGTTCGGGTTAGGGTTAGGGTTAGGGTTCGGGTTAGGGTTAGGGTTAGGGTTAGGTTTCGGTTTACGGTTAGGGTTAGGGTTAGGTTTAAGTTTAGGGTTCGAGTTAGGTTTAGGGTTAGGGTTCGGGTTAGGTTTAGGGTTCGGATTAGGGTTAGTTTTAGGGTTAGGGTTCGGGTTAGGGTTAGGGTTCGTGTTCGGGTTCGGGTTAGGGTTCGGGTTAGGGTTCGGGTTAGGGTTCTGGTTAGCGTTAGGGTTCGGGTTAGAGTTAGGTTTAAGGTTCGGGTTAGGTTTAGGGTTAGGGTTAGTGTTAGGGTTCGTGTTAGGGTTCGGGTTAGGTGTCGGGTTAGGGTTAGGGTTCGGGTTAGGGTTAGGGTTAGGGTGAGGGTTCGGGTTAGGGTTAGGGTTCCGGTTAGGTTTAGGGTTAGAGTTCGGGTTCGAGTTAGGGTTAGGGTTAGGGTTAGGGTTCGGGTAGGGTTAGGATTAGGGTTAGGGTTAGGGTTCAGGTTAGAGTCAGGGTTAGGGTTAGGGTTAGGGTTAGGATTAGGGTTCGGTTTAGGGTTAGGGTTAGGGTTAGGGTTAGGGTTTGGGTTAGGGTTAGGGTTAGGGTTCGGGTTAGGGTTAGGGTTAGGGTTAGGGTTCGGGTTCGAGTTCGGGTTCGGGTTAGGGTTCGGGTTCGGGTTAGGGATAGGGTTAGGGTTCGGGTTCGGTGTTAGGGTTATTGTTAGGGTTCGGGTTAGTGTTCGGGTTACGGTTAGGATTCGAGTAAGGGGTTAGCGTTCAGGTTCGGGTTAGGGTTAGTGTTAGGGTTCGGGTTACGGTTAGTGTTAGTGTTCGGGTTAGGGTTAGGGTTAGGGTTAGGCTTAGGGTTCTGGTTAGGGTTAGGGTTCCGGTTCGGGTTAGGGTTCGGGTTAGGTTTCGGGTTAGTGTTAGGGTTAGGGTTCGGGTTAGGGTTAGGGTTAGGGTTCGGGTTAGGGTTAGGGTATGGGTTAGGGTTCGGGTTCGGGTTTAGGGTTAGGATTCGGGTTAGGGTTAGGTTTAGGTTCGGTTTAGGGTTCGGTTTAGGGTTCGGGTTAGGGTTCGTGTTAGGGTTAGGGTTCGGGTTAGGGTTCGGGTTAGGGTTAGGGTTCGGGTAAGGGTTAGGGTTAGGGTTAGGGGTTCGGGTTAGTGTTCGGGTTAGGGTTAGGGTTAGGGTTAGGGTTCGGGTTAGGGTTAGGGTTCGGGTTAGGGTTAGGTTTAGGGTTAGGGTTAGGGTTCGTGTTAGGGATCGGGCTAGGGTTAGGGTTCGGTTTCGTGTTAGGGTTAGGGTTAGGGTTAGGGTTAGGATTCGGGTTCGAGTTCGGGTTCGGGTTAGGGTTCGGGTTCGGGTTAGGGTTAGGGTTAGGGTTCGGGTTCGGTGTTAGGGTTATTGTTAGGGTTCTGGTTAGTGTTCGGGTTACGGTTAGGATTCGAGTAAGGGGTTAGCGTTCGGGTTCGGGTTAGGGTTAGTGTTAGGGTTCGGGTTACGGTTAGTGTTAGTGTTCGGGTTAGGGTTAGGGTTAGGGTTAGGGTTAGGCTTAGGGTTCTGGTTAGGGTTAGGGTTCCGTTTCGGGTTAGTGTTCGGGTTAGGTTTCGGGTTAGTGTTAGGGTTAGGGTTCGGGTTAGGGTTAGGGTTAGGGTTCGGGTTAGTGTTAGGGTTAGTTTTAGCGGTTCGGGTTAGGGTTCGGGTTAGGGTTAGGGTTCGGGTTCGGGTTACGGTTAGGGTTAGGGTTAGGGTTCGGGTTCGAGTTAGGGTTAGGGTTAGGGTTAGGGTTCGGGTTCGGGTTAGGGTTAGGGTTAGGGTTAGGGTTAGGGTTAGGTTTCGGGTTCAGGTTAGGGTTCGGGTTCGGTTTGGGTTCGGGTTAGGTTTCGGGTTCGGGTTCGGGTTAAGGTTCTGGTTCGGGTTAGGGTTCGGGTTAGGGTTCGGGTTAGGGTTAGGGTTCGGGTTAGGGTTCGGTTTAGGGTTCGGTTTAGGGTTAGGGTTCGGGTTTGTGTTAGGGTTAGGGTTAGGGTTAGGGTTCGCGTTAGGGTTAGGGTTAGTGTTAGGGTTAGGGTTCGGGTTAGGGTTAGAGTTCGGTTAGGGTTAGGGTTCCGGTTATGTTTAGGGTTAGGGTTCGGGTTCGAGTTAGGGTTAGGGTTAGGGTTAGGGTTCGGGTTCGGGTTAGGGTTAGGGTTAGGGTTAGGGTTCGGGTTTGGGTTAGGGTTCGGTTTCGGGTTAGGGTTGGGTTCGGGTTAGGGTTAGGGTTCGTATTCGGGTTAGGGTTAGGGTTAGGGTTAGGGTTCGGGTTAGGGTTAGGGTTAGGTTTAGGGTTAGGGTTAAGGTTTGTGTTAGGGTTAGGGTTAGGGTTAGGTTTAGAGTTAGGGTTCGGGTTCGGGTTAGGGTTAGTGTTAGGTTTAGGGTTAGGGTTAGGGTTCGGGTTAGGGTTAGGGTTAGGTTTCGTGTTAACGTTCGGTTTAGGGTTAGGGTTAGGGTTCGGGTTCGGGTTAGGGTTAGGGTTAGGGTTAGGGTTCGGGTTAGGGTTAGGGTTCGGGTTAGTGTTAGGGTTAGTTTTAGCGGTTCGGGTTAGGGTTCGGGTTAGGGTTAGGGTTCGGGTTCGGGTTACGTTTAGGGTTAGGGTTAGGGTTCGGTTTCGGGTTAGGGTTAGGGTTAGGGTTAGGGTTAGGGTTATGGTTCGGGTTAGGGTTAGGGTTAGGGTTCGGGTTAGGGTTCAGGTTAGGTTTAGTGTTCGGGTTAGGGTTCGGGTTAGGGTTAGGGTTAGGGTTAGGATTCGTGTTAGCGTTAGGGTTAGGGTTCGGGTTAGGGTTAGGGTTCGGGTTAGGGTTCGATTTGGGTTCGGGTTAGGGTTAGAGTTTGGGTTAGGGTTAGGGTTCGGGTTAGGGTTAGGGTTCCGGTTAGGGTTAGGGTTAGGTTTCGGGTTCGGGTTAGGGTTAGGGTTCGTGCTAGGGTTAGGGTTCGGGTTACGGTTAGGGTTAGGGTTAGGGTTAGGGTTCTGGTTAGGGTTAGGGTTAGGGTTCGGGTTAGGGTTCGGGTTAGGGTTCGGTTTAGGGTTAGCGTTCGGGTTAGGGTTAGCGTTAGGGTTAGGGTTAGGGTTAAGGTTCGTGTTAGGGTTAGGGTTCGGGTTAGGGTTGGGGTTAGGGTTCGGGATAGGGTTCGGGTTCGGGTTAGGGTTAGGGTTAGGGTTCGGGTTAGGGTTAGGGTTCTGGTTCGGGTTAGGGTTAGGGGTTAGGGTTCGGGTTTGCGTTAGGGTTAGGGTTAGGTTTCGGGTTAGGTTTAGGGGTTAGTGTTAGTGTTAGTGTTAGGGTTAGGGTTAGCGTTAGGCTTCAGATTAGGGTTAGGTTAGGGTTAGGGTTAGGGTACGGGTTAGGGTGAGGGTTAGGGTTAGGGTTAGGGTTAGGGTTAGGGTTAGTGTTCGGGTTACGGTTAGGGTTAGGGTTAGGGTTAGTGTTCGGGTTAGGGTTAGGGTTAGGTTTCGGGTTAACGTTCGGTTTAGGGTTAGGGTTAGGGTTCGGGTTCGGGTTAGGATTAGGGTTAGGGTTAGGGTTATTGTTCGGGTTTGGGTTAGGGTTCGGTTTCGGTTTAGGGTTAGGGTTAGGGTTGGGTTCGGGTTACGGTTAGGGTTCGGTTTCGGGTTAGGGTTAGTATTAGGGTTAGGGTTCGGGTTAGGGTTAGGGTTAGGTTTAGGGTTAGGTTTAAGGTTTGGGTTAGGGTTAGGGTTAGGGTTAGGGTTAGAGTTAGGGTTCGGGTTCGGGTTAGTGTTAGTGTTAGGGTTAGGGTTCGGGTTAGGGGTAGGGTTCGTGTTAGGGTTAGGGTTAGGGTTCGGGATAGGATTAGGGTTAGGGTTAGGGTTATGGTTCGGGTTAGGGTTAGGGTTAGTGTTCGGGTTAGGCTTAGGGTTAGGGTTCGGTTGAGGGTTCGGGTTAGGGTTCGGGTTAAGGTTCGGGTTCGGGTTAGGATTCGGGTTCGGGTTCGGGTTAGGGTTCGGGTTCGGGTTCGGGTTAGGGTTCGGGTTAGGGTTAGTGTTCGGGTTAGGGTTCGGGTTAGGGTTAGGGTTAGGGTTCGGGTTAGGGTTAGGGTTAGGGTTAGGGTTAGGGTTAGGGTTAGGTTTCGGTTTACGGTTAGGGTTAGGGTTAGGTTTAGGTTTAGGGTTCGGGTTAGGTTTAGGGTTAGGGTTCGGGTTAGGTTTAGGGTTCGGATTAGGGTTAGTTTTAGGGTTAGGGTTCGGGTTAGGGTTAGGGTTCGTGTTCGGGTTCGGGTTAGGGTTCGGGTTAGGGTTCGGGTTAGGGTTCTGGTTAGCGTTAGGGTTCGGGTTAGAGTTAGGTTTAAGGTTCGGGTTAGGTTTAGGGTTAGGGTTAGGGTTAGGGTTAGGGTTCGTGTTAGGGTTCGGGTTAGGTGTCGGGTTAGGGTTAGGGTTCGGGTTAGGGTTAAGGTTAGGGTTCGGGTTCGGGTTAGGGTTAGGGTTCCGGTTAGGTTTAGGGTTAGATTTCGGGTTCGAGTTAGGGTTACGGTTAGGGTTAGGGTTCGGGTAGGGTTAGGATTAGGGTTAGGGTTAGGGTTCAGGTTAGAGTCAGGGTTAGGGTTAGGGTTAGGGTTAGGGTTAGGGTTAGGGTTCGGTTTAGGGTTAGGGTTAGGGTTAGGGTTAGGGTTCGTGTTAGGGGTAGGGTTCGGGTTAGGGTTAGGGTTAGGTTCGGTTTAGGGTTCGGTTTAGGGTTCGGGTTAGGGTTCGTGTTAGGGTTAGGGTTCGGGTTAGGGTTCGGGTTAGGGTTAGGGTTCGGGTAAGGGTTAGGGTTAGGGTTAGGGGTTCGGGTTAGTGTTCGGGTTAGGGTTAGGGTTAGGGTTAGGGTTCGGGTTAGGGTTAGGGTTCGGGTTAGGGTTAGGTTTAGGGTTAGGGTTAGGGTTCGTGTTAGGGATCGGGGTAGGGTTAGGGTTCGGTTTCGGGTTAGGGTTAGGGTTAGGGTTAGGGCTGGGGTTAGGGTTCGGGTTCGAGTTCGGGTTCGGGTTAGGGTTCGGGTTCGGGTTAGGGTTAGGGTTAGGGTTCGGGTTTGGTGTTAGGGTTATTGTTAGGGTTCGGGTTAGTGTTCGGGTTACGGTTAGGATTCGAGTAAGGGGTTAGCGTTCGGGTTCGGGTTAGGGTTAGTGTTAGGGTTCGGGTTACGGTTAGTGTTAGTGTTCGGGTTAGGGTTAGGGTTAGGGTTAGGCTTAGGGTTCTGGTTAGGGTTAGGGTTCCGGTTCGGGTTAGGGTTCGGGTTAGGTTTCGGGTTAGTGTTAGTGTTAGGGTTCGGGTTAGGGTTAGGGTTAGGGTTCGGGTTAGGGTTAGGGTATGGGTTAGGGTTCGGGTTCGGGGTTAGGGTTAGGATTCGGGTTAGGGTTAGGGTTAGGTTCGGTTTAGGGTTCGGTTTAGGGTTCGGGTTAGGGTTCGTGTTAGGGTTAGGGTTCGGGTTAGGGTTCGGGTTAGGGTTAGGGTTCGGGTAAGGGTTAGGGTTAGGGTTAGGTGTTCGGGTTAGTGTTCGGGTTAGGGTTAGGGTTAGGGTTAGGGTTCGGGTTAGGGTTAGGGTTCGGGTTAGGGTTAGGTTTAGGGTTAGGGTTAGGGTTCGTGTTAGGGATCGGGGTAGGGTTAGGGTTCGGTTTCGGGTTAGGGTTAGGGTTAGGGTTAGGGTTAGGGTTAGGTTTCGGGTTCGGGTTAGGGTACGGGTTCGGTTTGGGTTCGGGTTAGGGTTCGGGTTCGGGTTCGGGTTAAGGTTCTGGTTCGGTTTAGGGTTCGGTTTAGGGTTCGGGTTAGGGTTCGGGTTCAGTTTAGGGTTCGGTTTAGGGTTCGGTTTAGGGTTAGGGTTCGGGTTTGGGTTAGGGTTAGGGTTAGGGTTAGGGTTAGGGTTCGCGTTAGGGTTAGGGTTAGGGTTAGAGTTCGGTTAGGGTTAGGGTTCCGGTTAGGTTTAGGGTTAGGGTTCGGGTTCGAGTTAGGGTTAGGGTTAGGGTTAGGGTTCGGGTTCGGGTTAGGGCTAGGGTTAGGGTTAGGGTTAGGGTTCGGGTTTGGGTTAGGGTTCGGTTTCGGGTTAGGGTTAGCGTTAGGGTTGGGTTCGGGTTAGGGTTAGGGTTCGTTTTCGGGTTAGGGTTAGGGTTAGGGTTAGGGTTCGGGTTAGGGTTAGGGTTAGGTTTAGGGTTAGGGTTAAGGTTTGGGTTAGGGTTAGGGTTAGGGTTAGGTTTAGAGTTAGGGTTCGGGTTCAGGTTAGGGTTAGTGTTAGGTTTAGGGTTAGGGTTAGGGTTCGGGTTAGGGTTAGGGTTAGGTTTCGGGTTAACGTTCGGTTTAGGGTTAGGGTTAGGGTTCGGGTTCGGGTTAGGGTTAGGGTTAGGGTTAGGGTTCGGGTTAGGGTTATCGTTCGGGTTAGTGTTAGGGTTAGTTTTAGCGGTTCGGGTTAGGGTTCGGGTTAGGGTTAGGGTTCGGGTTCGGGTTACGGTTAGGGTTAGGGTTAGGGTTCGGTTTCGGGTTAGGGTTAGGGTTAGGGTTAGGGTCAGGGTTCGGGTTAGGGTTAGGGTTAGGGTTATGGTTCGGGTTCGGGTTAGGGTTAGGGTTCGGGTTAGGGTTCAGGTTAGGTTTAGTGTTCGGGTTAGGGTTCGGGTTAGGGTTAGGGTTAGGGTTAGGATTCGTGTTAGCGTTAGGGTTAGGGTTCGGGTTAGGGTTAGGGTTCGGATTAGGGTTCGATTTGGGTTCGGGTTAGGGTTAGAGTTTGGGTTAGGGTTAGGGTTCGGGTTAGGGTTAGGGTTCCGGTTAGGGTTAGGGTTAGGTTTCGGGTTCGGGTTAGGTTTAGGGTTCGTGCTAGGGTTAGGGTTCGGGTTACGGTTAGGGTTAGGGTTAGGGTTAGGGTTCTGGTTAGGGTTAGGGTTAGGGTTCGGGTTAGGGTTCGGGTTAGGGTTTGGGTTAGGGTTAGCGTTCGGGTTAGGGTTAGGGTTAGGGTTAGGGTTAGGGTTAAGGTTCGTGTTAGGGTTAGGGTTCGGGTTAGGGTTGGGGTTAGGGTTCGGGATAGGGTTCGGGTTCGGGTTAGGGTTAGGGTTAGGGTTCGGGTTAGGGTTAGGGTTCGGGTTCGGGTTAGGGTTAGGGGTTAGGGTTCGGGTTTGGGTTAGGGTTAGGGTTAGGTTTCGGGTTAGGGTTAGGGGTTAGTGTTAGGGTTAGTGTTAGGGTTAGGGTTAGCGTTAGGCTTCGGATTAGGGTTAGGTTAGGGTTAGGGTTAGGGTACGGGTTAGGGTGAGGGTTAGGGTTAGGGTTAGGGTTCGGGTTAGGGTTAGTGTTCGGTTTAGGGTTAGGGTTAGGGTTAGGGTTCGGGTTAGGGTTAGGGTTAGGTTTCGGTTTAACGTTCGGTTTAGGGTTAGGGTTAGGGTTCGGGTTCGGGTTAGGGTTAGGGTTAGGGTTAGGGTTAGGGTTCGGGTTTGGGTTAGGGTTCGGTTTCGGGTTAGGGTTAGGGTTAGGGTTGGGTTCGGGTTAGGGTTAGGGTTCGGTTTTGGGTTAGGGTTAGGGTTAGGGTTAGGGTTCGGGTTAGGGTTAGGGTTAGGTTTAGGGTTAGGTTTAAGTTTTGGGGTAGGGTTAGGGTTAGGGTTAGAGTTAGGGTTCGGGTTCGGGTTAGGGTTAGTGTTAGGGTTAGGGTTCGGGTTAGGGGTAGGGTTCGGGTTAGGGTTAGGGTTAGGTTTCGGGATAGGGTTAGGGTTAAGGTTAGGGTTATGGTTCGGGTTAGGGTTAGGGTTAGTGTTCGGGTTAGGCTTAGGGTTAGGGTTCGGTTGAGGGTTCGGGTTAGGGTTCGGGTTAAGGTTCGGGTTCGGGTTAGGATTCGGGTTCAGGTTCGGGTTAGGGTTCGGGTTCGGGTTCGGGTTAGGGTTCGGGTTAGGGTTAGGGTTCGGGTTAGGGTTCGGGTTAGGGTTAGGGTTAGGGTTCGGGTTAGGGTTAGGGTTAGGGTTAGGGTTAGGGTTAGGTTTCGTTTTACGGTTAGGGTTAGGGTTAGGGTTAGGTTTAGGTTTAGGGTTCGGGTTAGGTTTAGGGTTAGGTTTCGGGTTAGGTTTAGGGTTCGGATTATGGTTAGTTTTAGGGTTAGGGTTCGGGTTAGGTTTAGGGTTCGGGTTCGGGTTCGGGTTAGGGTTCGGGTTAGGGTTCGGGTTAGGGTTCTGGTTAGCGTTAGGGTTCGGGTTAGAGTTAGCGTTAAGGTTCGGGTTAGGTTTAGGGTTAGGGTTAGGGTTAGGGTTCGTGTTAGGGTTCGGGTTAGGTGTCGGGTTAGGGTAATGGTTAGGTTTAGGGTTAGGGTTGGGTTTAGGGTTAGGGTTAGGGTTAGGGTTAGTGTTCGGGTTAGGGTTAGGGTTAGGGTTCGGGTTAGTGTTAGGGTTAGGGTTAGTGTTAGGGTTCGGGTTCGGGTTAGGGTTCGGGTTTGGGTTAGGGTTTGGCTTAGGGTTAGGGTTCGGGTTAGGGATAGGGATCGGGTTCGGGTTTGGGTTAGGGTTAGGGTTCGGGTTAGGGTTAGGGTTCGGGTTTGGGTTAGGGTTAGGGTTCGGGTTAGGGTTAGGGTTAGGGTTCGGGTTAGGGTTAGGGTTCGGGTTAGGGTTAGGGTTAGGGTTCGGGTTAGGTTTCTGGTTAGGTTTAGGGTTAGGGTTAGGGTTCGGGTTAGCGTTAGGGTTCGGGTTCGGGTTAGGATTCGGGTTCGTGTTCGGGTTAGGGTTCGGGTTCGGGTTCGGTTTAGGGTTCGGGTTAGGGTTAGGGTTCGGGTTAGGGTTCGGGTTAGCGTTCGGGTTAGGGTAAGTGTTAGGTTTCGGGTTAGGGATAGGGTTAGGGTTAGGGTTAGGGTTAGGGTTAGGTTTCGGTTTACGGTTAGGGGTAGGGTTAGGTTTAGGTTTAGGGTTCGGGTTAGGTTTAGGGTTAGGGTTCGGGTTAGGTTTAGGGTTCGGATTAGGGTTAGTTTTAGGGTTAGGGTTCGGGTTAGGGTTAGGGTCGTGTTCGGGTTCGGGTTAGGGTTCGGGTTAGGGTTCGGGTTAGGGTTCTGGTTAGCTTTAGGGTTCGGGTTAGAGTTAGGGTTAAGGTTCGGGTTAGGTTTAGGTTTAGGGTTAGGGTTAGGGTTCGTGTTAGGGTTCGGGTTAGGTGTCGGGTTAGGGTTAGGGTTCGGGTTAGGGTTAGTGTTAGGGTTAGGGTTCGGGTTAGGGTTAGGGTTCCGGTTAGGTTTAGGGTTAGAGTTCGGGTTCGAGTTAGGGTTAGGGTTAGGGTTAGGGTTCGGGTAGGGTTAGGATTAGGGTTAGGGTTAGGGTTCAGTTTAGAGTCAGGGTTAGGGTTAGGGTTAGGGTTATTGTTAGGGTTCGGTTTAGGGTTAGGGTTAGGGTTAGGGTTAGTGTTTGGGTTAGGGTTAGGGTTAGGGTTCGGGTTAGGGTTAGGGTTAGGGTTAGGGTTCGGGTTCGATTTCGGGTTCGGGTTAGGGTTCGGGTTCGGGTTAGGGTTAGGGTTAGGGTTCGGGTTCGGTGTTAGGGTTATTGTTAGGGTTCGGGTTAGTGTTCGGGTTACGGTTAGGATTCGAGTAAGGGGTTAGGGTTCGGGTTCGGGTTAGGTTTAGGGTTAGGGTTCGGGTTACGGTTAGTGTTAGTGTTCGGGTTAGGGTTAGGGTTAGGGTTAGGGTTAGGCTTAGGGTTCTGTTTAGGGTTAGGGTTCCGGTTCGGGTTAGGGTTCGAGTTAGGGTTCGGGTTAGGGTTAGGGTTAGGGTTCGGTTTAGGGTTAGGGTTAGGGTTCGGTTTAGGGTTAGGGTATGGGTTAGGGTTCGGGTTCGGGGTTAGGGTTAGGATTCGGGTTAGGGTTAGGGTTAGGTTCGGTTTAGGGTTCGGTTTAGGGTTCGGGTTAGGGTTCGTGTTAGGGTTAGGGTTCGGGTTAGGGTTCGGGTTAGGGTTAGGGTTCGGGTAAGGGTTAGGGTTAGGGTTAGGGGTTCGGGTTAGTGTTCGGGTTAGGGTTAGGGTTATTGTTAGGGTTCGGGTTAGGGTTCGGGTTCGGGTTAGGTTTAGGGTTAGGATTAGGGTTAGTGTTAGGGTTAGTTTTAGGGGTTCGGGTTAGGGTTCGGGTTAGGGTTAGTGTTCGGGTTCGGGTTACGGTTAGGGTTAGGGTTAGGGTTCGGTTTCGGGTTAGGGTTAGGGTTAGGGTTAGGGTTAGGGTCAGGGTTCGGGTTAGGGTTAGGGTTAGGGTTATGGTTCGGGTTAGGGTTAGGGTTAGGGTTCGGGTTCGGGTTAGGGTTAGTGTTAGGGTTCGGGTTACGGTTAGTGTTAGTGTTCGGGTTAGGGTTAGGGTTAGGGTTAGGGTTAGGCTTAGGGTTCTGGTTAGGGTTAGGGTTCCGTTTCGGGTTAGGGTTCGGGTTAGGTTTCGGGTTAGTGTTAGGGTTAGGGTTCGGGTTAGGGTTAGGGTTAGGGTTCGGGTTAGTGTTAGGGTTAGTTTTAGCGGTTCGGGTTAGGGTTCGGGTTAGGGTTAGGGTTCGGGTTCGGGTTACGGTTAGGGTTAGGGTTAGGGTTCGGGTTCGAGTTAGGGTTAGGGTTAGGGTTAGGGTTCGGGTTCGTGTTAGGGTTAGGGTTAGGGTTAGGGTTAGGGTTAGGTTTCGGGTTCGGGTTAGGGTTCGGGTTCGATTTGGGTTCGGGTTAGGGTTCGGGTTCGGGTTCGGGTTAAGGTTCTGGTTCGGGTTAGGGTTCGGGTTAGGGTTCGGGTTAGGGTTAGGTTTCGGGTTAGGGTTCGGTTTAGGGTTCGGTTTAGGGTTAGGGTTCGGGTTTGTGTTAGGGTTAGGGTTAGGGTTAGGGTTCGCGTTAGGGTTAGGGTTAGGGTTAGGGTTCGGGTTAGGGTTAGGGTTAGGGTTAGGGTTCGGGTTTGGGTTAGGGTTCGGTTTCGGGTTAGGGTTGGGTTCGGGTTAGGGTTAGGGTTCGTATTCGGGTTAGGGTTAGGGTTAGGGTTAGGGTTCGGGTTAGGGTTAGGGTTAGGTTTAGGGTTAGGGTTAAGGTTTGGGTTAGGGTTAGGGTTAGGGTTAGGTTTAGAGTTAGGGTTCGGGTTCGGGTTAGGGTTAGTGTTAGGTTTAGGGTTAGGGTTAGGGTTCGGGTTAGGGTTAGGGTTAGGTTTCGTGTTAACGTTCGGTTTAGGGTTAGGGTTAGGGTTCGGGTTCGGGTTAGGGTTAGGGTTAGGGTTAGGGTTCGGGTTAGGGTTAGGGTTCGGGTTAGTGTTAGGGTTAGTTTTAGCGGTTCGGGTTAGGGTTCGGGTTAGGGTTAGGGTTCGGGTTCGGGTTACGTTTAGGGTTAGGGTTAGGGTTCGGTTTCGGGTTAGGGTTAGGGTTAGGGTTAGGGTTAGGGTTATGGTTCGGGTTAGGGTTAGGGTTAGGGTTCGTGTTAGGGTTCAGGTTAGGTTTAGTGTTCGGGTTAGGGTTCGGGTTAGGGTTAGGGTTAGGGTTAGGATTCGTGTTAGCGTTAGGGTTAGGGTTCGGGTTAGGGTTAGGGTTCGGGTTAGGGTTCGATTTGGGTTCGGGTTAGGGTTAGAGTTTGGGTTAGGGTTAGGGTTCGGGTTAGGGTTAGGGTTCCGGTTAGGGTTAGGGTTAGGTTTCGGGTTCGGGTTAGGGTTAGGGTTCGTGCTAGGGTTAGGGTTCGGGTTACGGTTAGGGTTAGGGTTAGGGTTAGGGTTCTGGTTAGGGTTAGGGTTAGGGTTCGGGTTAGGGTTCGGGTTAGGGTTCGGGTTAGGGTTAGCGTTCGGGTTAGGGTTAGCGTTAGGGTTAGGGTTAGGGTTAAGGCTCGTGTTAGGGTTAGGGTTCGGGTTAGGGTTGGGGTTAGGGTTCGGGATAGGGTTCGGGTTCGGGTTAGGGTTAGGGTTAGGGTTCGGGTTAGGGTTAGGGTTCTGGTTCGGGTTAGGGTTAGGGGTTAGGGTTCGGGTTTGGGTTAGGGTTAGGGTTAGGTTTCGGGTTAGGTTTAGGGGTTAGTGTTAGTGTTAGTGTTAGGGTTAGGGTTAGCGTTAGGCTTCAGATTAGGGTTAGGTTAGGGTTAGGGTTAGGGTACGGGTTAGGGTGAGGGTTAGGTTTAGGGTTAGGGTTAGGGTTAGGGTTAGTGTTCGGGTTACGGTTAGGGTTAGGGTTAGGGTTAGTGTTCGGGTTAGGGTTAGGGTTAGGTTTCGGGTTAACGTTCGGTTTAGGGTTAGGGTTAGGGTTCGGGTTCGGGTTAGGATTAGGGTTAGGGTTAGGGTTATTGTTCGGGTTTGGGTTAGGGTTCGGTTTCGGGTTAGGGTTAGGGTTGGGTTCGGGTTAGGGTTAGGGTTCGGTTTCGGGTTAGGGTTAGTATTAGGGTTAGGGTTCGGGTTAGGGTTAGGGTTAGGTTTAGGGTTAGGTTTAAGGTTTGGGTTAGGGTTAGGGTTAGGGTTAGGTTTAGAGTTAGGGTTCGGGTTCGGGTTAGGGTTAGTGTTAGGGTTAGGGTTCGGGTTAGGGGTAGGGTTCGGGTTAGGGTTAGGGTTAGGGTTCGGGATAGGGTTAGGGTTAGGGTTAGGGTTATGGTTCGGGTTAGGGTTAGGGTTAGTGTTCGGGTTAGGCTTAGGGTTAGGGTTCGGTTGAGGGTTCGGGTTAGGGTTCGGGATAAGGTTCGGGTTCGGGTTAGGATTCGGGTTCGGGTTCGGGTTAGGGTTCGGGTTCGGGTTCGGGTTAGGGTTCGGGTTAGGGTTAGTGTTCGGGTTAGGGTTCGGGTTAGGGTTAGGGTTAGGGTTCGGGTTAGGGTTAGGGTTAGGGTTAGGGTTAGGGTTAGGTTTCGGTTTACGGTTAGGGTTAGGGTTAGGTTTAGGTTTAGGGTTCGGGTTAGGTTTAGGGTTAGGGTTCGGGTTAGGTTTAGGGTTCGGATTAGGGTTAGTTTTAGGGTTAGGGTTCGGGTTAGGGTTAGGGTTCGTGTTCGGGTTCGGGTTAGGGTTCGGGTTAGGGTTCGGGTTAGGGTTCTGGTTAGCGTTAGGGTTCGGGTTAGAGTTAGGTTTAAGTTTCGGGTTAGGTTTAGGGTTAGGGTTAGGGTTAGGGTTCGTGTTAGGGTTCGGGTTAGGTGTCGGGTTAGGGTTAGGGTTCGGGTTAGGGTTAGGGTTAGGGTTCGGGTTCGGGTTAGGGTTAGGGTTCCGGTTAGGTTTAGGGTTAGATTTCGGGTTCGAGTTAGGGTTAGGGTTAGGGTTAGGGTTCGGGTAGGGTTAGGATTAGGGTTAGGGTTAGGGTTCAGGTTAGAGTCAGGGTTAGGGTTAGGGTTAGGGTTAGGGTTAGGGTTCGGTTTAGGGTTAGGGTTAGGGTTAGGGTTAGGGTTCGTGTTAGGGTTAGGGTTCGGGTTAGGGTTAGGGTTAGGTTCGGTTTAGGGTTCGGTTTAGGGTTCGGGTTAGGGTTCGTGTTAGGGTTAGGGTTCGGGTTAGGGTTCGGGTTAGGGTTAGGGTTCGGGTAAGGGTTAGGGTTAGGGTTAGGGGTTCGGGTTAGTGTTCGGGTTAGGGTTAGGGTTAGGGTTAGGGTTCGGGTTAGGGTTAGGGTTCGGGTTAGGGTTAGGTTTAGGGTTAGGGTTAGGGTTCGTGTTAGGGATCGGGGTAGGGTTAGGGTTCGGTTTCGGGTTAGGGTTAGGGTTAGGGTTAGGGCTGGGGTTAGGGTTCGGGTTCGAGTTCGGGTTCGGGTTAGGGTTCGGGTTCGGGTTAGGGTTAGGGTTAGGGTTCGGGTTTGGTGTTAGGGTTATTGTTAGGGTTCGGGTTAGTGTTCGGGTTACGGTTAGGATTCGAGTAAGGGGTTAGCGTTCGGGTTCGGGTTAGGGTTAGTGTTAGGGTTCGGGTTACGGTTAGTGTTAGTGTTCGGGTTAGGGTTAGGGTTAGGGTTAGGGTTAGGCTTAGGGTTCTGGTTAGGGTTAGGGTTCCGGTTCGGGTTAGGGTTCGGGTTAGGTTTCGGGTTAGTGTTAGGGTCAGGGTTCGGGTTAGGGTTAGGGTTAGGGTTCGGGTTAGGGTTAGGGTATGGGTTAGGGTTCGGGTTCGGGGTTAGGGTTAGGATTCGGGTTAGGGTTAGGGTTAGGTTCGGTTTAGGGTTCGGTTTAGGGTTCGGGTTAGGGTTCGTGTTAGGGTTAGGGTTCGGGTTAGGGTTCGGGTTAGGGTTAGGGTTCGGGTAAGGGTTAGGGTTAGGGTTAGGGGTTCGGGTTAGTGTTCGGGTTAGGGTTAGGGTTAGGGTTAGGGTTCGGGTTAGGGTTAGGGTTCGGGTTAGGGTTAGGTTTAGGGTTAGGGTTAGGGTTCGTGTTAGGGATCGGGGTAGGGTTAGGGTTCGGTTTCGGGTTAGGGTTAGGGTTAGGGTTAGGGTTAGGGTTAGGTTTCGGGTTCGGGTTAGGGTACGGGTTCGGTTTGGGTTCGGGTTAGGGTTCGGGTTCGGGTTCGGGTTAAGGTTCTGGTTCGGTTTAGGTTTCGGGTTAGGGTTCGGGTTAGGGTTCGGGTTCAGGTTAGGGTTCGGTTTAGGGTTCGGTTTAGGGTTAGGGTTCGGGTTTGGGTTAGGGTTAGGGTTAGGGTTAGGGTTAGGGTTCGCGTTAGGGTTAGGGTTAGGGTTAGAGTTCGGTTAGGGTTAGGGTTCCGGTTAGGTTTAGGGTTAGGGTTCGGGTTCGAGTTAGGGTTAGGGTTAGGGTTAGGGTTCGGGTTCGGGTTAGGGCTAGGGTTAGGGTTAGGGTTAGGGTTCGGGTTTGGGTTAGGTTTCGGTTTCGGGTTAGGGTTAGCGTTAGGGTTGGGTTCGGGTTAGGGTTAGGGTTCGTTTTCGGGTTAGGGTTAGGGTTAGGGTTAGGGTTCGGGTTAGGGTTAGGGTTAGGTTTAGGGTTAGGGTTAAGGTTTGGGTTAGGGTTAGGGTTAGGGTTAGGTTTAGAGTTAGGGTTCGGGTTCAGGTTAGGGTTAGTGTTAGGTTTAGGGTTAGGGTTAGGGTTCGGGTTAGGGTTAGGGTTAGGTTTCGGGTTAACGTTCGGTTTAGGGTTAGGGTTAGGGTTCGGGTTCGGGTTAGGAATAGGGTTCGGGTTCGGGTTACGGTTAGGGTTAGGGTTAGGGTTCGGTTTCGGGTTAGGGTTAGGGTTAGGGTTAGGGTCAGGGTTCGGGTTAGGGTTAGGGTTAGGGTTATGGTTCGGGTTCGGGTTAGGGTTAGGGTTCGGGTTAGGGTTCAGGTTAGGTTTAGTGTTCGGGTTAGGGTTCGGGTTAGGGTTAGGGTTAGGATTCGTGTTAGCGTTAGGGTTAGGGTTCGGGTTAGGGTTAGGGTTCGGGTTAGGGTTCGATTTGGGTTCGGGTTAGGGTTAGAGTTTGGGTTAGGGTTAGGGTTCGGGTTAGGGTTAGGGTTCCGGTTAGTGTTAGGGTTAGGTTTCGGGTTCGGGTTAGGTTTAGGGTTCGTGCTAGGGTTAGGGTTCGGGTTACGGTTAGGGTTAGGGTTAGGGTTAGGGTTCTGGTTAGGGTTAGGGTTAGGGTTCGGGTTAGGGTTCGGGTTAGGGTTTGGGTTAGGGTTAGCGTTCGGGTTAGGGTTAGGGTTAGGGTTAGGGTTAGGGTTAAGGTTCGTGTTAGGGTTAGGGTTCGGGTTAGGGTTGGGGTTAGGGTTCGGGATAGGGTTCGGGTTCGGGTTAAGGTTAGGGTTAGGGTTCGGGTTAGGGTTAGGGTTCGGGTTCGGGTTAGGGTTAGGGGTTAGGGTTCGGGTTTGGGTTAGGGTTAGGGTTAGGTTTCGGGTTAGGGTTAGGGGTTAGTGTTAGGGTTAGTGTTAGGGTTAGGGTTAGCGTTAGGCTTCGGATTAGGGTTAGGTTAGGGTTAGGGTTAGGGTACGGGTTAGGGTGAGGGTTAGGGTTAGGGTTAGGGTTCGGGTTAGGGTTAGTGTTCGGGTTAGGGTTAGGGTTAGGGTTAGGGTTCGGGTTAGGGTTCGGGTTAACGTTCGGTTTAGGGTTAGGGTTAGGGTTCGGGTTCGGGTTAGGGTTAGGGTTAGGGTTAGGGTTAGGGTTCGGGTTTGGATTAGGGTTCGGTTTCCGGTTAGGGTTAGGGTTAGGGTTGGGTTCGGGTTAGGGTTAGGGTTCGGTTTCGGGTTAGGGTTAGGGTTAGGGTTAGGGTTCGGGTTAGGGTTAGGGTTAGTTTTAGGGTTAGGTTTAAGGTTTGGGGTAGGGTTAGGGTTAGGGTTAGAGTTAGGGTTCGGGTTCGGGTTAGGGTTAGTGTTAGGGTTAGGGTTCGGGTTAGGTGTAGGGTTCGGGTTAGGGTTAGGGTTAGGTTTCGGGATAGGGTTAGGGTTAAGTTTAGGGTTATGTTTCGGGTTAGGGTTAGGGTTAGTGTTCGGGTTAGGCTTAGGGTTAGGGTTCGGTTTAGGGTTCGGGTTAGGGTTCGGGTTAAGGTTCGGGTTCGGGTTAGGATTCGGGTTCAGGTTCGGGTTAGGGTTCGGGTTCGGGTTCGGGTTAGGGTTCGGGTTAGGGTTAGGGTTCGGGTTAGGGTTCGGGTTAGGGTTAGGGTTAGGGTTCGGGTTAGGGTTAGGGTTAGGGTTAGGGTTAGGGTTAGGTTTCGTTTTACGGTTAGGGTTAGGGTTAGGGTTAGGTTTAGGTTTAGGGTTCGGGTTAGGTTTAGGGTTAGGTTTCGGGTTAGGTTTAGGGTTCGGATTATGGTTAGTTTTAGGGTTAGGGTTCGGGTTAGGTTTAGGGTTCGGGTTCGGGTTCGGGTTAGGGTTCGGGTTAGGGTTCGGGTTAGGGTTCTGGTTAGCGTTAGGGTTCGGGTTAGAGTTAGCGTTAAGGTTCGGGTTAGGTTTAGGGTTAGGGTTAGGGTTAGGGTTCGTGTTAGGGTTCGGGTTAGGTGTCGGGTTAGGGTAATGGTTAGGTTTAGGGTTAGGGTTGGGTTTAGGGTTAGGGTTAGGGTTAGGGTTAGTGTTCGGGTTAGGGTTAGGGTTAGGGTTCTGGTTAGTGTTAGGGTTAGGGTTAGTGTTAGGGTTCGGGTTCGCGTTAGGGTTCGGGTTTGGGTTAGGGTTTGGCTTAGGGTTAGGGTTCGGGTTAGGGATAGGGATCGGGTTCGGGTTTGGGTTAGGGTTAGGGTTCGCGTTAGGGTTAGGGTTCGGGTTTGGGTTAGGGTTAGGGTTCGGGTTAGGGTTAGGGTTAGGGTTCGGGTTAGGGTTAGGGTTCGGGTTAGGGTTAGGGTTAGGGTTCGGGTTAGGTTTCTGGTTAGGTTTAGGGTTAGGGTTAGGGTTCGGGTTAGCGTTAGGGTTCGGGTTCGGGTTAGGATTCGGGTTCGGGTTCGGGTTAGGGTTCGGGTTCGGGTTCGGGTTAGGGTTCGGGTTAGGGTTAGGGTTCGGGTTAGGGTTCGGGTTAGGGTTCGGGTTAGGGTAAGGGTTAGGTTTCGGGTTAGGGTTAGGGTTAGGGTTAGGGTTAGGGTTAGGTTTCGGTTTACGGTTAGGGTTAGGGTTAGGTTTAGGTTTAGGGTTCGGGTTAGGTTTAGGGTTAGGGTTCGGGTTAGGTTTAGGGTTCGGATTAGGGTTAGTTTTAGGGTTAGGGTTCGGGTTAGGGTTAGGGTCGTGTTCGGGTTCGGGTTAGGGTTCGGGTTAGGGTTCGGGTTAGGGTTCTGGTTAGCGTTAGGGTTCGGGTTAGAGTTAGGGTTAAGGTTCGGGTTAGGTTTAGGTTTAGGGTTAGGGTTAGGGTTCGTGTTAGGGTTCGGGTTAGGTGTCGGGTTAGGGTTAGGGTTCGGGTTAGGGTTAGTGTTAGGGTTAGGGTTCGGGTTAGGGTTAGGGTTCCGGTTAGGTTTAGGGTTAGAGTTCGGGTTCGAGTTAGGGTTAGGGTTAGGGTTAGGGTTCGGGTAGGGTTAGGATTAGGGTTAGGGTTAGGGTTCAGTTTAGAGTCAGGTTTAGGGTTAGGGTTAGGGTTATTGTTAGGGTTCGGTTTAGGGTTAGGGTTAGGGTTAGGGTTAGGGTTTGGGTTAGGGTTAGGGTTAGGGTTCGGGTTAGGGTTAGGGTTAGGGTTAGGGTTAGGGTTCGGGTTCGATTTCGGGTTCGGGTTAGGGTTCGGGTTCGGGTTAGGGTTAGGGTTAGGGTTCGGGTTCGGTGTTAGGGTTATTGTTAGGGTTCGGGTTAGTGTTCGGGTTACGGTTAGGATTCGAGTAAGGGGTTAGGGTTCGGGTTCGGGTTAGGTTTAGGGTTAGGGTTCGGGTTACGGTTAGTGTTAGTGTTCGGGTTAGGGTTAGGGTTAGGGTTAGGGTTAGGCTTAGGGTTCTGTTTAGGGTTAGGGTTCCGGTTCGGGTTAGGGTTCGAGTTAGGGTTCGGGTTAGGGTTAGGGTTAGGGTTCGGTTTAGGGTTAGGTTTAGGGTTCGGTTTAGGGTTAGGGTTCGGGTTAGGGTTAGGGTTAGGATTCGTGTTAGCGTTAGGGTTAGGGTTCGGGTTAGGGTTAGGGTTCGGGTTAGGGTTCGATTTGGGTTCGGGTTAGGGTTAGAGTTTGGGTTAGGGTTAGGGTTCGGGTTAGGGTTAGGGTTCCGGTTAGGGTTAGGGTTAGGTTTCGGGTTCGGGTTAGGTTTAGGGTTCGTGCTAGGGTTAGGGTTCGGGTTACGGTTAGGGTTAGGGTTAGGGTTAGGGTTCTGGTTAGGGTTAGGGTTAGGGTTCGGGTTAGGGTTCGGGTTAGGGTTTGGGTTAGGTTAGCGTTCGGGTTAGGGTTAGGGTTAGGGTTAGGGTTAGGGTTAAGGTTCGTGTTAGGGTTAGGGTTCGGGTTAGGGTTGGGGTTAGGGTTCGGGATAGGGTTCGGGTTCGGGTTAAGGTTAGGGTTAGGGTTCGGGTTAGGGTTAGGGTTCGGGTTCGGGTTAGGGTTAGGGGTTAGGGTTCGGGTTTGGGTTAGGGTTAGGGTTAGGTTTCGGGTTAGGGTTAGGGGTTAGTGTTAGGGTTAGTGTTAGGGTTAGGGTTAGCGTTAGGCTTCGGATTAGGGTTAGGTTAGGGTTAGGGTTAGGGTACGGGTTAGGGTGAGGGTTAGGGTTAGGGTTAGGGTTCGGGTTAGGGTTAGTGTTCGGGTTAGGGTTAGGGTTAGGGTTAGGGTTCGGGTTAGGGTTAGGGTTAGGTTTCGGGTTAACGTTCGTTTTAGGGTTAGGGTTAGGGTTCGGGTTCGGGTTAGGGTTAGGGTTAGGGTTAGGGTTAGGGTTCGGGTTTGTGTTAGGGTTCGGTTTTGGGTTAGGGTTAGGGTTAGGGTTGGGTTCGGGTTAGGGTTAGGGTTCGGTTTCGGGTTAGGGTTAGGGTTAGGGTTAGGGTTCGGGTTAGGGTTAGGGTTAGGTTTAGGGTTAGGTTTAAGGTTTGGGGTAGGGTTAGGGTTAGGGTTAGAGTTAGGGTTCGGGTTCGGGTTAGGGTTAGTGTTAGGGTTAGGGTAAGGGTTAGGGGTAGGGTTCGGGTTAGGGTTAGGGTTAGGTTTCGGGATAGGGTTAGGGTTAAGGTTAGGGTTATGGTTCGGGTTAGGGTTAGGGTTAGTGTTCGGGTTAGGCTTAGGGTTAGGGTTCGGTTTAGGGTTCGGGTTAGGGTTCGGGTTAAGGTTCGGGTTCGGGTTAGGATTCGGGTTCAGGTTCGGGTTTGGGTTCGGGTTCGGGTTGGGGTTAGGGTTCGGGTTAGGGTTAGGTTTCGGGTTAGGGTTCGGGTTAGGGTTAGGGTTAGGGTTCGGGTTAGGGTTAGGGTTAGGGTTAGGGTTAGGTTTCGTTTTACGGTTAGGGTTAGGGTTAGGGTTAGGTTTAGGTTTAGGGTTCGGGTTAGGTTTAGGGTTAGGTTTCGGGTTAGGTTTAGGTTTCGGATTATGGTTAGTTTTAGGGTTAGGGTTCGGGTTAGGTTTAGGGTTCGGGTTCGGGTTCGGGTTAGGGTTCGGGTTAGGGTTCGGGTTAGGGTTCTGGTTAGCGTTAGGCTTCGGGTTAGAGTTAGCGTTAAGGTTCGGGTTAGGTTTAGGGTTAGGGTTAGGGTTAGGGTTCGTGTTAGGGTTCGGGTTAGGTGTCGGGTTAGGGTAATGGTTAGGTTTAGGGTTAGGGTTGGGTTTAGGGTTAGGGTTAGGGTTAGGGTTAGTGTTCGGGTTAGGGTTAGGGTTAGGGTTCTGGTTAGTGTTAGGGTTAGGGTTAGTGTTAGGGTTCGGGTTCGCGTTAGGGTTCGGGTTTGGGTTAGGGTTTGGCTTAGGGTTAGGGTTCGGGTTAGGGATAGGGATCGGGTTCGGGTTTGGGTTAGGGTTAGGGTTCGGGTTAGGGTTAGGGTTCGGGTTTGGGTTAGGGTTAGGGTTCGGGTTAGGGTTAGGGTTAGGGTTCGGGTTAGGGTTAGGGTTCGGGTTAGGGTTAGGGTTAGGGTTCGGGTTAGGTTTCTGGTTAGGTTTAGGGTTAGGGTTAGTGTTCGGGTTAGCGTTAGGGTTCGGGTTCGGGTTAGGATTCGGGTTCGGGTTCGGGTTAGGGTTCGGGTTCGGGTTCGGGTTAGGGTTCGGGTTAGGGTTAGGGTTCGGGTTAGGGTTCGGGTTAGGGTTCGGGTTAGGGTAAGGGTTAGGTTTCGGGTTAGGGTTAGGGTTAGGGTTAGGGTTAGGGTTAGGTTTCGGTTTACGGTTAGGGTTAGGGTTAGGTTTAGGTTTAGGGTTCGGGTTAGGTTTAGGGTTAGGGTTCGGGTTAGGTTTAGGGTTCGGATTAGGGTTAGTTTTAGGGTTAGGGTTCGGGTTAGGGTTAGGGTCGTGTTCGGGTTCGGGTTAGGGTTCGGGTTAGGGTTCGGGTTAGGGTTCTGGTTAGCGTTAGGGTTCGGGTTAGAGTTAGGGTTAAGGTTCGGGTTAGGTTTAGGTTTAGGGTTAGGGTTAGGGTTCGTGTTAGGGTTCGGGTTAGGTGTCGGGTTAGGGTTAGGGTTCGGGTTAGGGTTAGTGTTAGGGTTAGGGTTCGGGTTAGGGTTAGGGTTCCGGTTAGGTTTAGGGTTAGAGTTCGGGTTCGAGTTAGGGTTAGGGTTAGGGTTAGGGTTCGGGTAGGGTTAGGATTAGGGTTAGGGTTAGGGTTCAGTTTAGAGTCAGGGTTAGGGTTAGGGTTAGGGTTATTGTTAGGGTTCGGTTTAGGGTTAGGGTTAGGGTTAGGGTTAGGGTTTGGGTTAGGGTTAGGGTTAGGGTTCGGGTTAGGGTTAGGGTTAGGGTTAGGGTTAGGGTTCGGGTTCGATTTCGGGTTCGGGTTAGGGTTCGGGTTCGGGTTAGGGTTAGGGTTAGGGTTCGGGTTCGGTGTTAGGGTTATTGTTAGGGTTCGGGTTAGTGTTCGGGTTACGGTTAGGATTCGAGTAAGGGGTTAGGGTTCGGGTTCGGGTTAGGTTTAGGGTTAGGGTTCGGGTTACGGTTAGTGTTAGTGTTCGGGTTAGGGTTAGGGTTAGGGTTAGGGTTAGGCTTAGGGTTCTGTTTAGGGTTAGGGTTCCGGTTCGGGTTAGGGTTCGAGTTAGGGTTCGGGTTAGGGTTAGGGTTAGGGTTCGGTTTAGGGTTAGGTTTAGGGTTCGGTTTAGGGTTAGGGTATGGGTTAGGGTTCGGGTTCGGGGTTAGGGTTAGGATTCGGGTTAGGGTTAGGGTTAGGTTCGGTTTAGGGTTCGGTTTAGGGTTCGGGTTAGGGTTCGTGTTAGGGTTAGGGTTCGGGTTAGGGTTCGGGTTAGGGTTAGGGTTCGGGTAAGGGTTAGGGTTAGGGTTAGGGGTTCGGGTTAGTGTTCGGGTTAGGGTTAGGGTTAGGGTTAGGGTTCGGGTTAGGGTTCGAGTTCGGGTTAGGTTTAGGGTTAGGATTAGGGTTAGTGTTAGGGTTAGTTTTAGGGGTTCGGGTTAGGGTTCGGGTTAGGGTTAGGGTTCGGGTTCGGGTTACGGTTAGGGTTAGGGTTAGGGTTCGGTTTCGGGTTAGGCTTAGGGTTAGGGTTAGGGTTAGGGTTAGGGTCAGGGTTCGGGTTAGGGTTAGGGTTAGGGTTATGGTTCGAGTTAGGGTTAGGGTTAGGGTTCGTGTTAGGGTTCGGGTTAGGGTTCAGGTTAGGTTTAGTGTTCGGGTTAGGGTTCGGGTTAGGGTTAGGTTTAGGGTTAGGATTCGGGTTAGCGTTAGGGTTAGGGTTCGGGTTAGGGTTAGGGTTCGGGTTAGGGTTCGATTTGGGTTCGGGTTAGGGTTAGAGTTTGGGTTAGGGTTAGGGTTCGGGTTAGGGTTAGGGTTCCGGTTAGGGTTAGGGTTAGGGTTCGGGTTAGGGTTAGGGTTCGGGTTAGGGTTAGGGTTAGGGTTTGGGTTAGGGTTAAGGTTCGTGTTAGGGTTAGGGTTCGGTTTAGGGTTGGGGTTAGGGTTCGGGATAGGGTTCGGGTTCGGGTTAGGTTTAGGGTTAGGGTTCGGGTTAGGGTTAGGGTTCGGGTTCGGGTTAGGGTTAGGGGTTAGGGTTCGGGTTTGGGTTAGGGTTAGGGTTAGGTTTCGGGTTAGGGTTAGGGGTTAGTGTTAGGGTTAGTGTTAGGGTTAGGGTTAGTGTTAGGCTTCGGATTAGGGTTAGGTTAGGGTTAGGGTTAGGGTACGGGTTAGGGTGAGGGTTAGGGTTAGGGTTAGGGTTCGGGTTAGGGTTAGTGTTCGGGTTAGGGTTAGGGTTAGGGTTAGGGTTAGGGTTAGGGTTCGGGTTAGGGTTAGGGTTAGGTTTCGGGTTAACGTTCGGTTTAGGGTTAGGGTTAGGGTTCGGGTTCGAGTTAGGTTTAGGGTTAGGGTTAGGGTTAGGGTTCGGGTTTGGGTTAGGGTTCGGTTTCGGGTTAGGGTTAGGGTTAGGGTTGGGTTCGTGTTAGGGTTAGGGTTCGGTTTCGGGTTAGGGGTAGGGTTAGGGTTAGGTTTAGGGTTAGGTTTAAGGTTTGGGTTAGGGTTAGGGTTAGGGTTAGGTTTAGAGTTAGGGTTCGGGTTCGGGTTAGGGTTAGTGTTAGGGTTAGGTTTCGGGTTAGGGGTAGGGTTCGGGTTAGGGGTAGGGTTAGGGTTCGGGATAGGGTTAGGGTTAGGGTTAGAGTTTGGGTTAGGGTTAGGGTTCGGGTTAGGGTTAGGGTTCGGGTTAGGGTTCGGGTTAGGGTTCGGGTTAGGGTTAGGGTTCGGGTTAGGGTTAGGGTTAGGGTTTGGGTTAGGGTTAAGGTTCGTGTTAGGGTTAGGGTTCGGTTTAGGGTTGGGGTTAGGGTTCGGGATAGGGTTCAGGTTCGGGTTAGGGTTAGGGTTAGGGTTCGGGTTAGGGTTAGGGTTCGGTTTCGGGTTAGGGTTAGGGGTTAGGGTTCGGGTTTGGGTTAGGGTTAGGGTTAGGTTTCGGGTTAGGGTTAGGGGTTAGTGTTAGGGTTAGTGTTAGGGTTAGGGTTAGCGTTAGGCTTCAGATTAGGGTTAGGTTAGGGTTAGGGTTAGGGTACGGGTTAGGGTGAGGGTTAGGGTTAGGGTTAGGGTTCGGGTTAGGGTTAGTGTTCGGGTTAGGGTTAGGGTTAGGGTTAGGGTTAGGGTTAGGGTTCGGGTTAGGGTTAGGGTTAGGTTTCGGGTTAACGTTCGGTTTAGGGTTAGGGTTAGGGTTCGGGTTCGGGTTAGGTTTAGGGTTAGGGTTAGGGTTAGGGTTCGGGTTTGGGTTAGCGTTCGGTTTCGGGTTAGGGTTAGGGTTAGGGTTGGGTTCGTGTTAGGGTTAGGGTTCGGTTTCGTGTTAGGGTTAGGGTTAGGGTTAGGTTTAGGGTTAGGTTTAAGGTTTGGGTTAGGGTTAGGGTTAGGGTTAGGTTTAGAGTTAGGGTGTGGGTTCGGGTTAGGGTTAGTGTTAGGGTTAGGTTTCGGGTTAGGGGTAGGGTTCGGGTTAGGGGTAGGGTTAGGGTTCGGGATAGGGTTAGGGTTAGGGTTAGGGTTATGGTTCGGGTTAGGGTTAGGGTTAGTGTTCGGGTTAGGCTTAGGTTTAGGGTTCGGTTTAGGGTTCGGGTTAGTGTTCGGGTTAAGGTTCGGGTTAGGGTTAGTGTAAGAATTAGGGGTTAGTGTTCGGGTTAGGTTTAGGGTTAGGGTTAGGGTTAGGGTTCGGGTTAAGGGTTAGGGTTCACGTTCGGGTTAGGGTTCGGGATCGGGTTAGGGTTCGGGTTAGGGTTAGGGTTAGGGTTCGGGTTAGGTTTAGGGTTAGGTTTCAGTTTAGGGTTAGGGTTAGGGTTCGGTTTAGGGTTAGGTTTCGGGTTAGGGTTAGGGGTTAGTTTTAGGGTTAGGGTTAGGGTTAGGGTTCGGGTTAGGGTTAGGGTTAGGGTTCGGGTTAGTGTTAGGTTTTAGGGTTAGGGTTAGTGTTAGGGCTAGGGTTAGGGTTCGGGTTAGGGTTCTGGTTGGGGTTAGGGTACGGGTTCGGGTTAGGGTTAGGTTTAGGGTTCGGGTAAGGGTTAGGGTTAGGGTTAGGGTTAGGGTTCGGGTTAGGGTTCGGGTTAGGGTTAGGGTTAGGGTTATGTTTAGGGTTAGGGTTCGGGTTAGGATTACGGTTAGGGTTAGGGTTAGGGTTCAGTTTAGGGTTAGGGTTAGGGTTTGGTTTAGGGTTAGGGTTCGGGTTAGGGTTAGGGTTTAGGTTTAGGTTTAGGGATAGGGTTAGTGTTAGGGTTAGGTTTAGGGTTAGGGTTAGGGTTAGGGATCGGTTTAGGGTTAGGGTTAGGGTTATGGGTTAGGGATAGGGTTAGTTTTAGGGTTAGGCTTAGGGTTCGTGTTAAGGTTAGGGTTAGGGTTAGGGTTAGGGTTAGAGTTCGGGTTAAGGTTAGGGTTAGGGTTAGGGTTCGGGTTAGGGTTAGGGTTAGGGTTCGGGTTCGGGTTAGGGTTAGGGTTAGGATTCGGGTTCGGGGTTAGGGTTAGGATTCGGGTTAGTGTTAGGGTTAGGGTTCGGGTTAGGTTTCGGGTTAGGGATCGGGTTAGGGTTAGGGTTCGGGTTAGGGTTCGGGATAGGGTTAGGGTTCGGGTTAGGTTTAGGGTTAGGGTTAGGGGTTCGGGTTAGTGTTCGGGTTAGGGTAGGTTTAGGGTTAGGGTTCGGGTTAGGGTTAGGGTTCGGATTAGGTTTAGGGTTAGGGTTAGGGTTAGGGTTCGTGTTAGGAATCGGGTTAGGGTTAGGGTTCGGTTTCGGGTTAGATTTAGGTTTAGGGTTAGGGTTAGTGTTAGGGTTAGGGTTAGGGTTCGGGTTCGGGTGAGGGTTCGGGTTCGGGTTAGGGTTCGGGTTCGGGTTCGGGTTATGGTTCGGGTTCGGGTTAGGGTTCGGGTTAGGGTTCGGTTTAGTGTTCGCGTTAGGGTTCGGGCTAGGGTTAGGGTTCTGGTTCGGGTTCGGGTTCGGGTTAGGGTTAGGGTTAGGGTTAGGGTTCGCGTTACGGTTAGGGTTACTGTTAGGTTTAGGGTTCCGATTAGGGTTAGGGTTATGGTTTGGGTTCGGGTTCGGGGTCGGGTTTGGGTTCGGGTTCATGTTAGGGTTCGGGTTCGGGTTCGGGTTAGGGGTTAGGGTTCGGGTTAGGGTTAGGGTTCGGGTTATGGTTAGGGTTAGGTTTCGTGTTAGGGTTAGGGTTCGGGATAGGGTTCGGGTTAGGGTTAGGGTTAGGGTTCGGGTTAGGTTTCGGTTTAGGGTTCGGGTTAGTGTTCTTGTTAGGTTTCGGGTTAGGGTTCGGATTAGGGTTCGGGTTAGGGTTAGGGTTCGGGTTAGGTTTAGGGTTAGGGTTCGGGTTAGGGTCAGGGTTCGGGTTAGGGTTCGGGTTCGGGTTAGGGTTAGGGTTAGGGTTCGGGTAAGGGTTAGGGTTAGGGTTAGAGTTAGGGTTAGGTTTCGGGTTAGGGTTCGGGTTAGGGTTAGGGTTAAGGTTAGGGTTAGGGTTAGGTTTAGGTTTAGGGTTAGGGTTAGGGTTCGGTTTAGGGTTAGGGTTCGGGTTAGGGTTAGGGGTTAGGGTTAGGGTTAGGGTTAGTGTTCGGGTTAGGGTTAGGGTTAGGGTTAGGGTTAGTGTTAGGTTTTAGGGTTAAGGTTAATGTTAGGGTTAGGGTTAGGGTTAGGGGTTAGGGTTAGGGTTAGGGTTAGGGCTTGGGTTCGGGTTTGGGTTAGGGTTCGGGTTAGGGTAAGGGTTAGGTTTAGGGTTAGGGTTAGGGTTCGGGTTCGGGTTAGGGTTAGGGTTAGGGTTCGGGTTAGGGTTAGGGTTCGGGTTAGGGTTAGGGTTAGGGTTAGGGTTAGGTTTCGTGGTTAGGGTTAGGGTTAGGGTTAGGGTTCGGGTGTGGGTTAGGGTTAGGGTTAGGTTTAGGGTTCGGGTTAGGGTTAGGGTGAGGGCTAGCGTTCAGGTTAGGGTTCGGGTTAGGGTTCGGGTTAGGTTTAGGGTTAGGGTTAGGGTTCGGGTTAGGGTTGGGGTTAGGGTTACGGTTAGGGTTAGGCTTAGGGTTAGGATTCGGGGTTAGGGTTAGGTTTAGGTTTAGGTTTAGGGTTAGGGTTCGGGTTAGGGTTAGGGTTAGGTTTCGGGTTCGGGTTAGGGTTCGGGTTAGTGTTAGGGTTAGGGTTAGGTTTAGGGTTAGGGTTCAGGTTCGGGTTTGGGTTAGTGTTAGGGTTAGGTTTCGGGTTAGAAGTAGGGTTCGGGTTAGGGTTAGGGTTCGGGTTCGGATTAGGATTAGAGTTTGGGTTAGGGTTCGGGTTAGGGTTAGGGTTCGGTTTAGGGTTAGGGTTCGGGTTTGGGTTAGGGTTAGTGGTAGGGATAGGGTTCTGGTAAGGGTTAGGTTTCGGGTTCGGGTTAGGATTAGTGTTAGGGTTAGGATTCGGGTTAGGTTTAGGGTTCGGGTTCGGGTTACGGTTAGGGTTAGGGTTAGGGTTCGGGTTAGGGTTAGGGTTAGGGTTCGGGTTAGGGTTAGGGTTAGGGTTAGGGTTAGGGTTCAGGTTAGGTTTAGGGTTCGGGTTAGGGTTAGGGTTAGGGTTCGGGTTACGGTTAGGGTTAGGGTTAGGGTTCGGGTTAGGGTTAGGGTTCGGGTTAGGGTTAGGGTTAGGGTTAGGGTTAGGGCTCGGGTTAGGGATCGGTTTAGTGTTAGGGTTCGGGTTAGGGACAGGTTTAGGGTTAGGGTTCGGATTCGAGTTAGGTTTAGGGTTAGGGTTCGGGTTCGGGCTAGGGTTCGAGTTAGGTTTAGGGTTCCTTTTAGGGTTAGGGTTCGGGTTAGGTTTCGGGTTCGGGTTACGGTTAGGGTTAGGGTTCGGGTTCGGGTTAGGGTTCGGGTTCGGGTTCGGGTTAGGGTTAGGGTTCGGGTTAGGGTCAAGGTTCGGGTTAGGGTTCGGGTTAGGGTCCAGGTTAGGGTTAGTGTTAGGGTTCGGGTTAGGGTTCGGGTTAGGGTTAGGGTTCGGGTTAGTGTTAGGGTTAGTTTTAGGGGTTCGGGTTAGGGTTAGGGTTCGGGTTAGGGTTAGGGTTAGGGTTAGGGTTAGGGCTCGGGTTAGGGATCGGTTTAGTGTTAGGGTTCGGGTTAGGGACAGGTTTAGGGTTAGGGTTCGGATTCGAGTTAGGTTTAGGGTTAGGGTTCGGGTTCGGGCTAGGGTTCGAGTTAGGTTTAGGGTTCCTTTTAGGGTTAGGGTTCGGGTTAGGTTTCGGGTTCGGGTTACGGTTAGGGTTAGGGTTCGGGTTCGGGTTAGGGTTCGGGTTCGGGTTCGGGTTAGGGTTAGGGTTCGGGTTAGGGTCAAGGTTCGGGTTAGGGTTCGGGTTAGGGTCCAGGTTAGGGTTAGTGTTAGGGTTCGGGTTAGGGTTCGGGTTAGGGTTAGGGTTCGGGTTAGTGTTAGGGTTAGTTTTAGGGGTTCGGGTTAGGGTTCGGGTTAGGGTTAGGGTTCGGGTTCGGGTTACGGTTAGGGTTAGGGTTAGGGTTCGGTTTTGGGTTAGGGTTAGGGTTAGGGTTAGGGTTAGGGTCAGTGTTCGTGTTAGGGTTAGGGTTAGGGTTATGGTTCGGGTTAGGGTTAGGGTTAGGGTTCGGGTTAGGGTTCGGGTTAGGGTTCAGGTTAGGTTTAGTGTTCGGGTTAGGGTTCGGGTTAGGGTTAGGGTTAGGATTCGGGTTAGCGTTAGGGTTAGGGTTAGGGTTCGGGTTAGGGTTAGGGTTCGGGTTAGGGTTCGATTTGGGTTCGGGTTAGGGTTAGAGTTTGGGTTAGGGTTAGGGTTCGGGTTAGGGTTAGGGTTCCGGTTAGGGTTAGGGTTAGGTTTCGGGTTCGGGTTAGGGTTAGGGTTCGTGCTAGGGTTAGGGTTCGGGTTACGGTTAGGGTTAGGTTTAGGGTTAGGGTTCTGGTTAGGGTTAGGTTTAGGGTTCGTGTTAGGGTTCGGGTTAGGGTTCGGGTTAGGGTTAGGTTTCGGGTTAGGGTTAGGGTTAGGGTTAGGTTTAGGGTTAGGTTTAAGGTTCGTGTTAGGGTTAGGGTTCGGGTTAGGGTTGGGGTTAGGGTTCGGGATAGGGTTCGGGTTCGGGTTAGGGTTAGGGTTAGGGTTCGGGTTAGGGTTAGGGTTCGGGTTAGGTTTCGGGTTAGGGTTAGGGTTAGGTTTCGGGTTAACGTTCGGTTTAGGGTTAGGGTTAGGGTTCGGGTTCGGGTTAGGTTTAGGGTTAGGGTTAGGGTTCGGGTTTGGGTTAGGGATCGGTTTCGGGTTAGGGTTAGGGTTAGGGTTGGGTTCGGGTTAGGGTTAGGGTTCGGTTTCGGGTTAGGGTTAGGGTTAGGGTTAGGGTTCGGGTTAGGGTTAGGGTTAGGGTTAGGGTTAGGGTTAAGGTTTGGGTTAGGGTTAGGGTTAGGGTTAGGTTTAGAGTTAGGGTTCGGGTTCGGGTTAGGGTTAGTGTTAGGGTTAGGGTTCGGGTTAGGGGTAGGGTTCGGGTTAGGGTTAGGGTTAGGGTTCGGGTTAGGGTTAGGGTTAGGGTTAGGGTTATGGTTCGGGTTAGGGTTAGGTTTAGTGTTCGGGTTAGGCTTAGGGTTAGGGTTCGGGTTAGGGTTCGGGTTAGGGTTCGGGTTAAGGTTCGGTTTAGGGTTAGTGTAAGGGTTATCGGTTAGTGTTCGGGTTAGGTTTAGGGTTAGGGTTAGGGTTAGGGTTCGGGTTAAGGGTTAGGGTTCGCGTTCGGGTTAGGGTTCGGGATCGGGTTAGGGTTCGGGTTAGGGTTAGGGTTCGGGTTAGGGTTAGGGTTAGGGTTAGGGTTCGGGATCGGGTTAGGTTTAGGGTTCGTGTTAGGGTTAGGGTTAGGGTTACGGTTAGGTTTCGGTGTTAGGGTTAGGGTTAGGGTTCGGGTTAGGGTTAGGGTTAGGTTTAGGGTTAGGTTTAGGGTTCGGGTTAGGGTTAGGGTGAGGGTTAGCGTTCAGGTTAGGGTTCGGGTTAGGGTTCGGGTTAGGGTTAGGGTTAGGGTTATGGTTCGGGTTAGGGTTTGGGGTTAGGGTTAGGGTTAGGGTTCGGGTTAGGGTTAGGGTTCGGGGTTAGGGTTAGGGTTAGGTTTATGTTTAGGGTTAGGGTTCGGGTTAGGGTTAGGGTTATAGGTTTCGGGTTGGGGTTAGGGTTCGGGTTAGGGTTAGGGTTAGGGTTAGGTTTAGGGTTAGGGTCGGGTTCGGGTTAGGTTTAGTGTTAGGGTTAGGGTTCGGGTTAGGGGTAGGGTTCGGGTTAGGGTTAGGTTTCGGGTTCGGGTTAGTGTTAGACTTTGGGTTAGGGTTCGGGTTAGGGTTAGGTTTCGGGTCAGGGTTAGGGTTCGGGTTTGGGTTAGGGTTAGTGTTAGGGTTAGGGTTCGGGTTAGGGTTAGGGTTCGGGTTCGGGTTAGGGTTAGTGTTAGGTTTAGGGTTAGGGTTAGGGTTAGGGTTCGGGTTATGGTTAGGGTTAGGGTTAGGGTTCGGTTTCGTGTTAGGGTTAGGGTTAGGGTTAGTGTTAGGGTCAGGATTCGGGATAGGGTTAGGGTTAGTGTTAGGGTTCGGGTTAGGTTTAGGGTTAGGTTTCGGGTTAGGGTTCGGGTTAGGGTTCGGGTTCGGGTTAGAGTTAGGTTTAGTGTTAGGGTTCGGGTTAGGGTTAGGGTTCGGGTTAGGTTTCGGGTTAGGGTTCGGGTTAGGGTTAGAGTTTGGGTTAGGGTTAGAGTTCGGGTTAGGATTAGGGTTCCGGGTAGGGTTAGGGTTGGGTTCGGGTTCGGGTTAAGGTTAGGGTTCGTGTTAGGGTTAGGGTTCGGGTTAGGGTTCGGGTTAGGGTTCGGGTTAGGGTTAGGGTTAGGGTTAGGTTTAGAGTTCGGTTTAGGGTTAGGGTTGGTTAGGGTTCGTGTTAGGGTTAAGGTTCGGGTTAGGGTTGGGGTTAGGGTTCGGGGTAGGGTTCGGGTTCGGGTTAAGGTTAGGGTTAGGGTTCGGGTTAGGGTTAGGGTTCGGGTTCGGGTTAGGGTTAGGTTTAGGGTTAGGTTTAGGGTTCGGGTTCGGGTTAGGGTTAGGAGTTAGGGTTCGGGTTCGGGTTAGGGTTAGGGTTAGGTTTCGGGTTAGGGTTAGGGGTTAGTGTTAGGGTTAGGGTTAGGGTTAGGGTTAGCGTTAGGGTTCGGATTAGGGTTAGGTTAGGGTTAGGGTTAGGGTTAGGGTTCGGGTTCGGGTTCGGGTTAGGTTTAGGGTTAGGGTTCGTGTTAGGGTTAGGGTTAGTGTTCGTGTTAGGGTTCGGGTTAGGGTTAGGGTTAGGGTTAGGATTAGGGTTCGGTTTAGGGTTAGGGTTAGGGTTAGGGTTAGGGTTCGTGTTAGGTTTAAGGTTCGGGTTAAGGTTGGGGTTAGGGTTCGGGCTATGGTTCGGGTTCGGTTAAGGTTAGGGTTAGGGTTCGGGTTAGGGTTAGGTTTCGGGTTAGGGTTAGGTTTAGGGTTAGGTTTAGGGTTCTGGTTCGGGTTAGGGTTAGGGGTTAGGGTTCGGGTTCGGGTTAGGGTTAGGGTTAGGTTTCGGGTTAGGTTTAGGGGTTAGTGTTAGGTTTAGGGTTAGGGTTAGGGTTAGCGTTAGGGTTCGGATTAGGGTTAGGTTAGGGTTAGGGTTAGGGTTCGGGTTCGGGTTAGGTTTAGGGTTAGCATTCGGGTTAGGGTTAGGGTTAGTGTTCGGGTTAGGGTTATGGTTAGGGTTAGGGTTCGGGTTAGGGTTAGGGTTAGGGTTCGGGTTAGGGTTAGGGTTAGGGTTATGGTTCGGGTTAGGTTTAGGGTTTGGGTTCGGGTTAGGGTGAGGGTATGGGTTAGGGTTCGGGTTAGGGTTAGGGTTCGGGTTCGGGTTAGGGTTAGGGTCAGAGTTAGAGTTCGGGTTAGGGTTAGGGTTAGGTTTAGGGTTAGGGTTAGGGTTCGTGTTAGGGTTAGGGTTAGGGTTAGAGTTAGGGTTCCGGTTAGGGCTAGGGTTAGGGTTCGGGTTAGGGTTAGGGTTAGGGTTAGGGTTCGGGTTAGTGTTAGGGTTAGGGTTCGGGTTAGGGTTAGGATTTGGGTTAGGGTTAGGGTTAGGGTTATGGTTCGGGTTAGGGTTCGGGTTAGGGTTCGGGTTAGGGTTAGGTTTAGGATTCGGGTTAGGGTTAGGATTAGGATTCGGGTTAGGGTTAGTTTTCGGTTTAGGGTTAGGTTTAGGGTTCGGGTTAGGGTTAGTGTTAGGGTTCGGGTTATGCTTAGGGTTCGGGTTAGGGTTAGGGTTCGGTTAGGGTTAGGGTTCGGTTATGGTTCGGGTTCGGGTTAGGGTTAGGGTTAGGGATCCGGTTCGGGTTAGGGTTAGGGTTAGGGTTCGGGTTAGGGTTAGGGTTCGGGTTAGGGTTAGGGTTAGGGTTAGGGTTCTTGTTAGGGATCGGGTTAGGGTTAGGGTTCGGTTTCGGGTTAGGGTTACGGTTAGGGTTAGGGTAGGATTAGGGTTAGGTTTCGGGTTCGGGTTAGGGTTCGGGTTCGGGTTCGGGTTAGGGTTCGGTTTCGGGTTCGGGTTAAGGTTCGGGTTCGGGTTAGGGTTCGGGTTAGGGTTCGGGTTAGGGTTCGGGTTCGGTTTAGTGTTCGGTTTAGGGTTCGGGTTAGGGTTAGGGTTCGGGTTCGGGTTATGGTTAGGGTTACTGTTAGGGTTCGCGTTAGGGTTAGGGTTAGGGTTAAGTTTCGGGTTCGGGTTAGGGTTACGGTTATGGTTTGGGTTCGGGTTCGGGGTAGGGTTTTGGTTCGGGTTCAGGTTAGGGTTCGGGTTCGGGTTCAGGTTAGGGTTTAGGGTTCGGGTTAGGGTTAGCATTAGGGTTCGGGTTAGGGTTAGGGTTAGGGTTAGGGTTCGGGTTACGGTGTGGGTTAGGGTTAGGGTTAGGGTTCGGGTTAGGGTTAGGGTTAGGGTTTGGGTTAGGGTTCGGGTTCGGGATAGGGTTAGGGTCCGGTTAGGGTTCGGTTTAGGGTTCGGTTTAGGGTTCGGGTTAGGGTTCGGGTTAGGGTTCGGGTTAGGGTTAGGGTTCGGGTTAGGGTTCGGGTTAGGGTTCGGGTTCGGGTTAGGGTTCGTGTTCGGGTTAGGGTTAGTGTTCGGGTTAGGTTTAGGGTTAGGTTTCAGTTTAGGGTTAGGGTTAGGGTTCGGTTTAGGGTTAGGGTTCGGGTTAGGGTTAGGGGTTAGGGTTAGGGTTAGGGTTAGGGTTAGGGTTCGGGTTAGGGTTAAGTTTAGGGTTAGGGTTAGTGTTAGGTTTTAGGGTTTGGGTTAGTGTTAGGGTTAGGGTTAGGGTTCGGGTTAGGGTTCGGGTTGGGGTTAGGGTTCGGGTTCGGGTTAGGGTTAGGGTTCGGGTTAGGGTTCGGGTTAGGGTTAGGGTTAGTGTTAGAGTTAGGGTTATGTTTAGGGTTAGGGTTCGGGTTAGGGTTACGGTTAGGGTTAGGGTTAGGGTTCAGTTTAAGGTTAGGGTTAGGGTTTGGTTTAGGTTTAGTGTTCGGGTTAGGGTTAGGGGTTAGTGTTAGGGTTAGGGTTAGGGTTAGGATTAGGGTTCGGTTTAGGGTTAGAGTTAGGGTTAGGGTTAGGTTTTAGGGTTAGGGTTAGGGTTAGGGTTAGGGTTATGGGTTAGGGTTAGGGTTAGGTTTAGGGTTATGCTTAGGGTTCGTGTTAAGGTTAGGGTTAGGGTTAGGGTTAGGTTAGGGTTCGGTTAAGGTTAGGGTTAGGGTTAGGGTTCGGGTTACGGTTAGGGTTAGGGTTAGGGTTCGGGTTCGGTGTTAGGGTTAGGATTCGGGTTACGGTTAGGGATAGGGTTCGGGTTAGGGTTCGGGTTAGGGATCGGGTTAGGGTTAGGGTTCGGGTTAGGGTTCGGGTTAAGGTTAGGGTTCGTGTTAGGTTTAGGGTTAGGGTTAGGAATTGGGGTTAGGGTTCGGGTTAGGGTTAGGGATAGGGTTAGGGTTCGGGTTAGGGTTAGGGTTCGGATTAGGGTTAGGGTTAGGGTTAGGGTTAGGGTTCGTGTTAGGAATCGGGTTAGGGTTAGGGTTCGGTTTCGGGTTAGAGTTAGGGTTAGGGTTAGGGTTAGGGTTAGGGTTAGGTTTCGGGTTCGGGTTAGGGTTCGCGTTCGGGTTCGGGTTCGGGTTAGGGTTCGGGTTCGGGTTCGGGTTAAGGTTCGTGTTCGGATTAGGGTTCGGGTTAGGGTTCGGGTTCGGGTTAGTGTTCGGGTTAGGGTTCGGGTTAGGGTTAGGGTTCGGGTTCGGGTTAGGGTTAGGGTTAGGGTTAGGGTTCGCGTTAGGGTTAGGGTTACTGTTAGGTTTAGGGTTCCGTTTAGGGTTAATGGTTATGGTTTGGGTTCGGGTGCGGGGTAGAGTTTGGGTTCGGGTTCAGGTTAGGGTTCGGGTTCGGGTTCGGGTTAGGGGTTAGGGTTCAGTTAGGGTTAGGGTTAGGGTTCGGGTTAGGGTTAGGTTTAGTGTTAGGGTTAGGTTTCGGGATACCGTTTGGGTTAGGGTTAGGGTTCGGGTTAGGGTTAGGGTTCGGGATAGGGTTCGGGTTAGGGTTAGGGTTAGGGTTCGGGTTAGGTTTCGGTTTAGGGTTCGGGTTAGGGTTCTTGTTAGGGTTCGGGTTAGGGTTCGGGTTAGGATTTGTGTTAGGGTTAGGGTTCGGGTTAGGTTTAGTGTTAGGGTTCGGGTTAGGGTTCGGGTTCGGGTTA
>JAVLSZ010000033.1:1340000-1342500 GCA_032313775.1 Urocyon cinereoargenteus
AGGGTAGGGCTTGGGTTCGGGTTAGGGTTAGGGTTCGGGTTAGGGTTAGGGTTAGGTTAGGGTTAG
Organism: Urocyon cinereoargenteus; assembly: GCA_032313775.1. Taxonomy (NCBI): domain Eukaryota; kingdom Metazoa; phylum Chordata; class Mammalia; order Carnivora; family Canidae; genus Urocyon; species Urocyon cinereoargenteus. Next base: position 1,340,067 of record JAVLSZ010000033.1, read on the forward strand.
GGTTAGGGTTCGGGTTAGGGTAAGGGTTAGGGTTAGGGTTCGGGTTAGGGTTAGGGTTCGGGATAGGGTTAGGGTTAGTGTTAGGGGTTCGGGTTAGGGTTCAGGTTAGGGTTAGGGTTAGGTTTAGGGTTCGGTTTAGGGTTAGGGTTAGGGTTAGGGTTAGGGTTCGGGTTAGGGTTAGGATTCGAGTAAGGGTTTAGGGTTCAGGTTCGGGTTAGGGTTAGGTTTAGGGTTCGGTTTAGGGTTAGTGTTAGTGTTCGGGTTAGGGTTAAGGTTAGGGTGAGGGTTAGGCTTAGGGTTCGGGTTAGGGTTAGGGTTACGGTTCGGGTTAGGGTTCGGGTTAGGGTTAGGGTAAGGGTTCGGGTTAGGGTTAGGGTTCGGGTTAAGGTTAGGGTTAGGGTTAGGGTTCGGGTTAGGGTTAGGGTTAGGGTTCGGGTTAGGGTTAGGGAAAGTGTTAGAGTTCGGGTTCGGGGTTAGGGTTAGGATTCGGGTTAGGGTTAGGGTTAGGGTTAGGGGTTCTGGTTAGGATTCGGGTTACGGTTAGGGTTAGGTTTAGGGTTCGTGTTAGGGTTAGGTTTAGGGTTAGGGTTCGGGTTCGGGTTAGGGTTAGGGTTAGGGTTCGGGTTCGGGTTCGGGTTCGGGTTCGGGTTAGGGTTCGGGTTCGGGTTAGGGTTAGTGTTACGGGTTCGTGTTAGGGTTCAGGTTAGTGTTAGGGTTAGGTTTAGGGTTCGGGTTAGGGTTAGGGTTCGGCTTAGGGTTAGGATTAGGCTTAGTGTTAGGGTTCGGGTTAGGGATCAGGTTATGGTTAGGGTTCGGGTTCGGGTTAGGGTTAGGGTAAGGGTTAGGTTTCAGTTTCGGGTTAGGGTTAGGTTAGGGTTAGGGTTCGGGTTAGGGTTCGGGTTAGGGTTAGGGTTCGGGTTCGGGTTCGGGTTAGGGTTCGGGTTAGGGTTAGTGTTAGGGTTCGGGTTAGGATTAGGGTTAGGGTTTGGGTTATGGTTCGGTTTACGGTTAGGGTTCGGGATATGGTTAGGGTTAGGGTTCGGGTTAGGTTTAGGGTTAGGGTTTGGATTAGGTTTAGGGTTCGGATAAGGGTTAGGTTTAGGGTTAGGGTTCGGGTTATGGTTAGGGTTAGGGTTCGGGTTAGGGTTAGGGTTCGGGTTAGGGTTAAGGTTAGGGTTCGGGTTCGGGTTCGGGTTAGGATTAGGGTTCGGGTTCGAGTTAGGGTTCGTGTTAGGGTTCGGGTTAGGGTTAGGGTTAGGGTTCGGGTTCGGTGTTAGGCTTATTTTTAGGGTTCGGTTAGGGTTCGGGTTAGGGTTAGGATTCGAGTAAGGGGTTAGGGTTCGGGTTCGGGTTAGGGTTAGGGTTAGGGTTCGGGTTAGGGTTAGTGTTAGAGTTCGGGTTAGGTTTAGGGTTAGGGTTAGGTTTAGGCTTAGGGATCGGGTTAGGGTTAGTGTTACGGTTCGGGTTAGGGTTCGGGTTAGGGTTCGGGTTCGGGTTAGTGTTAGGGTTCGGGTTAGGGTTAGGGTTTGGGTTGAGGTTAGGGTTAGGGTTAGGGTTCAGTTTAGGGTTAGGTTTAGGGTTCGGGTTAGGGTTAGGGTAAGGGTTAGGGTTCGGGTTCGGGGTTAGGTTTAGGATTCGGGTTAGGGTTAGGGTTAGGTTTCGGGTTAGGGTTCGGTTTAGGGTTCGGGTTAGGGTTCGGTTTAGGGTTCGGGTTAGGGTTAGGGTTCGTGTTAGGGTTCGGGTTAGGGTTAGGGTTCGGGTTAGTGTTAGGGTTAGGGTTAAGGGTTCGGGTTAGTGTTCGGGTTAGGGATACGGTTAGGGTTCGTGTTAGGGTTAGGGTTATGGTTTGGGTTCGGGTTCGGGGTAGGGTTTGGGTTCGGGTTCAGGTTAGGGTTCGGTTTCGGGTTCGGGTTAGGGGTTAGGGTTCTGGTTAGGGTTAGTGTTAGGGTTAGGGTTAGGGTTATGTTTAGGGTTAGGGTTCGTGTTAGGGTTAGGGTTAGGGTTAGAGTTAGGGTTCCGGTTAGGGCTAGGGTTAGGGTTCGGGTTAGGGTTAGGGTTAGGGTTAGGGTTCGGGTTAGTGTTAGGGTTAGGGTTCGGGTTAGGGTTAGGATTTGGGTTAGGGTTAGGGTTAGGGTTAGGGTTCGGGTTAGGGTTCGGGTTAGGGTTCGGGTTAGGGTTAGGTTTAGGATTCGGGTTAGGGTTAGGATTAGGATTCGGGTTAGGGTTAGTTTTCGGTTTAGGGTTAGGTTTAGGGTTCGGGTTAGGGTTAGTGTTAGGGTTCGGGTTATGCTTAGGGTTCGGGTTAGGGTTAGGGTTCGGTTAGGGTTAGGGTTCGGTTATGGTTCAGGTTCGGGTTAGGGTTAGGGTTAGGGATCAGGTTCGGGTTAGGGTTAGGGTTAGGGTTCGGGTTAGGGTTAGGGTTCGGGTTAGGGTT
>JAVLSZ010000033.1:1352500-1362500 GCA_032313775.1 Urocyon cinereoargenteus
GGTTCGGGTTAGGGTTCGGGTTAGGGTTCGGGTTAGGGTCGGGTTCGGGTTAGGTTTCGGTTTAGGGTTCGGTTTAGGGTTAGGGTTCGGGTTCGGGTTAGGGTTAGGGTTAGGGTTCGCATTAGGGTTAGGGTTAGGGTTATGGTTTGGGTTCGGTTTCGGGGTAGGGTTTGGTACGGGTTCAGTTTAGGGTTCAGTTTCGGGTTCGGGTTAGGGGTTAGGGTTCGGGTTCGGGTTAGGGTTAGGGTTAGGGTTCGCATTAGGGTTAGGGTTAGGGTTATGGTTTGGGTTCGGGTTCGGGGTAGGGTTTGGTACGGGTTCAGTTTAGGGTTCAGTTTCGGGTTCGGGTTAGGGGTTAGGGTTCGGGTTAGGGTAAGGGTTACGGTTCGGGTTAGGGTTAGGGTTAGGGTTAGGGTTAGGGTTCGGGTTACGGTTTGGGTTAGGGTTAGGGTTAGGGTTCGGGTTAGGGTTAGGGCTAGGGTTCGGGTTAGGGTTCGGATTAGGGTTAGGGTTAGGGTTCGGGTTAGGGTTCGGTTTAGGGTTCGGGTTAGGGTTCAGATTAGGTTTCGGGTTAGGGTTAGGGTTAGGGTTAGGGTTAGGGTTCGGGTTAGGGTTAGGGTTAGGGTTCGGGTTAGGGTTCGGATTCGGGTTAGGGTTCGGATTCGGGTTAGGGTTCGGGTTAGGTTTAGGGTTAGGGTTAAGGTTAGGGTTAGGGTTAGGGTTAGGTTTAGGGTTAGGGTTCGAGTTAGGGTTAGGGTTAGGGTTAGGGTTTGGGTTAGGGTTAGGATTAGGGTTAGGGTTAGGTTTCGGGTTAGAGTTAGGGGTTAGGGTTCGGGTTAGGGTTAGGGTTAGGGTTCGGGTTAGGGTTCGGATTCGGGTTAGGGTTCGGGTTCGGGTTAGGGTTCGGGTTAGGTTTAGGGTTAGGGTTATTGTTCGGGTTAGGGTTAGGGTTAGGTTTAGGTTAGGGTTAGGGTTCGGGTTAGGGTTCGGGTTAGGGTTAGGGTTCGTGTTAGGGTTAGGGGTTAGGGTTAGGGTTAGGGTTAGGTTTAGGGTTATTGTTTGGGTTAGGGTTAGGGTTAGGGTTAGGGTTAGTGTTAGGTTTTAGGGTTAGGGTTAGTGTTAGGGTTAGGGTTAGGGTTATGGGTTAGGGTTAGGTTAGGGTTAGGGTTAGGGCTTGGGTTCGGGTTAGGGTTAGGGTTCGGGTTAGGGTTAGTGTTAGGTTTAGGGTTAGGGTTAGGGTTCGGGTTAGGGTTAGGGTTAGGGTTAGGGTTCGGGTTAGGGTTAGGGTTCGGGTTAGGGTTAGGGTTAGGGTTAGGGGTTCGCGTAAGGGTTCGGGTTAGGGTTAGGGTTAGGGTTAGGGTTCGGGTTAGAGTTAGGGTTCGGGTTAGAGTTAGGGTTAGGGTTAGGGTTAGTGTTCGGGTTAGGGATCGGGTTAGGGTTAGGGTTCGGGTTTGGGTTAGGGTTAGGTTTAGGGTTAGGTTTAGGGTTCGGGTTCGGGTTAGGGTTAGGGTTAGGGTTCGGGTTCGTGTTAGGGTTAGAGTTCGGGTTAGGTTTCGGGTTCGGGTTAGGGTTAGGGTTAGGGTTCGGTTTCGGGTTAGGTTTAGGGTTAGGGTTAGGGTTAGGTTTCGGTTTCGGGTTAGGGTTCGGGTTCGGGTTCGGGTTCGGGTAGGGTTCGGGTTCGGGTTCAGGTTAAGGTTCGGGTTCGGGTTAGGGTTCGGTTTTGGGTTCGGGTTCGGGTTAGGGTTCGGTTTAGGGTTCGGGTTCCGGTTAGGGTTCGGTTTAGGGTTCGGTTTAGGGTTAGGTTTCGGGTTCACGTTAGGGTTAGGGTTAGGGTTAGGTTTCGGGTTAGAGTTAGGGGTTAGGGTTAGGGTTAGGGTTAGGGTTAGGGTTAGGGTTCGCGTTAGGGTTCGGGTTAGGGTTAGGGTTCGGGTTAGGGTTAGGGTTCGGGTTAGGGTTAGGGTTAGGGTTAGTGTTCGGGTTAGGGTTCGGGTTAGGGTTAGGGTTCGGGTTCGGGGTAGGGTTTGGTACGGGTTCAGTTTAGGGTTCAGTTTCGGGTTCGGGTTAGGGGTTAGGGTTCGGGTTAGGGTAAGGGTTACGGTTCGGTTTAGGGTTAGGGTTAGGGTTAGGGTTAGGGTTCGGGTTACGGTTTGGGTTAGGGTTAGGGTTAGGGTTCGGGTTAGGGTTAGGGCTAGGGTTCGGGTTAGGGTTCGGATTAGGGTTAGGGTTAGGGTTCGGGTTAGGGTTCGGTTTAGGGTTCGGGTTAGGGTTCAGATTAGGTTTCGGGTTAGGGTTAGGGTTAGGGTTAGGGTTAGGGTTCGGGTTAGGGTTAGGGTTAGGGTTCGGGTTAGGGTTCGGATTCGGGTTAGGGTTCGGATTCGGGTTAGGGTTCGGGTTAGGTTTAGGGTTAGGGTTAAGGTTAGGGTTAGGGTTAGGGTTAGGTTTAGGGTTAGGGTTCGAGTTAGGGTTAGGGTTAGGGTTAGGGTTTGGGTTAGGGTTAGGATTAGGGTTAGGGTTAGGTTTCGGGTTAGAGTTAGGGGTTAGGGTTCGGGTTAGGGTTAGGAGTAGGGTTCAGGTTAGGGTTCGGATTCGGGTTAGGGTTCGGGTTCGGGTTAGGGTTCGGGTTAGGTTTAGGGTTAGGGTTATTGTTCGGGTTAGGGTTAGGGTTAGGTTTAGGTTAGGGTTAGGGTTCGGGTTAGGGTTCGGGTTAGGGTTAGGGTTCGTGTTAGGGTTAGGGGTTAGGGTTAGGGTTAGGGTTAGGTTTAGGGTTATTGTTTGGGTTAGGGTTAGGGTTAGGTTTAGGGTTAGTGTTAGGTTTTAGGGTTAGGGTTAGTGTTAGGGTTAGGGTTAGGGTTATGGGTTAGGGTTAGGTTAGGGTTAGGGTTAGGGCTTGGGTTCGGGTTAGGGTTAGGGTTCGGGTTAGGGTTAGTGTTAGGTTTAGGGTTAGGGTTAGGGTTCGGGTTAGGGTTAGGGTTAGGGTTAGGGTTCGGGTTAGGGTTAGGGTTCGGGTTAGGGTTAGGGTTAGGGTTAGGGGTTCGTGTAAGGGTTCGGGTTAGGGTTAGGGTTAGGGTTAGGGTTCGGGTTAGAGTTAGGGTTCGGGTTAGAGTTAGGGTTAGGGTTAGGGTTAGTGTTCGGGTTAGGGATCGGGTTAGGGTTAGGGTTCGGGTTTGGGTTAGGGTTAGGTTTAGGGTTAGGTTTAGGGTTCGGGTTCGGGTTAGGGTTAGGGTTAGGGTTCGGGTTCGTGTTAGGGTTAGAGTTCGGGTTAGGTTTCGGGTTCGGGTTAGGGTTAGGGTTAGGGTTCGGTTTCGGGTTAGGTTTAGGGTTAGGGTTAGGGTTAGGTTTCGGTTTCGGGTTAGGGTTCAGGTTCGGGTTCGGGTTCGGGTAGGGTTCGGGTTCGGGTTCAGGTTAAGGTTCGAGTTCGGGTTAGGGTTCGGTTTAGGGTTCGGGTTCGGGTTAGGGTTCGGTTTAGGGTTCGGGTTCCGGTTAGGGTTCGGTTTAGGGTTCGGTTTAGGGTTAGGTTTCGGGTTCACGTTAGGGTTAGGGTTAGGGTTAGGTTTCGGGTTAGAGTTAGGGGTTAGGGTTAGGGTTAGGGTTAGGGTTAGGGTTAGGGTTCGCGTTAGGGTTCGGGTTAGGGTTAGGGTTAGGGTTCGTGTTAGGGTTAGGGTTCGGGTTAGGGTTAGGGTTCGGGTTCGGGTTACGGTTCGGGTTAGGATTTGGGTTCGGGTTAGGGTTCGGGTTAGGGTTCGGGTTAGGGTTAGGGTTCGGGTTAGGTTTAGGGTTAGGGTTCGAGTTAGGGTTAGGGTTAGGGTTAGGGTTTGGGTTAGGGTTAGGATTAGGGTTAGGGTTAGGTTTCGGGTTAGAGTTAGGGGTTAGGGTTCGGGTTAGGGTTAGGGTTAGGGTTCGGGTTAGGGTTCGGATTCGGGTTAGGGTTCGGGTTCGGGTTAGGGTTCGGGTTAGGTTTAGGGTTAGGGTTATTGTTCGGGTTAGGGTTAGGGTTAGGTTTAGGTTAGGGTTAGGGTTCGGGTTAGGGTTCGGGTTAGGGTTAGGGTTCGTGTTAGGGTTAGGGGTTAGGGTTAGGGTTAGGGTTAGGTTTAGGGTTATTGTTTGGGTTAGGGTTAGGGTTAGGGTTAGGGTTAGTGTTAGGTTTTAGGGTTAGGGTTAGTGTTAGGGTTAGGGTTAGGGTTATGGGTTAGGGTTAGGTTAGGGTTAGGGTTAGGGCTTGGGTTCGGGTTAGGGTTAGGGTTCGGGTTAGGGTTAGTGTTAGGTTTAGGGTTAGGGTTAGGGTTCGGGTTAGGGTTAGGGTTAGGGTTAGGGTTCGGGTTAGGGTTAGGGTTCGGGTTAGGGTTAGTGTTAGGGTTAGGGGTTCGTGTAAGGGTTCGGGTTAGGGTTAGGGTTAGGGTTAGGGTTCGGGTTAGAGTTAGGGTTCGGGTTAGAGTTAGGGTTAGGGTTAGGGTTAGTGTTCGGGTTAGGGATCGGGTTAGGGTTAGGGTTCGGGTTTGGGTTAGGGTTAGGTTTAGGGTTAGGTTTAGGGTTCGGGTTCGGGTTAGGGTTAGGGTTAGGGTTCGGGTTCGTGTTAGGGTTAGAGTTCGGGTTAGGTTTCGGGTTCGGGTTAGGGTTAGGGTTAGGGTTCGGTTTCGGGTTAGGTTTAGGGTTAGGGTTAGGGTTAGGTTTCGGTTTCGGGTTAGGGTTCGGGTTCGGGTTCGGGTTCGGTAGGGTTCGGGTTCGGGTTCAGGTTAAGGTTCGGGTTCGGGTTAGGGTTCGGTTTAGGGTTCGGGTTCGGGTTAGGGTTCGGTTTAGGGTTCGGGTTCCGGTTAGGGTTCGGTTTAGGGTTCGGTTTAGGGTTAGGTTTCGGGTTCACGTTAGGGTTAGGGTTAGGGTTAGGTTTCGGGTTAGAGTTAGGGGTTAGGGTTAGGGTTAGGGTTAGGGTTAGGGTTAGGGTTCGCGTTAGGGTTCGGGTTAGGGTTAGGGTTAGGGTTCGGGTTAGGGTTAGGGTTCGGGATAGGGTTAGGGTTAGGGTTAGTGTTCGGGTTAGGGTTCGGGTTAGGGTTAGGGTTCGGGTTCGGGTTACGGTTCGGGTTAGGATTTGGGTTCGGGTTAGGGTTCGGGTTAGGGTTCGGGTTAGGGTTAGGGTTCGGGTTAGGGTTAGGGTTAGGGTTAGGGTTCGGGTTAGGGTTAGGGTTAGGGTTCGGGTTAGGGTTAGGGTTAGGGTTTGGGTTCGGGTTCGGGTTAGGGTTAGGGTTCGGGTTCGAGTTAGGGTTCGGGTTAGGGTTCGGGTTAGGGTTAGGGTTAGGGTTAGGGTTCGGGTTCGGTGTTAGGGTTAGGGTTCGGGTTCGGGTTAGGGTTAGGGTTAGGGATCGGGTTAGGGTTAGTGTTAGAGTTCGGGTTAGGGTTAGGGTTAAGGTTAGGTTTAGGCTTAGGGTTCGGGTTAGGGTTAGTGTTACGGTTCGGGTTAGGGTTCGGGTTAGGGTTCGGGTTAGGGTTAGTGTTAGGGTTCGGGTTAGGGTTAGGGTTCGGGTTAAGGTTAGGGTTAGGGTTAGGGTTCGGTTTGGGTTAGGGTTAGGGTTCGAGTTAGGGGTAGGGTAAGGGTTAGGTTTCGGGTTCGTTGTTAGGGTTAGGATTCGGGTTAGGGTTAGGGTTAGGGTTCGGGTTAGGGTTCGGTTTAGGGTTCGGGTTAGGGTTCGGTTTAGGGTTCGGGTTAGGGTTAGGGTTCGGGTTAGGGTTCGGTTTAGGGTTAGGGTTCGGGTTAGGGTTAGGGTTAGGGATAAGGGTTCGGGTTAGTGTTCGGGTTAGGGTTAGGGTTAGGGTTCGGGTTAGGGTTAGGGTTATGGTTTGGGTTCGGGTTCGGGATAGGGTTTGGGTTCGTGTTCAGGTTAGGGTTCGGGTTCGGGTTCGGGTTAGGGGTTAGGGTTCGGGTTAGGGTTAGGGTTAGGGTTCGGGTTAGGGTTAGGTTTAGGGTTAGGGTTAGGTTTAGGGTTCGGGTGACGGTTTGGGTTAGGGTTAGGGTTAGGGTTTGGGTTAGGGTTAGGGCTAGGGGTTCGGGTTAGGATTCGGGTTAGGGTTAGGGTTAGGGTTAGGGTTCGGGTTAGAGTTAGGGTTCGGGATAGGGTTAGGGTTAGGGTTAGGGTTAGTGTTCGGGTTAGGGATCGGGTTAGGGTTAGGGTTCGGGTTCGGGTTAGGGTTAGGGTTAGGGTTAGGGTTCGGGTTCGGGTTCGGGTTAGGGTTAGGGTTAGGTTTCGTGTTCGGCCTAGGGTTCAGGTTAGGTTTAGGGTTCGTGTTAGGGTTAGAGTTCGGGTTAGTTTTCGGGTTCGGGTTAGGGTTAGGGTTAGGGTTCGGTTTCGGGTTAAGGTTAGGGTTAGGGTTAGGGTTAGGGTTAGGGTTAGGTTTCGGTTTCGGGTTAGGGTTCGGGTTTGGGTTCGGGTTTGGGTTAGGGTTCGGGTTCGGGTTCAGGTTAAGGTTCGGGTTCGGGTTAGTGTTCGGTTTAGGGTTCGGGTTCGGGTTAGGGTTCGGTTTAGGGATCGGTTTCGGGTTAGGTTTCGGGTTCGGGTTAGGGTTAGTGTTAGGGTTCGCGTTAGGGTTAGGGTTAGGTTTAGGGTTAGGGTTCGGGTTAGGGTTAGGGTTAGGTTTCGGGTTAGAGTTAGGGGTTAGGGTTAGGGTTAGGGTTAGGGTTAGGGTTCGGTTTTGGGTTAGGGTTAGGGTTAGGGTTCGGGTTAGGGTTAGGGTTATTGTTCGGGGTAGGGTTAGGTTTAGGGTTAGGGTTAGGGTTCGGGTTAGGGTTCGAGTTATGGTTAGGGTTAGGGTTCGGGTTAGGGTTCGGGTTAGGGTTAGGGTTAGGGTTCTGGTTAGGGTTCGGTTTAGGGTTCGGGTTAGAGTTTGGGTTAGGGTTCGGGTTAGGATTCGGGTTAGGGTTCGGGTTAGGGTTAGGGTTCGGGTTAGGGTTAGGGTTCGAGTTAGGGTTAGGGTTAGGTTTTGGGTTAGGGTTCGGGTTCGGTTTAGGGTTCGGGTTCGGGTTAGGGTTAGGGTTAGGGTTAGGGTTAGGGCTAGGTTTAGGGTTAGGGTTCGGGTTAGGGTTCGGGTTAGGTTTAGGGTTAGGGTTAGGGTTAGGGTTAGGGTTAGGGTTAGGTTTAGGGTTAGGGTTCGAGTTAGGGTTAGGGTTAGGGTTAGGGATAGGGTTCGGGTTAGGATTAGGGTTAGGGTTAGGTTTCGGGTTAGAGTTAGGGGTTAGGGTTAGGGTTAGGGTTAGGATTCGGTTTTGGGTTAGGGTTCGGGTTAGGGTTAGAGTTAGGGTTCAGTTTAGGGTTAGGGTTAGGGTTCGTTTTAGGGTTAGGGTTCGGGTTAGGGTTAGGGGTTAGGGTTAGGGTTAGTGTTAGAGTTATTGTTCGGGTTAGGGTTAGGGTTAGGTTTAGGGTTAGTGTTAGGTTTTAGGGTTAGGGTTAGTGTTAGGGTTAGGGTTAGGGTTATGGGTTAGTGTTAGGTTAGGGTTAGGGTTATGGCTTGGGTTCGGGTTAGGGTTAGGGGTTAGAGTTCGGGTTAGGGTTAGGGTTAGGGTTAGGTTTAGGCTTAGGGTTCGGGTTAGGGTTAGTGTTGCGGTTCGGGTTAGGGTTTGGGTTAGGGTTCGGGTTAGGGTTAGTGTTAGGGTTCGGGTTAGGGTTAGGGTTCGGGTTAAGGTTAGGGTTAGGGTTAGGGTTCGGGTTAGGGTTAGGGTTAGGGTTCGGGTTAGGGGTAGGGTAAGGGTTAGGGTTCGGGTTCGGGGTTAGGGTTAGGATTCGGGTTCGGGTTCGGGTTAGGGTTCGGGTTCGGGTTCAGGTTAAGGTTCGGGTTCGGGTTAGGGTTAGGTTTAGGGTTCGGGTTCGGGTTAGGGTTCGGTTTAGGGTTCGGTTTAGGGTTAGGTTTCGGGTTCGGGTTAGGGTTAGGGTTCGCGTTAGGGTTAGGGTTAGGGTTAGGTTTCGGGTTAGAGTTAGGGGTTAGGGTTAGGGTTAGGGTTAGGGTTAGGGTTCGGGTTAGGGTTCGGGTTAGGGTTAGGTTTAGGGTTAGGGTTCGGGATAGGGTTAGGGTTCGGGTTAGGGTTAGGGTTAGAGTTAGTGTTCGGGTTAGTGTTAGGGTTAGGGTTCGGGTTAGGTTTAGGGTTAGGATTTGGATTAGGTTTAGGGTTCGGATTAGGGTTAGGGTTAGGGTTAGGGTTAGGGTTAGGGTTCTGGTTAGGGTTAGGATTCGAGTAAGGGTTTAGGGTTCAGGTTCGGGTTAGGGTTAGGGTTAGTGTTCGGTTTAGGGTTAGTGTTAGTGTTCGGGTTAGGGTTAAGGTTAGGGTGAGGGTTAGGCTTAGGGTTCGGGTTAGGGTTAGGGTTACGGTTCGGGTTAGGGTTCGGGTTAGGGTTCGGGTTAGGGTTAGGGTTAGGGTTCGGGTTAGGATTAGGGTTCGGGTTAAGGTTAGGGTTAGGGTTAAGGTTCGGGTTAGGGTTAGGGTTAGGGTTCGGGTTAGGGTTAGGGAAAGTGTTAGAGTTCGGGTTCGGGGTTAGGGTTAGGATTCGGGTTAGGGTTAGGGTTAGGGTTAGGGGTTCTGGTTAGGATTCGGGTTACGGTTAGGGTTAGGTTTCGGGTTCGTGTTAGGGTTAGGTTTAGGGTTAGGGTTCGGGTTCGGGTTAGGGTTAGGGTTAGGGTTCGGGTTCGGGTTCGGGTTCGGGTTAGGGTTCGGGTTCGGGTTAGTGTTACGGGTTCGTGGTAGGGTTCAGGTTAGTGTTAGGGTTAGGTTTAGGGTTCGGGTTAGGGTTAGGGTTCGGCTTAGGGTTAGGATTAGGGTTAGTGTTAGGGTTCGGGTTAGGGATCAGGTTATGGTTAGGGTTCGGGTTCGGGTTAGGGTTAGGGTAAGGGTTAGGTTTCAGTTTCGGGTTAGGGTTAGGGTTAGGGTTAGGGTTCGGGTTAGGGTTCGGGTTAGGGTTAGGGTTCGGGTTCGGGTTCGGGTTAGGGTTCGGGTTAGGGTTAGTGTTAGGGTTCGGGTTAGGGTTAGGGTTAGGGTTTGGGTTATGGTTCGGTTTACGGTTAGGGTTCGGGATATGGTTAGGGTTAGGGTTCGGGTTAGGTTTAGGGTTAGGGTTTGGATTAGGTTTAGGGTTCGGATAAGGGTTAGGTTTAGGGTTAGGGTTCGGGTTAGGGTTAGGGTTAGGGTTCGGGTTAGGGTTAGGGTTCGGGTTAGGGTTAAGGTTAGGGTTCGGGTTCGGGTTCGGGTTAGGATTAGGGTTCGGGTTCGAGTTAGGGTTCGGGTTAGGGTTCGGGTTAGGGTTAGGGTTAGGGTTCGGGTTCGGTGTTAGGCTTATTTTTAGGGTTCGGTTATGGTTCGGGTTAGGGTTAGGATTCGAGTAAGGGGTTAGGGTTCGGGTTCGGGTTAGGGTTAGGGTTAGGGTTCGGGTTAGGGTTAGTGTTAGAGTTCGGGTTAGGTTTAGGGTTAGGGTTATGTTTAGGCTTAGGGATCGGGTTAGGGTTAGTGTTACGGTTCGGGTTAGGGTTCGGGTTAGGGTTCGGGTTCGGGTTAGTGTTAGGGTTCGGGTTAGGGTTAGGGTTTGGGTTGAGGTTAGGGTTAGGGTTAGGGTTCAGTTTAGGGTTAGGTTTAGGGTTCGGGTTAGGGTTAGGGTAAGGGTTAGGGTTCGGGTTCGGGGTTAGGTTTAGGATTCGGGTTAGGGTTAGGGTTAGGTTTCGGGTTAGGGTTCGGTTTAGGGTTCGGGTTAGGGTTCGGTTTAGGGTTCGGGTTAGGGTTAGGGTTCGTGTTAGGGTTCGGGTTAGGGTTAGGGTTCGGGTTAGTGTTAGGGTTAGGGTTAAGGGTTCGGGTTAGTGTTCGGGTTAGGGATAGGGTTAGGGTTCGTGTTAGGGTTAGGGTTATGGTTTGGGTTCGGGTTCGGGGTAGGGTTTGGGTTCGGGTTCAGGTTAGGGTTCGGGTTCGGGTTCGGGTTAGGGGTTAGGGTTCTGGTTAGGGTTAGTGTTAGGGTTCGGGTTAGGGTTAGGTTTAGGGTTAGGG
>JAVLSZ010000033.1:1365000-1372500 GCA_032313775.1 Urocyon cinereoargenteus
TTCGGTTTAGGGTTAGGATTCGAGTAAGGGGTTAGGGTTCGGGTTCGGGTTAGGTTTAGGGTTCGGTTTAGGGTTAGTGTTAGTGTTCGGGTTAGGGTTAGGGTTAGGGTGAGGGTTAGGCTTAGGGTTCGGGTTAGGGTTAGGGTTACGGTTCGGGTTAGGGTTCGGGTTAGGGTTCGGGTTAGGGTTAGGGTTAGGTTTCGGGTTAGGGTTAGGGTTCGGGTTAAGGTTAGGGTTAGTGTTAGGGTTCGGGTTAGGGTTAGGTTTAGGGTTCGGGTTAGGGTTAGGGAAAGTGTTAGGGTTCGGGTTCGGGGTTAGGGTTAGGATTCGGGTTAGGGTTAGGGTTAGGGTTCGGGTTAGGGTTCGGTTTAGGGTTCGGGTTAGGGTTCGGTTTAGAGTTCGGGTTAGAGTTAGGGTTCGGGTCAGGGTTCGGGTTAGGGTTAGGGTTCTTGTTAGGGTTAGGGTTAGGGTTAGGGGTTCGGGTTAGTGTTCGGGTTAGGGTTAGGGTTAGGGTTAGGGTTCGGGTTGGGGTTAGGGTTAGGGTTCGGGTTAGGGTTAGGGTTAGGTTTCGGGTTTTGGTTAGGGTTCGGGTTCGGGTTCGGGTTAGGGTTCGGGTTCGGTTTAAGGTTCGGGTTCGGGTTAGGGTTCGGGTTAGGGTTCGGGTTAGGGTTCGGGTTCGGGTTAGGTTTCGGTTTAGGGTTCGGTTTAGGGTTAGGGTTCGGGTTCGGGTTAGGGTTAGGGTTAGGGTTCGCATTAGGGTTAGGGTTAGGGTTAGGGTTAGGGTTCGGGTTAGGGTTAGGGTTATGGTTTGGGTTCGGGTTCGGGGTAGGGTTTGGTACGGGTTCAGTTTAGGGTTCAGTTTCGGGTTCGGGTTAGGGGTTAGGGTTCGGGTTAGGGTAAGGGTTACGGTTCGGGTTAGGGTTAGGGTTAGGGTTAGGGTTAGGGTTAGGGTTCGGGTTACGGTTTGGGTTAGGGTTAGGGTTAGGGTTCGGGTTAGGGTTAGGGCTAGGGTTCGGGTTAGGGTTCGGATTAGGGTTAGGGTTAGGGTTCGGGTTAGGGTTCGGTTTAGGGTTCGGGTTAGGGTTCAGATTAGGTTTCGGGTTAGGGTTAGGGTTAGGGTTAGGGTTAGGGTTCGGGTTAGGGTTAGGGTTAGGGTTCGGGTTAGGGTTCGGATTCGGGTTAGGGTTCGGATTCGGGTTAGGGTTCGGGTTAGGTTTAGGGTTAGGGTTAAGGTTAGGGTTAGGGTTAGGGTTAGGTTTAGGGTTAGGGTTCGAGTTAGGGTTAGGGTTAGGGTTAGGGTTTGGGTTAGGGTTAGGATTAGGGTTAGGGTTAGGTTTCGGGTTAGAGTTAGGGGTTAGGGTTCGGGTTAGGGTTAGGGTTAGGGTTCGGGTTAGGGTTCGGATTCGGGTTAGGGTTCGGGTTCGGGTTAGGGTTCGGGTTAGGTTTAGGGTTAGGGTTATTGTTCGGGTTAGGGTTAGGGTTAGGTTTAGGTTAGGGTTAGGGTTCGGGTTAGGGTTCGGGTTAGGGTTAGGGTTCGTGTTAGGGATAGGGGTTAGGGTTAGGGTTAGGGTTAGGTTTAGGGTTATTGTTTGGGTTAGGGTTAGGGTTAGGGTTAGGGTTAGTGTTAGGTTTTAGGGTTAGGGTTAGTGTTAGGGTTAGGGTTAGGGTTATGGGTTAGGGTTAGGTTAGGGTTAGGGTTAGGGCTTGGGTTCGGGTTAGGGTTAGGGTTCGGGTTAGGGTTAGTGTTAGGTTTAGGGTTAGGGTTAGGGATCGGGTTAGGGTTAGGGTTAGGGTTAGGGTTCGGGTTAGGGTTAGGGTTCGGGTTAGGGTTAGGGTTAGGGTTAGGGGTTCGTGTAAGGGTTCGGGTTAGGGTTAGGGTTAGGGTTAGGGTTCGGGTTAGAGTTAGGGTTCGGGTTAGAGTTAGGGTTAGGGTTAGGGTTAGTGTTCGGGTTAGGGATCGGGTTAGGGTTAGGGTTCGGGTTTGGGTTAGGGTTAGGTTTAGGGTTAGGTTTAGGGTTCGGGTTCGGGTTAGGGTTAGGGTTAGGGTTCGGGTTCGTGTTAGGGTTAGAGTTCGGGTTAGGTTTCGGGTTCGGGTTAGGGTTAGGGTTAGGGTTCGGTTTCGGGTTAGGTTTAGGGTTAGGGTTAGGGTTAGGTTTCGGTTTCGGGTTAGGGTTCGGGTTCGGGTTCGGGTTCGGGTAGGGTTCGGGTTCGGGTTCAGGTTAAGGTTCGGGTTCGGGTTAGGGTTCGGTTTAGGGTTCGGGTTCGGGTTAGGGTTCGGTTTAGGGTTCGGGTTCCGGTTAGGGTTCGGTTTAGGGTTCGGTTTAGGGTGAGGTTTCGGGTTCACGTTAGGGTTAGGGTTAGGGTTAGGTTTCGGGTTAGAGTTAGGGGTTAGGGTTAGGGTTAGGGTTAGGGTTAGGGTTAGGGTTCGCGTTAGGGTTCGGGTTAGGGTTAGGGTTAGGGTTCGGGTTAGGGTTAGGGTTCGGGTTAGGGTTAGGGTTAGGGTTAGTGTTCGGGTTAGGGTTCGAGTTAGGGTTAGGGTTCGGGTTCGGGTTACGGTTCGGGTTAGGATTTGGGTTCGGGTTAGGGTTCGGGTTAGGGTTCGGGTTAGGGTTAGTGTTAGGGTTCGGGTTAGGGTTAGGGTTAGGTTTGGGTTAGGGTTCGGTTTACGGTTAGGGTTCGGGTTAGGGTTAGGGTTAGGGTTCGGGGTAGGTTTAGGGTTAGGGTTTGGATTAGGTTTAGGGTTCGGATTAGCGTTAGGGTTAAGGTTAGGGTTCGGGTTAGGGTTAGGGTTCGGGTTAGGGTTAGGGTTAGGGTTCGGGTTAGGGTTAGGGTTCGGGTTAGGGTTAGGGTTAGGGTTTGGGTTCGGGTTCGGGTTAGGGTTAGGGTTCGGGTTCGAGTTAGGGTTCGGGTTAGGGTTCGGGTTAGGGTTAGGGTTAGGGTTAGGGTTCGGGTTCGGTGTTAGGGTTAGGGTTCGGGTTCGGGTTAGGGTTAGGGTTAGGGATCGGGTTAGGGTTAGTGTTAGAGTTCGGGTTAGGGTTAGGGTTAGGGTTAGGTTTAGGCTTAGGGTTCGGGTTAGGGTTAGTGTTACAGTTCGGGTTAGGGTTCGGGTTAGGGTTCGGGTTAGGGTTAGTGTTAGGGTTCGGGTTAGGGTTAGGGTTCGGGTTAAGGTTAGGGTTAGGGTTAGGGTTCGGTTTGGGTTAGGGTTAGGGTTCGAGTTAGGGGTAGGGTAAGGGTTAGGTTTCGGGTTCGTTGTTAGGGTTAGGATTCGGGTTAGGGTTAGGGTTAGGGTTCGGGTTAGGGTTCGGTTTAGGGTTCGGGTTAGGGTTCGGTTTAGGGTTCGGGTTAGGGTTAGGGTTCGGGTTAGGGTTCGGGTTAGGGTTAGGGTTCGGGTTAGGGTTAGGGTTAGGGATAAGGGTTCGGGTTAGTGTTCGGGTTAGGGTTAGGGTTAGGGTTCGGGTTAGGGTTAGGGTTATGGTTTGGGTTCGGGTTCGGGATAGGGTTTGGGTTCGGGTTCAGGTTAGGGTTCGGGTTCGGGTTCGGGTTAGGGGTTAGGGTTCGGGTTAGGGTTAGGGTTAGGGTTCGGGTTAGGGTTAGGTTTAGGGTTAGGGTTAGGTTTAGGGTTCGGGTGACGGTTTGGGTTAGGGTTAGGGTTAGGGTTTGGGTTAGGGTTAGGGCTAGGGGTTCGGGTTAGGGTTCGGGTTAGGGTTAGGGTTAGGGTTAGGGTTCGGGTTAGAGTTAGGGTTCGGGATAGGGTTAGGGTTAGGGTTAGGGTTAGTGTTCGGGTTAGGGATCGGGTTAGGGTTAGGGTTCGGGTTCGGGTTAGGGTTAGGGTTAGGGTTAGGGTTAGGGTTCGGGTTCGGGTTAGGGTTAGGGTTAGGTTTCGTGTTCAGCCTAGGGTTCAGGTTAGGTTTAGGGTTCGTGTTAGGGTTAGAGTTCGGGTTAGTTTTCGGGTTCGGGTTAGGGTTAGGGTTAGGGTTCGGTTTCGGGTTAAGGTTAGGGTTAGGGTTAGGATTAGGGTTAGGGTTAGGTTTCGGTTTCGGGTTAGGGTTCGGGTTTGGGTTCGGGTTTGGTTTAGGGTTCGGGTTCGGGTTCAGGTTAAGGTTCGGGTTCGGGTTAGTGTTCGGTTTAGGGTTCGGGTTCGGGTTAGGTTTCGGTTTAGGGATCGGTTTCGGGTTAGGTTTCGGGTTCGGGTTAGGGTTAGGGTTATGGTTCGCGTTAGGGTTAGGGTTAGGTTTAGGGTTAGGGTTCGGGTTAGGGTTAGGGTTAGGTTTCGGGTTAGAGTTAGGGGTTAGGGTTAGGGTTAGGGTTAGGGTTAGGGTTCGGTTTTGGGTTAGGGTTAGGGTTAGCGTTCGGGTTAGGGTTAGGGTTATTGTTCGGGGTAGGGTTAGGTTTAGGGTTAGGGTTAGGGTTCGGGTTAGGGTTCGAGTTATGGTTAGGGTTAGGGTTCGGGTTAGGGTTCGGGTTAGGGTTAGGGTTAGGGTTCTGGTTAGGGTTCGGTTTAGGGTTCGGGTTAGAGTTTGGGTTAGGGTTCGGGTTAGGATTCGGGTTAGGGTTCGGGTTAGGGTTAGGGTTCGGGTTAGGGTTAGGGTTCGAGTTAGGGTTAGGGTTAGGTTTCGGGTTAGGGTTCGGGTTCGGTTTAGGGTTCAGGTTCGGGTTCGGGTTAGGGTTAGGGTTCGGGTTAGGGTTAGGGCTAGGTTTAGGGTTAGGGTTCGGGTTAGGGTTCGGGTTAGGTTTAGCGTTAGGGTTAGGGTTAGGGTTAGGGTTAGGGTTAGGTTTAGGGTTAGGGTTCGAGTTAGGGTTAGGGTTAGGGTTAGGGTTCGGGTTAGGATTAGGGTTAGGGTTAGGTTTCGGGTTAGAGTTAGGGGTTAGGGTTAGGGTTAGGGTTAGGGTTCGGTTTTGGGTTAGGGTTAGGGTTAGGGTTAGGGTTCGTTTTAGGGTTAGGGTTCGGGTTAGGGTTAGGGGTTAGGGTTAGGGTTAGTGTTAGAGTTATTGTTCGGGTTAGGGTTAGGGTTAGGTTTAGGGTTAGTGTTAGGTTTTAGGGTTAGGGTTAGTGTTAGGGTTAGGGTTAGGGTTATGGGTTAGTGTTAGGTTAGGGTTAGGGTTATGGCTTGGGTTCGGGTTAGGGTTAGGGGTTAGAGTTCGGGTTAGGGTTAGGGTTAGGGTTAGGTTTAGGCTTAGGGTTCGGGTTAGGGTTAGTGTTGCGGTTCGGGTTAGGGTTCGGGTTAGGGTTCGGGTTAGGGTTAGTGTTAGGGTTCGGGTTAGGGTTAGGGTTCGGGTTAAGGTTAGGGTTAGGGTTAGGGTTCGGGTTAGGGTTAGGGTTAGGGTTCGGGTTAGGGGTAGGGTAAGGGTTAGGGTTCGGGTTCGGGGTTAGGGTTAGGATTCGGGTTCGGGTTCGGGTTAGGGTTCGGGTTCGGGTTCAGGTTAAGGTTCGGGTTCGGGTTAGGGTTAGGATTAGGGTTCGGGTTCGGGTTAGGGTTCGGTTTAGGGTTCGGTTTAGGGTTAGGTTTCGGGTTCGGGTTAGGGTTAGGGTTAGGGTTCGCGTTAGGGTTAGGGTTAGGGTTAGGTTTCGGGTTAGAGTTAGGGGTTAGGGTTAGGGTTAGGGTTAGGGTTAGGGTTCGGCTTAGGGTTCGGGTTAGGGTTAGGTTTAGGGTTAGGGTTCGGGATAGGGTTAGGGTTCGGGTTAGGGTTAGGGTTAGGGTTAGTGTTCGGGTTAGTGTTAGGGTTAGGGTTCGGGTTAGGTTTAGGGTTAGGATTTGGATTAGGTTTAGGGTTCGGATTAGGGTTAGGGTGAGGGTTAGTGTTCGGGTTAGGGTTAGGGTTCGGTTTAGGGTTAGGGTTCGGGTTAGGGTTCGGGTTAGGGTTCGGGTTAGGGTTAGGGTTAGGGTTCGGGTTCGGGTTCGGGTTAGGATTAGGGTTCGGGTTCGAGTTAGGGTTCGGGTTAGGGTTCGGGTTAGGGTTAGGGTTAGGGTTCGGGTTCGGGTTCGGGTTAGGATTAGGGTTCGGGTTCGAGTTAGGGTTCGGGTTAGGGTTCGGGTTAGGGTTAGGGTTAGGGTTAGGGTTCGGGTTCGGTGTTAGGGTTATTGTTAGGGTTAGGGTTAGGGTTCTGGTTAGGGTTAGGATTCGAGTAAGGGGTTAGGGTTCGGGTTCGGGTTAGGGTTAGGGTTAGGGATCGGGTTAGGGTTAGTGTTAGAGTTCGGGTTAGGGTTAGGGTTAAGGTTAAGGTTAGGGTTACGGTTAGGGTTCGGGTTAGGGTTAGAGTTAGGGTTCGGGTTAGGGGTAGGGTAAGGGTTAGGGTTCGGGTTCGGGGTTAGGATTAGGATTCGGGTTAGGGTTAGGGTTAGGGTTCGGGTTAGGGTTCGGTTTAGGGTTCGGGTTAGGGTTCGGTTTAGGGTTCGGGTTAGGGTTAGGGTTCGGGTTAGGGTTCGGGTTAGGGTTAGGGTTCGGTTTAGGGTTAGGGTTAGGTTTAAGGGTTCGGGTTAGTGTTCGGGTTAGGGTTAGGGTTAGGGTTCGGGTTAGGGTTAGGTTTATGTTTTGGGTTCGGGTTCGGGATAGGGTTTGGGTTCGGGTTCAGGTTAGGGTTCGGGTTCGGGTTCGGGTTAGGGGTTAGGGTTCGGGTTAGGGTTAGGGTTAGGGTTCGGGTTAGGGTTCGGGTTAGGGTTAGGGTTAGTGTTCTGGTTAGGGTTCGGGTTAGGGTTAGGGTTAGGGTTCGGGTTAGGGTTCGGTTTATTGTTCGGGTTAGGGTTCGGGTTAGGGTTCGGGTTAGGGTTCGGGATCGGTTTAGGGTTCGGGTTCTGGTTAGGGTTAGGGTTAGGGTTAGGGTTAGGGTTTGGATTAGGTTTAGGGTTCGGATTAGGGTTAGGGTTCGGGTTAGGGTTCGGGTTAGGGTTCGGGTTAGGGTTAGGGTTCGGGTTAGGGTTAGGGTTCGGGTTCGGGTTAGGGTTAGGGTTCGGGTTAGGGTTCGGGTTCGGTTTAGGGTTCGGGTTCAGGTTAGGGTTAGGGTTAGGGTTAGGGTTAGGTTTAGGGTTAGGGTTCGGGTTAGGATTCGGGTTAGGTTTAGGTTTAGGGTTAGGGTTAGGGTTAGGGTTAGGGTTAGGTTTAGGGTTAGGGTTCGAGTTAGGGTTAGGGTTAGGGTTAGGGTTCGGGTTAGGATTAGGGTTAGGTTTAGGTTTCGGGTTAGAGTTAGGGGTTAGGGTTAGGGTTAGGGTTAGGGTTAGGGTTCGGTTTTCGGGTAGGTTTAGGTTTAGGGTTAGGGTTCGGGTTAGGGTTAGGGTTAGGGTTCGGGTTAGGGTTAGGGTTAGGGTTAGGGTTAGGTTTAGGGTTCGGGTTAGGGTTAGGGTTAGGGTTCGGTTTAGGGTTAGGGTTCGGGTTAGGGTTAGAGTTAGGGTTCAGATTAGGGTTAGGGTTAGGGTTCGTTTTAGGGTTAGGGTTCGGGTTAGGGTTAGGGGTTAGGGTTAGGGTTAGTGTTAGGGTTATTGTTCGGGTTAGGGTTAGGGTTAGGTT
>JAVLSZ010000033.1:1382500-1392500 GCA_032313775.1 Urocyon cinereoargenteus
AGGGTTAGGGTTAGGGTTAGGGTTAGGGATAGGTTTAGGGTTAGGGATCGAGTTAGGGTTAGGGTTAGGGTTAGGGTTCGGGTTAGGATTGGGGTTAGGGTTAGGTTTCGGGTTAGAGTTAGGGGTTAGGGTTAGTGTTAGGGTTAGGGTTAGGGTTAGGGTTCGGTTTTGGGTTAGGGTTAGGGTTAGGGTTAGGGTTCGGGTTAGGGTTAGGGTTAGGGTTCGGGTTAGGGTTAGCGTTAGTGTTAGTGTTAGGGTTCGGATTAGGGTTTGGGTTCGGGTTAGGGTTAGGGTTCGGGTTAGGGTTAGAGTTAGGGTTCAGTATAGGGTTAGAGTTAGGGTTCGGTTTAGGGTTAGGGTTCGGGTTAGGGTTAGGTGTTAGGGTTAGGGTTAGGGTTAGGGTTATGTTCGGGTTAGGGTTAGGGTTAGGTTTAGGGTTAGTATTAGGTTTTAGGGTTAGGGTTAGTGTTAGGGTTAGGGTTAGGGTTATGGGTTAGTGTAAGGTTAGGGTTAGGGTTAGGGCTTTGGTTCGGTTTAGGGTTAGGGTTCGGGTTATGGTTAGGGTTAGGTTTAGTGTTAGGGTTAGTGTTCGGGTTAGGGTTAGGGTTAGGGTTAGGGTTCGTGTTAGGGTTAGAGTTCGGGTTAGGGTTCGGGTTCGGGTTAGGGTTTGGGTTCGGGTCCGGGTTCGGGTTAGGGTTAGGGTTCAGGTTAGGGTTCGGGTTAGGGTTAGGGTTCGGGTTAGGGTTAGGGTTCGGGTTAGGGTTAGAGTTAGGGTTCAGTTTAGGGATAGGGTTAGGGTTCGGTTTAGGGTTAGCGTTCGGGTTAGGGTTAGGTGTTAGGGTTAGGGTTAGGGTTAGGGTTATTGTTCGGGTTAGGGTTAGGGATAGGGTTAGGGTTAGTGTTAGTTTTTAGGGTTAGGGTTAGTGTTAGGGTTAGGGTTAGGGTTAGAGTTCGGGTTCGTGTTAGGGTTAGGGTTAGGGTTCGGGTTCGGGTTAGGGTTTGGGTTCGCGTTCGGGTTCGGGTTAGGGTTAGGGTTCGGGTTAGGGTTCGGGTTAGGGTTAGGGTTCGGATTAGGGTTAGGGTTCGGGTTAGCGTTAGAGTTAGGGTTCAGTTTAGGGTTAGGGTTAGGGTTCGGTTTAGGGTTAGGGTTCGGGTTAGGGTTAGGGTTAGGGTTAGGTGTAGGCTTAGGTTTCGGGTTAGGGTTAGTGATACGGTTCGGGTTAGGGTTCGGGTTAGGGTTCGGGTTAGGGTTAGTGTTAGGGTTCGGGTTAGGGTTAGTGTTCGGTTTAAGGTTAGGGTTAGGGTTAGGGTTCGGGTTAGGGTTAGGGTTAGGGTTCGGGTTAGGGGTAGGGTAAGGGTTAGGGTTAGGGTTCGTGTTAGGGTTAGGGTACGGTTTAGGGTTAGGGTAAGGGTTAGGGTTAGTGTTCGGGTTAGGGATCGGGTTAGGGTTAGGTTTCGGGTTCGGGTTAGGGTTAGGGTTAGGGTTAGGGTTAGGGTTCGGGTTCGGGTTAGGGTTAGGGTTAGGGTTCGTGTTCGGGCTAGGGTTCGGGTTAGGTTTAGGGTTCGTGTTAGGGTTAGAGTTCGGGTTAGAGTTCGGGTTCGTGTTAGGGTTAGGGTTAGGGTTCGGGTTCGGGTTAGGGTTTGGGTTCGCGTTCGGGTTCGGGTTAGGGTTAGGGTTCGGGTTAGGGTTCGGGTTAGGGTTAGGGTTCGGATTAGGGTTAGGGTTCGGGTTAGCGTTAGAGTTAGGGTTCAGTTTAGGGTTAGGGTTAGGGTTCGGTTTAGGGTTAGGGTTCGGGTTAGGGTTAGGGGTTAGGGTAGGGTTAGGGTTAGGGTTATTGTTCGGGTTAGGGTTAGGGTTAGGGTTAGGGTTAGTGTTAGGTTTTAGGGTGAGGTTTAGTGTTAGGGTTAGGGTTAAGGTTATGGGTTAGGGTTAGGTTAGGGTTAGGGTTAGGGCTTGGGTTCGGGTTAGGGTTAGGGTTCGGGTTAGTGTTAGGGTTAGGTTTAGGGTTAGGGTTAGGGTTCGGTTTAGGATTAGGGTTAGGGTTAGGGTTCGGGTTAGGGTTAGGGTTCGGGTTAGGGTTAGGTTTAGGGTTAGGGGTTCGGGTTAGGGTTCGGGTTAGGGTTAGGGTTAGGGTTAAGGTTCGGGTAAGGGTTAGGGTTCGGTTTAGGTTTAGGGTTAGTTTTAGGGTTAGTGTTCGGGGTAGGGATCGGGTTAGGGTTAGGGTTCGGGTTCGGGTTAGGGTTAGGGTTAGGGTTAGGGTTCGGGTTTGGGTTAGGGTTAGGGTTAGGGTTCGTGTTCGGGCTAGGGTTCGGGTTAGGTTTAGGGTTCGTGTTAAGGTTAGAGTTCGGGTTAGGGTTCGGGTTCGGGTTAGGGTTACGGTTAGGGTTCGGGTTCGGGTTAGGGTTTGGGTTCGGGTTCGGGTTCGGGTTAGGGTTAGGGTTCGGGTTCGGGTTAAGGTTCGGGTTAGGGCTCGGGTTAGGGTTCGGGTTAGGTTTAGGGTTCGGGTTAGGGTTCGGGTTATGGTTAGGGTTCGGGTTAGGGTTAGGGTTAGTGTTAGGGGTTCGGATTAGGGTTCAGGTTATGGTTAGGGTTAGGTTTAGGGTTCGGGTTAGGGTTAAGGTTCGGGTTAGGGTTCGGGTTCGGGTTAGGTTTAGGGTTAGGGTTAGGGTTAGGGTTCGGGTTAGGGTTAGGGTTCGGGTTAGGGTTTGGGTTAGGGTTAGTGTTCGGGTAGGGATCGGGTTAGGGTTAGGGTTCGGGTTAGGGTTAGGGTTCGGGTTAGGGTTCAGGTTTGGGTTCGGGTCGGGTTCGGGTTAGGGTTAGGTTTCAGGTTCGGGTTAAGGTTCGGGTTAGGGCTCGGGTTAGGGTTCGGTTTAGGGTTCGGGTTAGGGTTAGGGTTCGGTTTAGGGTTCGGGTTAGGGTTAGGGTTCGGGTTAGGGTTAGGGTTAGGGTTAAGGGTTCGGGTTAGTGTTCGGGTTAGGGTTAGGGTTAGGGTTCGGGTTAGGGTTAGGGTTATGGTTTGGGTTCGGGTTCGGGATAGGGTTAGGTTTAGGGTTAGGGTTAGGTTTAGGGTTCGGGTTACGGTTTGGGTTAGGGTTAGGGTTAGGGTTCGGGTTAGGGTTAGGGTTAGGGTTAGTGTTCGTGTTAGGGATCGGGTTAGGGTTAGGGTTCGGGTTAGGGTTCGGTTTAGGGTTCGGGTTAGTGTTCGGGTTAGGGTTCGGGTTAGGTTTAGGGTTCGGGTTAGGGTTAGGGTTCGGGTTAGTGTTAGGGTTAGGGTTCGGGTTAGGTTTAGGGTTAGGGTTCGGGTTAGGGTTCGGGTTAGGTTTAGGGTTAGGGTTAGGGTTAGGGTTAGGGTTAGGGTTAGGTTTAGGGTTAGGGTTCGAGTTAGGGTTAGGGTTAGGGTTAGGGTTCGGGTTAGGATTAGGGTTAGGGTTAGGTTTCGGGTTAGAGTTAGGGGTTAGTGTTAGGGTTAGGTTTAGGGTTAGGGTTCGGTTTTGGTTTAGGGTTAGGGTTTGGGTTAGGGTTAGGGTTCGGGTTAGGGTTAGGGTTAGGGTTCGGGTTAGGGTTAGGGTTAGGGTTAGGGTTCGTGTTAGGGTTAGGGTTAGGGTTCGGTTTAGGGTTAGGGTTCGGGTTAGGGTTAGAGTTAGGGTTCAGTTTAGGGTTAGGGTTAGGGTTCGGTTTAGGGTTAGGTTTCGGGTTAGGGTTAGGGGTTAGGGTTAGGGTTAGTGTTAGGGTTATTGTTCGGGTTAGGGTTAGGGTTAGGTTTAGGGTTAGTGTTAGGTTTTAGGGTTAGGGTTAGTGTTAGGGTTAGGGTTAGGGTTATGGGTTAGTGTTAGGTTAGGGTTAGGGTTAGGGCTTGGGTTCGGGTTAGGGTTAGGTTTCGGGTTAGGGTTAGGGTTAGGTTTAGGGTTAGGGTTAAGGACCGGGTTAGGGTTAGGGTTAGGGTTACGGTTCGGGTTAGGGTTAGGGTTCGGGTTAGTGTTAGGGTTAGGTTTAGGGATAGGGTTCGGTTAGGGTTAGGGTTAGGTTTCGGGTTAGAGTTAGGGGTTAGGGTTAGGGTTAGGGTTAGGGTTAGGGTTAGGGTTCGGTTTTGGGTTAGGGTTAGGGTTAGGGTTAGGGTTCGGGTTAGGGTTAGGGTTAGGGTTCGGAGTAGGGTTAGGGTTAGGGTTAGGGTTAGGGTTCGGGTTAGGGTTCGGGTTAGGGTTAGGGTTAGGGTTCGGGTTAGGGTTCGGGTTAGGGTTAGGGTTAGGGTTCGGGTTAGGGTTCGGGTTAGGGTTAGGGTTAGGGTTAGGGTTCGGGTTAGGGTTCGGTTTAGGGTTCGGGTTAGTGTTCGGGTAAGGGTTCGGGTTAGGTTTAGGGTTTGGGTTAGGGTTAGGGTTCGGGTTAGGGTTAGGGTTAGGGTTCGGGTTAGGTTTAGGGTTAGGGTTAGGTTTCGGGTTAGAGTTAGTGGTTAGGTTTAGGGTTAGGGTTAGGGTTAGGGTTCGGTTTTGGGTTAGGGTTAGGGTTAGGGTTAGGGTTAGGGTTCGGGTTAGGGTTAGGGTTAGGGCTCGGGTTAGGGTTAGGGTTAGGGTTAGGGTTAGGGTTCGGGTTAGGGTTAGTGTTAGGGTTAGGGTTCGAGTTAGGGGTAGGGTAAGGGTTAGGGTTCAGGTTCTGGGTTATGTTTAGGATTCGGGTTAGGGTTAGGGTTAGGGTTCGGGTTAGGGTTCGGTTTAGGGTTCGGGTTAGGGTTCGGTTTAGGGTTCGGGTTAGGGTTAGGGTTCGGTTTAGGGTTCGGGTTAGGGTTAGGGTTCGGGTTAGGGTTAGGGTTAGGGTTAAGGGTTCGGGTTAGTGTTCGGGTTAGGGTTAGGGTTAGGGTTCGGGTTAGGGTTAGGGTTATGGTTTGGGTTCGGGTTCGGGATAGGGTTAGGTTTAGGGTTAGGGTTCGGGTTCAGTGTTAGGGTTATTGTTAGGGTTAGGGTTAGGGTTCGGGTTAGGGTTAGGATTCGAGTAAGGGGTTAGGGTTCGGGTTCGGGTTAGGGTTAGGGTTAGGGATCGGGTTAGGGTTAGTGTTAGAGTTCGGGTTAGGGTTAGGGTTAGGGTTAGGTGTAGGCTTAGGTTTCGGGTTAGGGTTAGTGATACGGTTCGGGTTAGGGTTCGGGTTAGGGTTCGGGTTAGGGTTAGTGTTAGGGTTCGGGTTAGGGTTAGTGTTCGGTTTAAGGTTAGGGTTAGGGTTAGGGTTCGGGTTAGGGTTAGGGTTAGGGTTCGGGTTAGGGGTAGGGTAAGGGTTAGGGTTCGGGTTCGGGGTTAGGGTTAGGATTCGGGTTAGGGTTCGGTTTAGGGTTCGGGTTAGGGTTCGGTTTAGGGTTCGGGTTAGGGTTAGGGTTCGGTTGAGGGTTTGGGTTAGGGTTAGGGTTCGGGTTAGGGTTAGGGTTAGGGTTAAGGGTTCGGGTTAGTGTTCGGGTTAGGGTTAGTGTTAGGGTTCGGGTTAGGGTTAGGGTTATGGTTTGGGTTCGGGTTCGGGATAGGGTTTGGGTTCGGGTTCAGTTTAGGGTTCGGGTTCGGGTTCGGGTTAGGGGTTAGGGTTCGGGTTAGGGTTAGGGTTCGGGTTAGGGTTAGGTTTAGGGTTAGGGTTACGTTTAGGGTTCGGGCTAGGGTTTGGGTTAGGGTTAGGGCTAGGGTTTGGGTTAGGGTTAGGGCTAGGGTTCGGGTTAGGGTTCGGGTTAGGGTTAGGGTTAGGGTTCGGGTTAGGGTTCGGTTTAGGGTTCGGGTTAGTGTTCGGGTTAGGGTTCGGGTTAGGTTTAGGGTTCGGGTTAGGGTTAGGGTTCGGGTTAGGGTTAGGGTTAGGGTTCGGGTTAGGTTTAGGGTTAGGGTTCGGGTTAGGGTTCGGGTTAGGGTTCGGGTTAGGGTTCGGGTTAGGGTTAGGTTTCGGGTTAGGGTTAGGGTTAGGGTTCGGGTTAGGGTTCGGGTTAGGTTTCGGGTTCGGGTTAGGGTTAGGGTTAGGGTTCGGTTTCGGGTTAGGGTTAGGGTTAGGGTTAGGGTTAGGGTTAGGGTTAGGATTCGGTTTCGGGTTAGGGTTCGGGTTCGGGTTCGGGTTCAGGTTAGGTTTCGGGTTCGGGTTCAGATTAAGGTTCGGGTTCGGGTTAGGGTTCGGTTTAGGGTTCGGGTTCGGGTTAGGGTTCGGTTTAGGGTTCGGTTTAGGGTTAGGTTTCGGGTTCGGGTTAGGGTTAGGGTTAGGGTTCGCGTTAGGGTTAGAGTTAGGTTTAGGGTTCGGGTTAGGGTTAGGGTTATGGTTTGTGTTCCGGTTCGGGGTAGGGTTTGGGTTCGGGTTCAGGTTAGGGTTCGGGTTCGGGTTCGGGTTAGGGGTTAGGGTTCGGGTTAGGGTTAGGTTTTACGGTTCGGGTTAGGGTTAAGGTTAGGTTTAGGGTTAGGGTTAGTGTTCGGGTTACGGTTTGGGTTAGGGTTAGGGTTAGGGTTCGGGTTAGGGTTAGGGCTAGGGTTCGGGTTAGGGTTCGGGTTAGGGTTAGGGTTAGGTTTCGGGTTAGGGTTCGGTTTAGGGTTCGGGTTAGGGTTCGGGTTAGGGTTCGGGTTAGGGTTAGGTTTCGGGTTAGGGTTAGGGTTCGGGTTAGGGTTCGGGTTCGGTTTAGGGTTCGGGTTCGGGTTAGGGTTAGGGTTAGGGTTAGGGTTAGGTTTAGGGTTAGGGTTCGGGTTAGGGTTCGGGTTAGGTTTAGGGTTAGGGTTAGGGTTAGGGTTAGGGTTAGGGATAGGTTTAGGGTTAGGGTTCGAGTTAGGGTTAGGGTTAGGGTTAGGGTTCGGGTGAGGATTGGGGTTAGGGTTAGGTTTCGGGTTAGAGTTAGGGGTTAGGGTTAGTGTTAGGGTTAGGGTTAGGGTTAGGGTTCGGTTTTGGGTTAGGGTTAGGGTTAGGGTTAGGGTTCGGGTTAGGGTTAGGGTTAGGGTTCGGGTTAGGGTTAGCGTTAGTGTTAGTGTTAGGGTTCGGATTAGGGTTTGGGTTCGGGTTAGGGTTAGGGTTCGGGTTAGGGTTAGAGTTAGGGTTCAGTATAGGGTTAGAGTTAGGGTTCGGTTTAGGGTTAGGGTTCGGGTTAGGGTTAGGTGTTAGGGTTAGGGTTAGTGTTAGGGTTATGTTCGGGTTAGGGTTAGGGTTAGGTTTAGGGTTAGTATTAGGTTTTAGGGTTAGGGTTAGTGTTAGGGTTAGGGTTAGGGTTATGGGTTAGTGTTAGGTTAGGGTTAGGGTTAGGGCTTGGGTTCGGGTTAGGGTTAGGGTTCGGGTTATGGTTAGGGTTAGGTTTAGTGTTAGGGTTAGTGTTCGGGTTAGGGTTAGGGTTAGGGTTAGGGTTCGTGTTAGGGTTAGAGTTCGGGTTAGGGTTCGGGTTCGGGTTAGGGTTTGGGTTCGGGTCCGGGTTCGGGTTAGGGTTAGGGTTCAGGTTAGGGTTCGGGTTAGGGTTAGGGTTCGGGTTAGGGTTAGGGTTCGGGTTAGGGTTAGAGTTAGGGTTCAGTTTAGGGATAGGGTTAGGGTTCGGTTTAGGGTTAGCGTTCGGGTTAGGTTTAGGTGTTAGGGTTAGGGTTAGGGTTAGGGTTATTGTTCGGGTTAGGGTTAGGGATAGGGTTAGGGTTAGGGTTAGTTTTTAGGGTTAGGGTTAGTGTTAGGGTTAGGGTTAGGGTTATGGGTTAGGGTTAGGTTAGGGTTAGGGTTAGGGCTTGGGTTCGTGTTAGGGTTAGGGTTCGGGTTAGGGTTAGGGTTAGGTTTAGGTTTAGGGTTAGGGTTAGGTTAGGGTTAGGGTTAGGGCTTGGGTTCGGGATAGGGTTGGGTTTCGGGTTAGGGTTATGGTTAGGTTTAGGGTTAGGGTTAGGGTACGGGTTAGGGTTAGGGTTAGGGTTAGGGTTCGGATTAGGGTTAGGGTTCGGGTTAGGGTTTGGGTTAGGGTTAGGGGTTCGGGTTAGGGTTCGGGTTAGGGTTAGGGTTAGGGTTAGGGTTCGTGTTAGGGTTAGGGTTCGGTTTAGGGTTAGGGTAAGGGTTAGGGTTAGTGTTCGGGTTAGGGATCGGGTTAGGGTTAGGTTTCGGGTTCGGGTTAGGGTTAGGGTTAGGGTTAGGGTTAGGGTTCGGGTTCGGGTTAGGGTTAGGGTTAGGGTTCGTGTTCGGGCTAGGGTTCGGGTTAGGTTTAGGGTTCGTGTTAGGGTTAGAGTTCGGGTTAGAGTTCGGGTTCGTGTTAGGGTTAGGGTTAGGGTTCGGGTTCGGGTTAGGGTTTGGGTTCGCGTTCGGGTTCGGGTTAGGGTTAGGGTTCGGGTTAGGGTTCGGGTTAGGGTTAGGGTTCGGATTAGGGTTAGGGTTCGGGTTAGCGTTAGAGTTAGGGTTCAGTTTAGGGTTAGGGTTAGGGTTCGGTTTAGGGTTAGGGTTCGGGTTAGGGTTAGGGGTTAGGGTAGGGTTAGGGTTAGGGTTATTGTTCGGGTTAGGGTTAGGGTTAGGGTTAGGGTTAGTGTTAGGTTTTAGGGTGAGGTTTAGTGTTAGGGTTAGGGTTAAGGTTATGGGTTAGGGTTAGGTTAGGGTTAGGCTAGGGCTTGGGTTCGGGTTAGGGTTAGGGTTCGGGTTAGTGTTAGGGTTAGGTTTAGGGTTAGGGTTAGGGTTCGGTTTAGGATTAGGGTTAGGGTTAGGGTTCGGGTTAGGATTAGGGTTCGGGTTAGGGTTAGGTTTAGGGTTAGGGGTTCGGGTTAGGGTTCGGGTTAGGGTTAGGGTTAGGGTTAAGGTTCGGGTAAGGGTTAGGGTTCGGGTTAGGTTTAGGGTTAGGGTTAGGGTTAGTGTTCGGGTTAGGGATCGGGTTAGGGTTAGGGTTCGGGTTCGGGTTAGGGTTAGGGTTAGGGTTAGGGTTCGGGTTTGGGTTAGGGTTAGGGTTAGGGTTCGTGTTCGGGCTAGGGTTCGGGTTAGGTTTAGGGTTCGTGTTAAGGTTAGAGTTCGGGTTAGGGTTCGGGTTCGGGTTAGGGTTACGGTTAGGGTTCGGGTTCGGGTTAGGGTTTGGGTTCGGGTTCGGGTTCGGGTTAGGGTTAGGGTTCGGGTTCGGGTTAAGGTTCGGGTTAGGGCTCGGGTTAGGGTTCGGATTAGGTTTAGGGTTCGGGTTAGGGTTCGGGTTATGGTTAGGGTTCGGGTTAGGGTTAGGGTTAGTGTTAGGGGTTCGGATTAGGGTTCAGGTTATGGTTAGGGTTAGGTTTAGGGTTCGGGTTAGGGTTAAGGTTCGGGTTAGGGTTCGGGTTCGGGTTAGGTTTAGGGTTAGGGTTAGGGTTAGGGTTCGGGTTAGGGTTAGGGTTCGGGTTAGGGTTTGGGTTAGGGTTAGTGTTCGGGTAGGGATCGGGTTAGGGTTAGGGTTCGGGTTAGGGTTCGGGTTAGGGTTAGGGTTCGGGTTAGGGTTCAGGTTTGGGTTCGGGTCGGGTTCGGGTTAGGGTTAGGTTTCAGGTTCGGGTTAAGGTTCGGGTTAGGGCTCGGGTTAGGGTTCGGTTTAGGGTTCGGGTTAGGGTTAGGGTTCGGTTTAGGGTTCGGGTTAGGGTTAGGGTTCGGGTTAGGGTTAGGGTTAGGGTTAAGGATTCGGGTTAGTGTTCGGGTTAGGGTTAGGGTTAGGGTTCGGGTTAGGGTTAGGGTTATGGTTTGGGTTCGGGTTCGGGATAGGGTTAGGTTTAGGGTTAGGGTTAGGTTTAGGGTTCGGGTTACGGTTTGGGTTAGGGTTAGGGTTAGGGTTCGGGTTAGGGTTAGGGTTAGTGTTCGTGTTAGGGATCGGGTTAGGGTTAGGGTTCGGGTTAGGGTTCGGTTTAGGGTTCGGGTTAGTGTTCGGGTTAGGGTTCAGGTTAGGTTTAGGGTTCGGGTTAGGGTTAGGGTTCGGGTTAGTGTTAGGGTTAGGGTTCGGGTTAGGTTTAGGGTTAGGGTTCGGGTTAGGGTTCGGGTTAGGTGTAGGGTTAGGGTTAGGGTTAGGGTTAGGGTTAGGTTTAGGGTTAGGGTTCGAGTTAGGGTTAGGGTTAGGGTTAGGG
>JAVLSZ010000033.1:1397500-1427500 GCA_032313775.1 Urocyon cinereoargenteus
GGTTAGGTTTAGGGTTTGGGTTAGGGTTAGGGTTCGGGTTAGGGTTAGGGTTAGGGTTCGGGTTAGGTTTAGGGTTAGGGTTCGGGTTAGGGTTCGGTTTAGGTTTAGGGTTAGGGTTAGGTTTAGGGTTAGGGTTAGGTTTAGGGTTAGGGTTCGAGTTAGGGTTAGGGTTAGGGTTAGGGTTCGGGTTAGGATTAGGGTTAGGGTTAGGTTTCGGGTTAGAGTTAGGGGTTAGGTTTAGGGTTAGGGTTAGGGTTAGGGTTCGGTTTTGGGTTAGGGTTAGGGTTAGGGTTAGGGTTAGGGTTCGGGTTAGGGTTAGGGTTAGGGCTCGGGTTAGGGTTAGGGTTAGGGTTAGGGTTCGGGTTAGGGTTAGTGTTAGGGTTAGGGTTCGGGTTAGGGGTAGGGTAAGGGTTAGGGTTCGGGTTCTGGGTTATGTTTAGGATTCGGGTTAGGGTTAGGGTTAGGGTTCGGGTTAGGGTTCGGTTTAGGGTTCGGGTTAGGGTTCGGTTTAGGGTTCGGGTTAGGGTTAGGGTTCGGTTTAGGGTTCGGGTTAGGGTTAGGGTTCGGGTTAGGGTTAGGGTTAGGGTTAAGGGTTCGGGTTAGTGTTCGGGTTAGGGTTAGGGTTAGGGTTCGGGTTAGGGTTAGGGTTATGGTTTGGGTTCGGGTTCGGGATAGGGTTAGGTTTAGGGTTAGGGTTCGGGTTCGGTGTTAGGGTTATTGTTAGGGTTAGGGTTAGGGTTCGGGTTAGGGTTAGGATTCGAGTAATGGGTTAGGGTTCGGGTTCGGGTTAGGGTTAGGGTTAGGGATCGGGTTAGGGTTAGTGTTAGAGTTCGGGTTAGGGTTAGGGTTAGGGTTAGGTGTAGGCTTAGGTTTCGGGTTAGGGTTAGTGATACGGTTCGGGTTAGGGTTCGGGTTAGGGTTCGGGTTAGGGTTAGTGTTAGGGTTCGGGTTAGGGTTAGTGTTCGGTTTAAGGTTAGGGTTAGGGTTAGGGTTCGGTTTAGGGTTAGGGTTAGGGTTCGGGTTAGGGGTAGGGTAAGGGTTAGGGTTCGGGTTCGGGGTTAGGGTTAGGATTCGGGTTAGGGTTCGGTTTAGGGTTCGGGTTAGGGTTCGGTTTAGGGTTCGGGTTAGGGATAGGGTTCGGTTTAGGGTTTGGGTTAGGGTTAGGGTTCGGGTTAGGGTTAGGGTTAGGGTTAAGGGTTCGGGTTAGTGTTCGGGTTAGGGTTAGGGTTAGGGTTCGGGTTAGGGTTAGGGTTAGGGTTTGGGTTCGGGTTCAGTTTAGGGTTCGGGTTCGGGTTCGGGTTAGGGGTTAGGGTTCGGGTTAGGGTTAGGGTTCGGGTTAGGGTTAGGTTTAGGGTTAGGGTTAGGTTTAGGGTTCGGGCTAGGGTTTGGTTTAGGGTTAGGGCTAGGGTTTGGGTTAGGGTTTGGGCTAGGGTTCGGGTTAGGGTTCGGGTTAGGGTTAGTGTTAGGGTTCGGGTTAGGGTTCGGTTTAGGGTTCGGGTTAGTGTTCGGGTTAGGGTTCGGGTTAGGTTTAGGGTTAGGGTTAGGGTTCGGGTTAGGTTTAGGGTTAGGGTTCGGGTTAGGTTTAGGGTTAGGGTTCGGGTTAGGGTTCGGGTTAGGGTTCGGGTTAGGGTTCGGGTTAGGGTTAGGTTTCGGGTTAGGGTTAGGGTTAGGGTTCGGGTTAGGGTTCGGGTTAGGTTTCGGGTTCGGGTTAGGGTTAGGGTTAGGGTTCGGTTTCGGGTTAGGGTTAGGGTTAGGGTTAGGGTTAGGGTTAGGATTCGGTTTCGGGTTAGGGTTCGGGTTCGGGTTCGGTTTCAGGTTAGGTTTCGGGTTCGGGTTCAGGTTAAGGTTCGGGTTCGGGTTAGGGTTCGGTTTAGGGTTCGGGTTCGGGTTAGGGTTCGGTTTAGGGTTCGGTTTAGGGTTAGGTTTCGGGTTCGGGTTAGGGTTAGGGTTAGGGTTCGCGTTAGGTTTAGAGTTAGGTTTAGGGTTCGGGTTAGGGTTAGTGTTATGGTTTGTGTTCCGGTTCGGGGTAGGGTTTGGGTTCGGGTTCAGGTTAGGGTTCGGGTTCGGGTTCGGGTTAGGGGTTAGGGTTCGGGTTAGGGTTAGGTTTTACGGTTCGGGTTAGGGTTAAGGTTAGGTTTAGGGTTAGGGTTAGTGTTCGGGTTACGGTTTGGGTTAGGGTTAGGGTTAGGGTTCGGGTTAGGGTTAGGGCTAGGGTTCGGGTTAGGGTTCGGGTTAGGGTTAGGGTTAGGTTTCGGGTTAGGGTTCGGTTTAGGGTTCGGGTTAGGGTTCGGGTTAGGGTTCGGGTTAGGGTTAGGTTTCGGGTTAGGGTTAGGGTTCGGGTTAGGGTTCGGGTTCGGTTTAGGGTTCGAGTTCCGGTTAGGGTTAGGGTTAGGGTTCGGGTTAGGGTTCGGGTTAGGGTTAGGTTTAGGGTTCGGTTTAGGGTTCGGGTTAGGGTTAGGGTTCGGTTTAGTGTTTGGGTTAGGGTTAGGGTTCGGGTTAGGTTTAGGGTTAGGGTTAAGGGTTCGGGTTAGTGTTCGGGTTAGGGTTAGGGTTAGGGTTCGGTTTAGGGTTAGGGTTATGGTTTGGGTTCGGGTTCGGGATAGGGTTTGGGTTCGGGTTCAGTTTAGGGTTCGGGTTCGGGTTCGGGTTAGGGGTTAGGGTTCGGGTTAGGGTTAGGGTTCGGGTTAGGGTTAGGTTTAGGGTTAGGGTTAGGTTTAGGGTTCGGGCTAGGGTTTGGGTTAGGGTTAGGGCTAGGGTTTGGGTTAGGGTTAGGGCTAGGGTTCGGGTTAGGGTTCAGGTTAGGGTTAGGGTTAGGGTTCGGGTTAGGGTTCGGTTTAGGGTTCGGGTTAGTGTTCGGGTTAGGGTTCGGGTTAGGTTTAGGGTTCGGGTTAGGGTTAGGGTTCGGTTTTGGGTTAGGGTTAGTGTTAGGCTTAGGGTTAGGGTTCGGGTTAGGGTTAGGGTTAGGGTTCGGGTTAGGGTTAGGGTCAGGGTTAGGGTTAGGGTTAGGGTTCGGGTTAGGGTTAGGGTTAGGTTTAGGGTTCGGGTTAGGGGTAGGGTAAGGGTTAGGGTTCGGGTTCGGGGTTAGGGTTAGGATTCGGGTTAGGGTTAGGGTTAGGGTTCGGGTTAGGGTTCGGTTTAGAGTTCGGGTTAGGGTTCGGTTTAGGGTTCGGGTTAGGGTTAGGGTTCGGTTTAGGGTTCGGGTTAGGGTTAGGTTTCGGGTTAGGGTTAGGGTTAGGGTTAAGGGTTCGGGTTAGTGTTAGGGTTAGGGTTCGGTTTAGGGTTCGGGTTAGGGTTAGGGTTCGGTTTAGGGTTCGGGTTAGGGTTAGGGTTCGGGTTAGGGTTAGGGTTAGGGTTAAGGGTTCGGGTTAGTGTTCGGGTTAGGGTTAGGGTTAGGGTTCGGGTTAGGGTTAGGGTTATGGTTTGGGTTCGGGTTCGGGATAGGGTTAGGTTTAGGGTTAGGGTTCGGGTTCGGTGTTAGGGTTATTGTTAGGGTTAGGGTTAGGGTTCGGGTTAGGGTTAGGATTCGAGTAAGGGGTTAGGGTTCGGGTTCGGGTTAGGGTTAGGGTTAGGGATCGGGTTAGGGTTAGTGTTAGAGTTCGGGTTAGGGTTAGGGTTAGGGTTAGGTGTAGGCTTAGGTTTCGGGTTAGGGTTAGTGATACGGTTCGGGTTAGGGTTCGGGTTAGGGTTCGGGTTAGGGTTAGTGTTAGGGTTCGGGTTAGGGTTAGTGTTCGGTTTAAGGTTAGGGTTAGGGTTAGGGTTCGGGTTAGGGTTAGGGTTAGGGTTCGGGTTAGGGGTAGGGTAAGGGTTAATGTTCGGGTTCGGGGTTAGGGTTAGGATTCGGGTTAGGGTTCGGTTTAGGGTTCGGGTTAGGGTTCGGTTTAGGGTTCGGTTTAGGGTTAGGGTTCGGTTTAGGGTTTGGGTTAGGGTTAGGGTTCGGGTTAGGGTTAGGGTTAGGGTTAAGGGTTCGGGTTAGTGTTCGGGTTAGGGTTAGGGTTAGGGTTCGGGTTAGGGTTAGGGTTATGGTTTGGGTTCGGGTTCGGGATAGGGTTTGGGTTCGGGTTCAGTTTAGGGTTCGGGTTCGGGTTGGGGTTAGGGGTTAGGGTTCGGGTTAGGGTTAGGGTTCGGTTTAGGGTTAGGTTTAGGGTTAGGGTTAGGTTTAGGGTTCGGGCTAGGGTTTGGGTTAGGGTTAGGGCTAGGGTTTGGGTTAGGGTTAGGGCTAGGGTTCGGGTTAGGGTTCGGGTTAGGGTTAGGGTTAGGGTTCGGGTTAGGGTTCGGTTTAGGGTTCGGGTTAGTGTTCGGGTTAGGGTTCGGGTTAGGTTTAGGGTTCGGGTTAGGGTTAGGGTTCGGGTTAGGGTTAGGGTTAGGGTTCGGGTTAGGTTTAGGGTTAGGGTTCGGGTTAGGGTTCGGGTTAGGGTTCGGGTTAGGGTTCGGGTTAGGGTTAGGTTTCGGGTTAGGGTTAGGGTTAGGGTTCGGGTTAGGGTTCGGGTTAGGTTTCGGGTTCGGGTTAGGGTTAGGGTTAGGGTTCGGTTTCGGGTTAGGGTTAGGGTTAGGGTTAGGGTTAGGGTTAGGGTTAGGATTCGGTTTCGGGTTAGGGTTCGGGTTCGGGTTCGGGTTCAGGTTAGGTTTCGGGTTCGGGTTCAGGTTAAGGTTCGGGTTCGGGTTAGGGTTCGGTTTAGGGTTCGGGTTCGGGTTAGGGTTCGGTTTAGGGTTCGGTTTAGGGTTAGGTTTCGGGTTCGGTTTAGGGTTAGGGTTAGGGTTCGCGTTAGGGTTAGAGTTAGGTTTAGGGTTCGGGTTAGGGTTAGGGTTATGGTTTGTGTTCCGGTTCGGGGTAGGGTTTGGGTTCGGGTTCAGGTTAGGGTTCGGGTTCGGGTTCGGGTTAGGGGTTAGGGTTCGGGTTAGGGTTAGGTTTTACGGTTCGGGTTAGGGTTAAGGTTAGGTTTAGGGTTAGGGTTAGTGTTCGGGTTACGGTTTGGGTTAGGGTTAGGGTTAGGGTTCGGGTTAGGGTTAGGGCTAGGGTTCGGGTTAGGGTTCGGTTTAGGGTTAGGGTTAGGTTTCGGGTTAGGGTTCGGTTTACGGTTCGGGTTAGGGTTCGGGTTAGGGTTCGGGTTAGGGTTAGGTTTCGGGTTAGGGTTAGGGTTCGGGTTAGGGTTCGGGTTCGGTTTAGGGTTCGGGTTCGGGTTAGGGTTAGGGTTAGGGTTAGGGTTAGGTTTAGGGTTAGGGTTCGGGTTAGGGTTCGGGTTAGGTTTAGGGTTAGGGTTAGGGTTAGGGTTAGGGTTAGGGATAGGTTTAGGGTTAGGGTTCGAGTTAGGGTTAGGGTTAGGGTTAGGGTTCGGGTTAGGATTGGGGTTAGGGTTAGGTTTCGGGTTAGAGTTAGGGGTTAGGGTTAGTGTTAGGGTTAGGGTTAGGGTTAGGGTTCGGTTTTGGGTTAGGGTTAGGGTTAGGGTTAGGGTTCGGGTTAGGGTTAGGGTTAGGGTTCGGGTTAGGGTTAGCGTTAGTGTTAGTGTTAGGGTTCGGATTAGGGTTTGGGTTCGGGTTAGGGTTAGGGTTCGGGTTAGGGTTAGAGTTAGGGTTCAGTATAGGGTTAGAGTTAGGGTTCGGTTTAGGGTTAGGGTTCGGGTTAGGGTTAGGTGTTAGGGTTAGGGTTAGGGTTAGGGTTATGTTCGGGTTAGGGTTAGGGTTAGGTTTAGGGTTAGTATTAGGTTTTAGGGTTAGGGTTAGTGTTAGGGTTAGGGTTAGGGTTATGGGTTAGTGTTAGGTTAGGGTTAGGGTTAGGGCTTGGGTTCGGGTTAGGGTTAGGGTTCGGGTTATGGTTAGGGTTAGGTTTAGTGTTAGGGTTAGTGTTCGGGTTAGGGTTAGGGTTAGGTTTAGGGTTCGTGTTAGGGTTAGAGTTCGGGTTAGGGTTCGGGTTCGGGTTAGGGTTTGGGTTCGGGTCCGGGTTCGGGTTAGGGTTAGGTTTCAGGTTAGGGTTCGGGTTAGGGTTAGGGTTCGGGTTAGAGTTAGGGTTCGGGTTAGGGTTAGAGTTAGGGTTCAGTTTAGGGATAGGGTTAGGGTTCGGTTTAGGGTTAGCGTTCGGGTTAGGGTTAGGTGTTAGGGTTAGGGTTAGGGTTAGGGTTATTGTTCGGGTTAGGGTTAGGGATAGGGTTAGGGTTAGGGTTAGTTTTTAGGGTTAGGGTTAGTGTTAGGGTTAGGGTTAGGGTTATGGGTTAGGGTTAGGTTAGGGTTAGGGTTAGGGCTTGGGTTCGGGTTAGGGTTAGGGTTCGGGTTAGGGTTAGGGTTAGGTTTAGGTTTAGGGTTAGGGTTAGGTTAGGGTTAGGGTTAGGGCTTGGGTTCGGGATAGGGTTGGGGTTCGGGTTAGGGTTAGGGTTAGGTTTAGGGTTAGGGTTAGGGTACGGGTTAGGGTTAGGGTTAGGGTTAGGGTTCGGATTAGGGTTAGGGTTCGGGTTAGGGTTAGGGTTAGGGTTAGGGGTTCGGGTTAGGGTTCGGGTTAGGGTTAGGGTTAGGGTTAGGGTTCGTGTTAGGGTTAGGGTTCGGTTTAGGGTTAGGGTAAGGGTTAGGGTTAGTGTTCGGGTTAGGGATCGGGTTAGGGTTAGGTTTCGGGTTCGGGTTAGGGTTAGGGTTAGGGTTACGGTTAGGGTTCGGGTTCGGGTTAGGGTTAGGGTTAGGGTTCGTGTTCGGGCTAGGGTTCGGGTTAGGTTTAGGGTTCGTGTTAGGGTTAGAGTTCGGGTTAGAGTTCGGGTTCGTGTTAGGGTTAGGGTTAGGGTTCGGGTTCGGGTTAGGGTTTGGGTTCGCGTTCGGGTTCGGGTTAGGGTTAGGGTTCGGGTTAGGGTTCGGGTTAGGGTTAGGGTTCGGATTAGGGTTAGGGTTCGGGTTAGCGTTAGAGTTAGGGTTCAGTTTAGGGTTAGGGTTAGGGTTCGGTTTAGGGTTAGGGTTCGGGTTAGGGTTAGGGGTTAGGGTAGGGTTAGGGTTAGGGTTATTGTTCGGGTTAGGGTTAGGGTTAGGGTTAGGGTTAGTGTTAGGTTTTAGGGTGAGGTTTAGTGTTAGGGTTAGGGTTAAGGTTATGGGTTAGGGTTAGGTTAGGGTTAGGGTTAGGGCTTGGGTTCGGGTTAGGGTTAGGGTTCGGGTTAGTGTTAGGGTTAGGTTTAGGGTTAGGGTTAGGGTTCGGTTTAGGATTAGGGTTAGGGTTAGGGTTCGGGTTAGGGTTAGGGTTCGGGTTAGGGTTAGGTTTAGGGTTAGGGGTTCGGGTTAGGGTTCGGGTTAGGGTTAGGGTTAGGGTTAAGGTTCGGGTAAGGGTTAGGGTTCGGGTTAGGTTTAGGGTTAGGGTTAGGGTTAGTGTTCGGGTTAGGGATCGGGTTAGGGTTAGGGTTCGGGTTCGGGTTAGGGTTAGGGTTAGGGTTAGGGTTCGGGTTTGGGTTAGGGTTAGGGTTAGGGTTCGTGTTCGGGCTAGGGTTCGGGTTAGGTTTAGGGTTCGTGTTAAGGTTAGAGTTCGGGTTAGGGTTCGGGTTCGGGTTAGGGTTACGGTTAGGGTTCGGGTTCGGGTTAGGGTTTGGGTTCGGGTTCGGGTTCGGGTTAGGGTTAGGGTTCGGGTTCGGGTTAAGGTTCGGGTTAGGGCTCGGGTTAGGGTTCGGGTTAGGTTTAGGGTTCGGGTTAGGATTCGGGTTATGGTTAGGGTTCGGGTTAGGGTTAGGGTTAGTGTTAGGGGTTCGGATTAGGGTTCAGGTTATGGTTAGGGTTAGGTTTAGGGTTCGGGTTAGGGTTAAGGTTCGGGTTAGGGTTCGGGTTCGGGTTAGGTTTAGGGTTAGGGTTAGGGTTAGGGTTCGGGTTAGGATTGGGGTTAGGGTTAGGTTTCGGGTTAGAGTTAGGGGATAGGGTTAGTGTTAGGGTTAGGGTTAGGGTTAGGGTTCGGTTTTGGGTTAGGGTTAGGGTTAGGGTTAGGGTTCGGGTTAGGGTTAGGGTTAGGGTTCGGGTTAGGGTTAGCGTTAGTGTTAGTGTTAGGGTTCGGATTAGGGTTTGGGTTCGGGTTAGGGTTAGGGTTCGGGTTAGGGTTAGAGTTAGGGTTCAGTATAGGGTTAGAGTTAGGGTTCGGTTTCGGGTTAGGGTTCGGGTTAGGGTTAGGTGTTAGGGTTAGGGTTAGGGTTAGGGTTATGTTCGGGTTAGGGTTAGGGTTAGGTTTAGGGTTAGTATTAGGTTTTAGGGTTAGGGTTAGTGTTAGGGTTAGGGTTAGGGTTATGGGTTAGTGTTAGGTTAGGGTTAGGGTTAGGGCTTGGGTTCGGGTTAGGGTTAGGGTTCGGGTTATGGTTAGGGTTAGGTTTAGTGTTAGGGTTAGTGTTCGGGTTAGGGTTAGGGTTAGGGTTAGGGTTCGTGTTAGGGTTAGAGTTCGGGTTAGGGTTCGGGTTCGGGTTAGGGTTTGGGTTCGGGTCCGGGTTCGGGTTAGGGTTAGGGTTCAGGTTAGGGTTCGGGTTAGGGTTAGGGTTCGGGTTAGAGTTAGGGTTCGGGTTAGGGTTAGAGTTAGGGTTCAGTTTAGGGATAGGGTTAGGGTTCGGTTTAGGGTTAGCGTTCGGGTTAGGGTTAGGTGTTAGGGTTAGGGTTAGGGTTAGGGTTATTGTTCGGGTTAGGGTTAGGGATAGGGTTAGGGTTAGGGTTAGTTTTTAGGGTTAGGGTTAGTGTTAGGGTTAGGGTTAGGGTTATGGGTTAGGGTTAGGTTAGGGTTAGGGTTAGGGCTTGGGTTCGGGTTAGGGTTAGGGTTCGGGTTAGGGTTAGGGTTAGGTTTAGGTTTAGGGTTAGGGTTAGGTTAGGGTTAGGGTTAGGGCTTGGGTTCGGGATAGGGTTGGGGTTCGGGTTAGGGTTAGGGTTAGGTTTAGGGTTAGGGTTAGGGTACGGGTTAGGGTTAGGGTTAGGGTTAGGGTTCGGATTAGGGTTAGGGTTCGGGTTAGGGTTAGGGTTAGGGTTAGGGGTTCGGGTTAGGGTTCGGGTTAGGGTTAGGGTTAGGGTTAGGGTTCGTGTTAGGGTTAGGGTTCGGTTTAGGGTTAGGGTAAGGGTTAGGGTTAGTGTTCGGGTTAGGGATCGGGTTAGGGTTAGGTTTCGGGTTCGGGTTAGGGTTAGGGTTAGGGTTAGGGTTAGGTTTCGGGTTCGGATTAGGGTTAGGGTTAGGGTTCGTGTTCGGGCTAGGGTTCGGGTTAGGTTTAGGGTTCGTGTTAGGGTTAGAGTTCGGGTTAGAGTTCGGGTTCGTGTTAGGGTTAGGGTTAGGGTTCGGGTTCGGGTTAGGGTTTGGGTTCGCGTTCGGGTTCGGGTTAGGGTTAGGGTTCGGGTTAGGTTTCGGGTTAGGGTTAGGGTTCGGATTAGGGTTAGGGTTCGGGTTAGCGTTAGAGTTAGGGTTCAGTTTAGGGTTAGGGTTAGGGTTCGGTTTAGGGTTAGGGTTCGGGTTAGGGTTAGGGGTTAGGGTAGGGTTAGGGTTAGGGTTATTGTTCGGGTTAGGGTTAGGGTTAGGGTTAGGGTTAGTGTTAGGTTTTAGGGTGAGGTTTAGTGTTAGGGTTAGGGTTAAGGTTATGGGTTAGGGTTAGGTTAGGGTTAGGGTTAGGGCTTGGGTTCGGGTTAGGGTTAGGGTTCGGGTTAGTGTTAGGGTTAGGTTTAGGGTTAGGGTTAGGGTTCGGTTTAGGATTAGGGTTAGGGTTAGGGTTCGGGTTAGGGTTAGGGTTCGGGTTAGGGTTAGGTTTAGGGTTAGGGGTTCGGGTTAGGGTTCGGGTTAGGGTTAGGGTTAGGGTTAAGGTTCGGGTAAGGGTTAGGGTTCGGGTTAGGTTTACGGTTAGGGTTAGGGTTAGTGTTCGGGTTAGGGATCGGGTTAGGGTTAGGGTTCGGGTTCGGGTTAGGGTTAGGGTTAGGGTTAGGGTTCGGGTTTGGGTTAGGGTTAGGGTTAGGGTTCGTGTTCGGGCTAGGGTTCGGGTTAGGTTTAGGGTTCGTGTTAAGGTTAGAGTTCGGGTTAGGGTTCGGGTTCGGGTTAGGGTTACGGTTAGGGTTCGGGTTCGGGTTAGGGTTTGGGTTCGGGTTCGGGTTCGGGTTAGGGTTAGGGTTCGGGTTCGGGTTAAGGTTCGGGTTAGGGCTCGGGTTAGGGTTCGGGTTAGGTTTAGGGTTCGGGTTAGGGTTCGGGTTATGGTTAGGGTTCGGGTTAGGGTTAGGGTTAGTGTTAGGGGTTCGGATTAGGGTTCAGGTTATGGTTAGGGTTAGGTTTAGGGTTCGGGTTAGGGTTAAGGTTCGGGTTAGGGTTCGGGTTCGGGTTAGGTTTAGGGTTAGGGTTAGGGTTAGGGTTCGGGTTAGGGTTAGGGTTCGGGTTAGGGTTTGGGTTAGGGTTAGTGTTCGGGTAGGGATCGGGTTAGGGTTAGGGTTCGGGTTAGGGTTCGGGTTAGGGTTAGGGTTCGGGTTAGGGTTAGGGTTAGGGTTAAGGGTTCGGGTTAGTGTTCGGGTTAGGGTTAGGGTTAGGGTTCGGGTTAGGGTTAGGGTTATGGTTTGGGTTCGGTTTCGGGATAGGGTTAGGTTTAGGGTTAGGGTTAGGTTTAGGGTTCGGGTTACGGTTTGGGTTAGGGTTAGGGTTAGGGTTCGGGTTAGGGTTAGGGTTAGGGTTAGTGTTCGTGTTAGGGATCGGGTTAGGGTTAGGGTTCGGGTTAGGGTTCGGTTTAGGGTTCGGGTTAGTGTTCGGGTTAGGGTTCGGGTTAGGTTTAGGGTTCGGGTTAGAGTTAGGGTTCGGGTTAGTGTTAGGGTTAGGGTTCGGGTTAGGTTTAGGGTTAGGGTTCGGGTTAGGGTTTGGGTTAGGTTTAGGGTTAGGGTTAGGGTTAGGGTTAGGGTTAGGGTTAGGTTTAGGGTTAGGGTTCGAGTTAGGGTTAGGGTTAGGGTTAGGGTTCGGGTTAGGATTAGGGTTAGGGTTAGGTTTCGGGTTAGAGTTAGGGGTTAGTGTTAGGGTTAGGTTTAGGGTTAGGGTTCGGTTTTGGTTTAGGGTTAGGGTTTGGGTTAGGGTTAGGGTTCGGGTTAGGGTTAGGGTTAGGGTTCGGGTTAGGGTTAGGGTTAGGGTTAGGGTTCGCGTTAGGGTTAGGGTTAGGGTTCGGTTTAGGGTTAGGGTTAGGGGTAGGGTAAGGGTTAGGGTTCGGGTTCTGGGTTATGTTTAGGATTCGGGTTAGGGTTAGGGTTAGGGTTCGGGTTAGGGTTCGGTTTAGGGTTCGGGTTAGGGTTCGGTTTAGGGTTCGGGTTAGGGTTAGGGTTCGGTTTAGGGTTCGGGTTAGGGTTAGGGTTCGGGTTAGGGTTAAGGTTAAGGGTTCGGGTTAGTGTTCGGGTTAGGGTTAGGGTTAGGGTTCGGGTTAGGGTTAGGGTTATGGTTTGGGTTCGGGTTCGGGATAGGGTTAGGTTTAGGGTTAGGGTTCGGGTTCGGTGTTAGGGTTATTGTTAGGGTTAGGGTTAGGGTTCGGGTTAGGGTTAGGATTCGAGTAAGGGGTTAGGGTTCGGGTTCGGGTTAGGGTTAGGGTTAGGGATCGGGTTAGGTTTAGTGTTAGAGTTCGGGTTAGGGTTAGGGTTAGGGTTAGGTGTAGGCTTAGGTTTCGGGTTAGGGTTAGTGATACGGTTCGGGTTAGGGTTCGGGTTAGGGTTCGGGTTAGGGTTAGTGTTAGGGTTCGGGTTAGGGTTAGTGTTCGGTTTAAGGTTAGGGTTAGGGTTAGGGTTCGGGTTAGGGTTAGGGTTAGGGTTCGGTTTAGGGTTCGGGTTAGGGTTAGAGTTCGGTTTAGTGTTTGGGTTAGGG
Source organism: Urocyon cinereoargenteus (assembly GCA_032313775.1). Lineage (NCBI taxonomy): Eukaryota > Metazoa > Chordata > Mammalia > Carnivora > Canidae > Urocyon > Urocyon cinereoargenteus. The sequence continues at coordinate 1,409,274 of JAVLSZ010000033.1, forward strand.
TTAGGGTTCGGGTTAGGGTTAGGGTTAGGGTTAAGGGTTCGGGTTAGTGTTCGGGTTAGGGTTAGGGTTAGGGTTCGGGTTAGGGTTAGGGTTATGGTTTGGGTTCGGGTTCGGGATAGGGTTTGGGTTCGGGTTCAGTTTAGGGTTCGGGTTCGGGTTCGGGTTAGGGGTTAGGGTTCGGGTTAGGGTTAGGGTTCGGGTTAGGGTTAGGTTTAGGGTTAGGGTTAGGTTTAGGGTTCGGGCTAGGGTTTGGGTTAGGGTTAGGGCTAGGGTTTGGGTTAGGGTTAGGGCTAGGGTTCGGGTTAGGGTTCGGGTTAGGGTTAGGGTTAGGGTTCGGGTTAGGGTTCGGTTTAGGGTTCAGGTTAGTGTTCGGGTTAGGGTTCGGGTTAGGTTTAGGGTTCGGGTTAGGGTTAGGGTTCGGGTTAGGGTTAGGGTTAGGGTTCGGGTTAGGTTTAGGGTTAGGGTTCGGGTTAGGGTTCGGGTTAGGTTTAGGGTTAGGGTTCGGGTTAGGGTTAGGGTTAGGGTTAGGTTTAGGGTTAGGGTTCGAGTTAGGGTTTGGGTTAGGGTTAGGGTTCGGGTTAGGATTAGGGTTAGGGTTAGGTTTCGGGTTAGAGTGAGGGGTTAGGGTTAGGTTTAGGGTTAGGGTTCGGTTTTGTGTTAGGGTTAGTGTTAGGGTTAGGGTTAGGGTTCGGGTTAGGGTTAGGGTTAGGGTTCGGGTTAGGGTTAGGGTCAGGGTTAGGGTTAGGGTTAGGGTTCGGGTTAGGGTTAGGTTTAGGTTTAGGGTTCGGGTTAGGGGTAGGGTAAGGGTTAGGGTTCGGGTTCGGGGTTAGGGTTAGGATTCGGGTTAGGGTTAGGGTTAGGGTTCGGGTTAGGGTTCGGTTTAGAGTTCGGGTTAGGGTTCGGTTTAGGGTTCGGGTTAGGGTTAGGGTTCGGTTTAGGGTTCGGGTTAGGGTTAGGGTTCGGGTTAGGGTTAGGGTTAGGGTTAAGGGTTCGGGTTATTGTTAGGGTTAGGGTTCGGCTTAGGGTTCGGGTTAGGGTTAGGGTTCGGTTTAGGGTTCGGGTTAGGGTTAGGGTTCGGGTTAGGGTTAGGGTTAGGGTTAAGGGTTCGGGTTAGTGTTCGGGTTAGGGTTAGGGTTAGGGTTCGGGTTAGGGTTAGGGTTATGGTTTGGGTTCGGGTTCGGGATAGGGTTAGGTTTAGGGTTAGGGTTAGGTTTAGGGTTCGGGTTACGGTTTGGGTTAGGGTTAGGGTTAGGGTTCGGGTTAGGGTTAGGGTTAGGGTTAGTGTTCGGGTTAGGGATCGGGTTAGGGTTAGGGTTCGGGTTAGGGTTCGGTTTAGGGTGCGGGTTAGTGTTCGGGTTAGGGTTCGGGTTAGGTTTAGGGTTCGGCTTAGGGTTAGGGTTCGGGTTAGGGTTAGGGTTAGGGTTCGGGTTAGGTTTAGGGTTAGGGTTCGGGTTAGGGTTCGGGTTAGGTTTAGGGTTAGGGTTAGGGTTAGGGTTAGGGTTAGGTTTAGGTTTAGGGTTCGAGTTAGGGTTAGGGTTAGGGTTCGGGTTAGGATTAGGGTTAGGGTTAGGTTTCGGGTTAGAGTTAGGGGTTAGGGTTAGGGTTAGGGTTAGGGTTCGGTTTTGGGTTAGGGTTAGGGTTAGGGTTCGGGTTAGGGTTAGGGTTCGGGTTAGGGTTAGGGTTAGGGTTCGGGTTATGGTTAGGGTTCGGGTTAGGGTTAGGGTTCGGGTTCGGGTTCGGGTTAGGATTAGGGTTCGGGTTCGAGTTAGGGTTCGGGTTAGGTTTCGGGTTCGGGTTAGGATTAGGGTTAGTGTTCGGGATCGGTGTTAGGGTTATTTTTAGGGTTAGGGTAAGGGTTCGGGTTAGGGTTAGGATTCGAGTAAGGGGTTAGGGTTCGGGTTCGGGTTAGGGTTAGGGTTAGGGATCGGGTTAGGGTTAGTGTTAGAGTTCGGGTTAGGGTTAGGGTTAGGGTTAGGTTTAGGCTTAGGGTTCGGGTTAGGGTTAGTGTTACGGTTCGGGTTAGGTTTCGGGTTAGGGTTCGGGTTAGGGTTAGTGTTAGGGTTCGGGTTAGGGTTAGGGTTCGGGTTAAGGTTAGGGTTAGGGTTAGGGTTTGGGTTAGGGTTAGGGTTAGGGTTCGGGTTAGGGGTAGGGTAAGGGTTAGGGTTCGGGTTCGGGGTTAGGGTTAGGATTCGGGTTAGGGTTAGGGTTAGGGTTCGGGTTAGGTTTCGGTTTAGGGTTCGGTTTAGGGTTCGGTTTAGGGTTCGGGTTAGGGTTAGGGTTCGGGTTAGGTTTCGGGTTAGGGTTAGGGTTAGGGTTCGGGTTAGCGTTCAGGTTCGGTTTAGGGTTCGGGTTCGGGTTAGGGTTAGGGTTAGTGTTCGGGTTAGGGTTAGGGTCAGGTTTAGATTAGGGTTAGGGTTCGGGTTAGGGTTCTTATTAGGTTTAGGGTTAGGGTTAGGGTTAGGGTTAGGGTTAGGTTTAGGGTTAGGGTTCGAGTTAGGGTTAGGGTTAGGGTTAGGGTTAGGGTTAGGGTTAGGGTTCGGGTTAGGGTTCGGGTTCGGTTTAGGGTTCGGGTTAGGTTTAGGGTTAGTGTTCGGGTTAGGGTTAGGGTTAGGTTTAGGTTAGGGTTAGGGTTCGGGTTAGGGTTCGGGTTAGGTTTAGGGTTAGGGTTAGGGTTAGGGTTAGGGTTAGGTTTAGGTTTAGGGTTCGAGTTAGGGTTAGGGTTAGGGTTAAGGTTCGGGTTAGGGTTAGGATTAGGGTTAGGGTTAGGTTTCGGGTTAGAGTTAGGGGTTAGGGTTAGTGTTAGGGTTAGGGTTAGGGTTCGGTTTAGGGTTAGGGTTAGGGTTAGTGTTAGGGTTCGGGTTAGGGTTAGGGTTAGGGTTCGGGTAGGGTTAGGGTTAGGGTTAGGGTTAGGGTTCGGTTTAGGGTTCGGGGTAGGGTTAGGGTTCGGGTTATGGTTAGGGTTCGGGTTAGGGTTAGAGTTAGGGTTCAGTTTAGGGTTAGGGTTCGGGTTCAGTTTAGGGTTAGGGTTCGGGTTAGGGTTAGGGGTTAGGGTTAGGGTTAGGGTTAGGGTTATTGTTCGGGTAAGGGTTAGGGTTAGGGTTAGGGTTAGTGTTAGGTTTTAGGGTTAGGATTAGTGTTAGGGTTAGGGTTAGGGTTATGGGGTAGGGTTAGGTTAGGGTTAGGGTTAGGGCTTGGGTTCGGGTTAGGGTTAGGGTTCGGGTTAGGGTTAGTGTTAGGTTTAGGTTCGGGTTAGGGTTAGGGTTCGGGTTAGGGTTAGGGTTAGGGTTAGGGGTTCGGGTTAGGGTTCGGGTTAGGGTTAAGTTTAGGGTTAGGGTTCGGGTTAGAGTAAGGGTTCAGGTTAGGGTTAGGGTTAGCGTTAGGGTTAGTGTTCGGGTTAGGGATCGGGTTAGGGTTAGGGTTCGGTTTTGGGTTAGGGTCAGGGTTAGGGTTAGGGTTAGGGTTAGGGTTCGGGTTCGGGTTAGGGTTAGGGTTAGGGTTCGTGTTCGGGCTAGGGTTCGGGTTAGGTTTAAGTTTCGTTTTAGGGTTAGAGTTCGGGTTAGGTTTCGGGTTCGGGTTAGGGTTAGGGTTAGGGTTCGGTTTCGGGTTAGGGTTAGGGTTAGGGTTAGGGTTAGGGTTAGGATTCGGTTTCGGGTTAGGGTTCGGGTTCGGGTTCGGGTTCAGGTTAGGTTTCGGGTTCGGGTTCAGGTTAAGGTTCGGGTTCGGGTTAGGGTTCGGTTTAGGGTTCGGGTTCGGGTTAGGGTTCGGTTTAGGGTTCGGTTTAGGGTTAGGTTTCGGGTTCGGGTTAGGGTTAGGGTTAGGGTTCGCGTTAGGGTTAGAGTTAGGTTTAGGGTTCGGGTTAGGGTTAGGGTTATGGTTTGTGTTCCGGTTCGGGGTAGGGTTTGGGTTCGGGTTCAGGTTAGGGTTCGGGTTCGGGTTCGGGTTAGGGGTTAGGGTTCGGGTTAGGGTTAGGTTTTACGGTTCGGGTTAGGGTTAAGGTTAGGTTTAGGGTTAGGGTTAGTGTTCGGGTTACGGTTTGGGTTAGGGTTAGGGTTAGGGTTCGGGTTAGGGTTAGGGCTAGGGTTCGGGTTAGGGTTCGGGTTAGGGTTAGGGTTAGGTTTCGGGTTAGGGTTCGGTTTAGGGTTCGGGTTAGGGTTCGGGTTAGGGTTCGGGTTAGGGTTAGGTTTCGGGTTAGGGTTAGGGTTCGGGTTAGGGTTCGGGTTTGGTTTAGGGTTCGGGTTCGGGTTAGGGTTAGGGTTAGGGTTAGGGTTAGGTTTAGGGTTAGGGTTCGGGTTAGGGTTCGGGTTAGGTTTAGGGTTAGGGTTAGGGTTAGGGTTAGGGTTAGGGATAGGTTTAGGGTTAGGGTTCGAGTTAGGGTTAGGGTTAGGGTTAGGGTTCGGGTTAGGATTGGGGTTAGGGTTAGGTTTCGGGTTAGAGTTAGGGGTTAGGTTTAGTGTTAGGGTTAGGGTTAGGGTTAGGGTTCGGTTTTGGGTTAGGTTTAGGGTTAGGGTTAGGGTTCGGGTTAGGGTTAGGGTTAGGGTTCGGGTTAGGGTTAGCGTTAGTGTTAGTGTTAGGGTTCGGATTAGGGTTTGGGTTCGGGTTAGGGTTAGGGTTCGGGTTAGGGTTAGAGTTAGGGTTCAGTATAGGGTTAGAGTTAGGGTTCGGTTTAGGGTTAGGGTTCGGGTTAGGGTTAGGTGTTAGGGTTAGGGTTAGGGTTAGGGTTATGTTCGGGTTAGGGTTAGGGTTAGGTTTAGGGTTAGTGTTAGGTTTTAGGGTTAGGGTTAGTGTTAGGGTTAGCGTTAGGGTTATGGGTTAGTGTTAGGTTAGGGTTAGGGTAGGGCTTGGGTTCGGGTTAGGGTTAGGGTTCGGGTTATGGTTAGGGTTAGGTTTAGTGTTAGGGTTAGTGTTCGGGTTAGGGTTAGGGTTAGGGTTAGGGTTCGTGTTAGGGTTAGAGTTCGGGTTAGGGTTCGGGTTCGGGTTAGGGTTTGGGTTCGGGTCCGGGTTCGGGTTAGGGTTAGGGTTCAGGTTAGGGTTCGGGTTAGGGTTAGGGTTCGGGTTAGGGTTAGGGTTCGGGTTAGGGTTAGAGTTAGGGTTCAGTTTAGGGATAGGGTTAGGGTTCGGTTTAGGGTTAGGGTTCGGGTTAGGGTTAGGTGTTAGGGTTAGGGTTAGGGTTAGGGTTATTGTTCGGGTTAGGGTTAGGGATAGGGTTAGGGTTAGTGTTAGTTTTTAGGGTTAGGGTTAGTGTTAGGGTTAGGTTTAGGGTTATGGGTTAGGGTTAGGTTAGGGTTAGGGTTAGGGCTTGGGTTCGGGTTAGGGTTAGGGTTCGGGTTAGGGTTAGGGTTAGGTTTAGGTTTAGGGTTAGGGTTAGGTTAGGGTTAGGGTTAGGGCTTGGGTTCGGGATAGGGTTGGGGTTCGGGTTAGGGTTAGGGTTAGGTTTAGGGTTAGGGTTAGGGTACGGGTTAGGGTTAGGGTTAGGGTTAGGGTTCGGGTTAGGGTTAGGGTTCGGGTTAGGGTTAGGGTTAGGGTTAGGGGTTCGGGTTAGGGTTCGGGTTAGGGTTAGGGTTAGGGTTAGGGTTCGTGTTAGGGTTAGGGTTCGGTTTAGGGTTAGGATAAGGGTTAGGGTTAGTGTTCGGGTTAGGGATCGGGTTAGGGTTAGGTTTCGGGTTCGGGTTAGGGTTAGGGTTAGGGTTAGGGTTAGGGTTCGGGTTCGGGTTAGGGTTAGGGTTAGGGTTCGTGTTCGGGCTAGGGTTCGGGTTAGGTTTAGGGTTCGTGTTAGGGTTAGAGTTCGGGTTAGAGTTCGGGTTCGTGTTAGGGTTAGGGTTAGGGTTCGGGTTCGGGTTAGGGTTTGGGTTCGCGTTCGGGTTCGGGTTAGGGTTAGGGTTCGGGTTAGGGTTCGGGTTAGGGTTAGGGTTCGGATTAGGGTTAGGGTTCGGGTTAGCGTTAGAGTTAGGGTTCAGTTTAGGGTTAGTGTTAGGGTTCGGTTTAGGGTTAGGGTTCGGGTTAGGGTTAGGGGTTAGGGTAGGGTTAGGGTTAGGGTTATTGTTCGGGTTAGGGTTAGGGTTAGGGTTAGGGTTAGTGTTAGGTTTTAGGGTGAGGTTTAGTGTTAGGGTTAGGGTTAAGGTTATGGGTTAGGGTTAGGTTAGGGTTAGGGTTAGGGCTTGGGTTCGGGTTAGGGTTAGGGTTCGGGTTAGTGTTAGGGTTAGGTTTAGGGTTAGGGTTAGGGTTCGGTTTAGGATTAGGGTTAGGGTTAGGGTTCGGGTTAGGGTTAGGGTTCGGGTTAGGGTTAGGTTTAGGGTTAGGGGTTCGGGTTAGGGTTCGGGTTAGGGTTAGGGTTAGGGTTAAGGTTCGGGTAAGGGTTAGGGTTCGGGTTAGGTTTAGGGTTAGGGTTAGGGTGAGTGTTCGGGTTAGGGATCGGGTTAGGGTTAGGGTTCGGGTTCGGGTTAGGGTTAGGGTTAGGGTTAGGGTTCGGGTTTGGGTTAGGGTTAGGGTTAGGGTTCGTGTTCGGGCTAGGGTTCGGGTTAGGTTTAGGGTTCGTGTTAAGGTTAGAGTTCGGGTTAGGGTTCGGTTTCAGGTTAGGGTTACGGTTAGGGTTCGGGTTCGGGTTAGGGTTTGGGTTCGGGTTCGGGTTCGGGTTAGGGTTAGGGTTCGGGTTCGGGTTAAGTTTCGGGTTAGGGCTCGGGTTAGGGTTCGGGTTAGGTTTAGGGTTCGGGTTAGGGTTCGGGTTATGGTTAGGGTTCGGGTTAGGGTTAGGGTTAGTGTTAGGGGTTCGGATTAGGGTTCAGGTTATGGTTAGGGTTAGGTTTAGGGTTCGGGTTAGGGTTAAGGTTCGGGTTAGGGTTCGGGTTCGGGTTAGGTTTAGGGTTAGGGTTAGGCTTAGGGTTCGGGTTAGGGTTAGGGTTCGGGTTAGGGTTTGGGTTAGGGTTAGTGTTCGGGTAGGGATTGGGTTAGGGTTAGGGTTCGGGTTAGGGTTCGGGTTCGGGTTAGGGTTAGGGTTCGGGTTAGGGTTCAGGTTTGGGTTCGGGTCGGGTTCGGGTTAGGGTTAGGTTTCAGGTTCGGGTTAAGGTTCGGGTTAGGGCTCGGGTTAGGGTTCGGGTTAGGTTTAGGGTTCGGGTTAGGGTTCGGGTTAGGGTTTGGTTTCCGGTTAGGGTTAGGGTTAGTGTAGGGGTTCGGATTAGGTTTCAGGTTATGGTTAGGGTTAGGTTTAGGGTACGGGTTAGGGTTAGGGTTCGGTTTAGGGTCGGGTTAGGGTTAGGGTTCGGGTTCGGGTTAGGGTTAGGTTTAGGGTTAGGGTTAGGGTTAGGTTTGAGGTTCGGGTTAGGGTTAGGGTTAGGGTTAGGGTTCGGGTTCGGGTTCGGGTTAGGTTTCGGGTTCGGGTTCCGGTTGGGTTCGGGTTAGGGTTAGGGTTCGGGTTAGGGTTCGGGTTAGGGTTCGGGTTAGGGTTAGGGTTAGGGTTCGGGTTAGGGTTAGGGTTAGGGTTAGGATTCGGTTTACGGTTAGTGTTCGGGTTAGAGTTAGGGTTAGGGTTCGGGTTAGGTTTAGGGTTAGGGTTCGGATTGGGTTTAGGGTTCGGATTAGGGTTAGGGTTAGGGTTAGGGTTAGGGTTAGGGTTCGGGTTAGGGTTAGGGTTAGGGTTCGGGTTAGGTTTAGGGTTCGGTTTAGGGTTATGGTTAGGTTTCGGGTTCGGGTTCGGGTTAGTATTAGCGTTCGGGTTCGAGTTAGGGTTCGGGTTAGGGTTCGGGTTATGGTTAGGGTTAGGGTTAGGGTTCGGGTTAGGTGTTAGGGTTATTGTTAGGGTTCGGGTTAGGGTTCGGGTTAGGGTTAGGATTCGAGTAAGGGTTTAGGGTTCGAGTTCGGGTTAGGGTTAAGGTTACGGTTCGGGTTAGGGTTAGTGTTAGTGTTCGGTTTAGAGTTAGGGTTAGGGTAAGCGTTAGGCTTAGGGTTCGGGTTAGTGTTCGGGTTAGGGTTCGGGTTAGGGTTCGGGTTAGGGTTAGGTTTAGGGTTCGGTTTAGGGTTAGTGTTCGGGTTAAGGTTAGGGTTAGGGTTCGGGTTAGGGTTAGGGTTAGGGTTCGAGTTAGGGTTAGGGTTAGGGTTAGGGTACGGGTTCGGGGTTAGGGTTAGGATTCGGGTTAGGGTTAGGGTTAGGCTTCGGGTTAGGGTTCGGTTTAGGGGTCGGGTTAGGTTTCGGTTTAGGGTTCGGGTTAGGGTTAGTGTTCGGGTTAGGGTTCGGGTTAGGGTTAGGGTTCGGGTTAGGTTTAGTGTTAGGGTTAGGGGTACGGGTTAGGGTTCGGGTTAGGGTTAGGTTTCGGGTTATGGTTAGGGTTCGGGTTAGGGTTAGGTTTAGGGTTAGGGTTCGTGTTAGGGATCGGGTTAGGTTTAGGGTTCGGTTTCGGGTTAGATTTAGGGTTAGGGTTAGGGTTAGGTTTCGGGTTCGGGTTAGGGTTCGGGTTCGGGTTAAGGTTCGGGTTCGGGTTAGGGTTCGGGTTAGGGTTCGGGTTAGGGTTCGGGTTCCGGTTACGGTTTGGGTTAGGGTTAGTGTTAGGGTTCGGGTAAGGGTTAGGGTTAGGATTCGGGTTAGGGTTCGGTTTAGGGTTAGGGTTAGGGTTCGGGTTAGCGTTCGGTTTAGGGTTCGGGTTAGGGTTCTGGTTAGTGTTCGGGTTAGGGTTCGGGTTAGGGTTAGGGTTCGTGTTAGGGTTAGGGTTAGGTTTCGGGTTAGGGTTCGGGGTCGGGTTAGGGTTCGAGTTCGGTTTAGGGTTAGGGTTAGGTTTCGGGTTAGGGTTAGGGTTAGGGTTCGGGTTAGGGTTAGGATTAGGGTTAGGGTTAGATTTCGGGTTAGAGTTAGGGGTTAGGGTTAGGGTTAGGGTTCGGGTTAGGGTTCGGGTTAGGGTTAGGGTTCGGGTTAGGGTTAGGGTTCGGGTTAGGGTTAGAGTTAGGGTTCAGTTTAAGGTTAGGGTTAGGGTTCGGTTTAGGGTTAGGGTTCGGGTTAGGGTTAGGGGTTAGGGTTAGGGTTAGGGTTAGGTTTATTGTTCGGGTTAGGGTTAGGGTTAGTGTTAGGGTTAGTGTTAGGTTTTAGGGTTAGGGTTAGTGTTAGGGTTAGGGTTAGTGTTATGGGTTAGGGTTAGGTTAGGGTTAGGGTTAGGGCTTGGGTTCTGGTTAGGGTTAGGGTTCGGGTTAGGGTTAGGGTTAGGTTTAGGGTTAGGGTTAGGTTTCGGTTTAGGGTTAGGTTTCGGGTTCGGGTTAGGGTTAGGGTTAGGGTTAGATTTCGCATTAGGGTTAGGGTTAGATTTAGGGTTAGGGTTAGGGTTAGGGTTAGGGTTCGCGTTAGGGTTAGGGTTATGGTTTGGTTCGGGTTCGGGGTAGGGTTTGGGTTCGGGTTCAGGTTAGGGTTCGGGTTCGTGTTCGGGTTAGGGTTTAGGGTTTGGGTTAGGGTTAGGATTAGGGTTCGGGTTAGAGTTAGGGTTAGGGTTAGGGTTAGGGTTAGGGTTCGGGTTACGGTTTGGGTTAGGGTTAGGGTTAGGGTTTGGGTTAGGGTTAGGGCTAGGGTTCGGGTTAGGGTTCGGGTTAGGGTTAGGGTTAGGGTTCGGGTTAGGGTTCGGTTTAGGGTTCGGGTTAGGGTTCGGGTTAGGGTTCGGGTTAGGGTTAGGGTTCGGGATAGGGTTAGGGTTCGGGTTAGGGTTAGGGTTAGGTTTCGGGTTAGGGTTAGGTTTCGGGTTAGAGTTAGGGGTTAGGGTTAGGGTTAGTGTTAGGGTTAGGGTCGGTTTAGGGTTAGGGTTAGGGTTAGGGTTAGGTTTCGGGTTAGGGTTAGGGTTCGGGTTAGGGTTAGGTTTAGGGTTAGGGTTCGTGTTAGGGATCGGGTTAGGTTTAGGGTTCGGTTTCGGGTTAGATTTAGGGTTAGGGTTAGGGTTAGGTTTCGGGTTCGGGTTAGGGTTCGGGTTCGGGTTAAGGTTCGGGTTCGGGTTAGGGTTCGGGTTAGGGTTCGGGTTAGGGTTCGGGTTCCGGTTACGGTTTGGGTTAGGGTTAGTGTTAGGGTTCGGGTAAGGGTTAGGGTTAGGATTCGGGTTAGGGTTCGGGTTAGGGTTAGGGTTAGGGTTCGGGTTAGCGTTCGGTTTAGGGTTCGGGTTAGGGTTCTGGTTAGTGTTCGGGTTAGGGTTCGGGTTAGGGTTAGGGTTCGTGTTAGGGTTAGGGTTAGGTTTCGGGTTAGGGTTCGGGGTCGGGTTAGGGTTCGGGTTCGGTTTAGGGTTAGGGTTAGGGTTCGGGTTAGGGTTAGGGTTAGGGTTCGGGTTAGGGTTAGGATTAGGGTTAGGGTTAGGTTTCGGGTTAGAGTTAGGGGTTAGGGTTAGGGTTAGGGTTCGGGTTAGGGTTCGGGTTAGGGTTAGGGTTCGGGTTAGGATTAGGGTTCGGGTTAGGGTTAGAGTTAGGGTTCAGTTTAAGGTTAGGGTTAGGGTTCGGTTTAGGGTTAGGGTTCGGGTTAGGGTTAGGGGTTAGGGTTAGGGTTAGGGTTAGGTTTATTGTTCGGGTTAGGGTTAGGGTTAGTGTTAGGGTTAGTGTTAGGTTTTAGGGTTAGGGTTAGTGTTAGGGTTAGGGTTAGTGTTATGGGTTAGGGTTAGGTTAGGGTTAGGGTTAGGGCTTGGGTTCTGGTTAGGGTTAGGGTTCGGGTTAGTGTTAGGGTTAGGTTTAGGGTTAGGGTTAGGGTTCGGTTTAGGGTTAGGTTTCGGGTTCGGGTTAGGGTTAGGGTTAGGGTTAGATTTCGCATTAGGGTTAGGGTTAGAGTTAGGGTTAGGGTTAGGGTTAGGGTTAGGGTTCGCGTTAGGGTTAGGGTTATGGTTTGGTTCGGGTTCGGGGTAGGGTTTGGGTTCGGGTTCAGGTTAGGGTTCGGGTTCGGGTTCGGGTTAGGGTTTAGGGTTTGGGTTAGGGTTAGGATTAGGGTTCGGGTTAGAGTTAGGGTTAGGGTTAGGGTTAGGGTTAGGGTTCGGGTTACGGTTTGGGTTAGGGTTAGGTTTAGGGTTTGGGTTAGGGTTAGGGCTAGGGTTCGGGTTAGGGTTCGGGTTAGGGTTAGGGTTAGGGTTCGGGTTAGGGTTCGGTTTAGGGTTCGGGTTAGGGTTCGGGTTAGGGTTCGGGTTAGGGTTAGGGTTCGGGATAGGGTTAGGGTTCGGGTTAGGGTTAGGGTTAGGTTTCGGGTTAGGGTTAGGTTTCGGGTTAGAGTTAGGGGTGAGGGTTAGGGTTAGTGTTAGGGTTAGGGTTCGGTTTAGGGTTAGGGTTAGGGTTAGGGTTAGGTTTCGGGTTAGAGTTAGGGGTTAGGGTTAGGGTTACGGTTAGGGTTAGTGTTCGGTTTAGGGTTAGGGTTAGGGTTAGGGTTAGGGGTCGCGTTAGGGTTAGGGTTAGGGTTCGGGTTAGGGTTAGGTTTAGGGTTAGGGTTCGGGTTAGGGTTCGGGTTAGGGTTAGGGTTCGGGTTAGGGTTAGGGTTCGGGTTAGGGTTAGAGTTAGGGTTCAGTTTAGGGTTAGGGTTAGGGTTCGGTTTAGGGTTAGGGTTCGGGTTAGGGTTAGGGGTTAGGGTTAGGGTTAGGGTTAGGGTTACTGTTCGGGTTAGGGTTAGGGTTAGGATTAGGGTTAGTGTTAGGTTTTAGGGTTAGGGTTAGTGTTAGGGTTAGGGTTAGAGTTATGGGTTAGGGTTAGGTTAGGGTTAGGGTTAGGGCTTTGTTCGGGTTAGGGTTAGGGTTCGGGTTAGGGTTAGGTTTAGGTTTAGGGTTAGGGTTAGGGTTCGGGTTAGGGTTAGGGTTAGGTTTAGGGTTCGGGTTAGTGTTAGGGTTCGGGTTAGGGTTAGGGTTAGGGTTAGGGGTTCGGGTTAGGGTTCGGGTTAGGGTTAGGGTTAGGGTTAGGGTTCGGGTTAGAGTTAGGATTCGGGTTAGGGTTAGGGTTAGGGTTAGTGTTCGGGTTAGGGATCGGGTTAGGGTTAGGGTTCGGGTTAGGGTTAGGGTTAGGGTTAGGGTTACGGTTAGGGTTCGGGTTCGGGTTAGTGTTAGAGTTAGGGTTCGTGTTCGGGCTAGGGTTCGGGTTAGGTTTAGGGTTCGTGTTAGGGTTAGAGTTCGGGTAAGGGTTCGGGTTCGGGATAGGGTTAGGGTTAGGGTTCGGTTTCGGGTTAGCGTTAGGGTTAGGTTTCGGTTTCGGTTTAGGGTTCGGGTTCGGGTTCGGGTTAGGGTTCGGGTTCGGGTTCGGGTTAAGGTTCGGGTTCGGGTTAGGGTTCGGTTTAGGGTTCGGTTTCGGGTTAGTGTTCGGTTTAGGGTTCGGTTTATGGTTAGGTTTCGGGTTCGGGTTAGGGTTAGGGTTAGGGTTCGCGTTAGGGTTAGGGTTAGGGTTAGGGTTAGGGTTAGGGTTCGGGTTAGGGTTAGGTTTATGTTTGGTTTCGGGTTCGGGGTAGGGTTTGGGGTCGGGTTCAGGTTAGGGTTCGGGTTTGGGTTCGGGTTAGGAGTTAGGGTTCGGGTTAGGGTTAGGGTTAGGGTTCGGGTTAGGTTTAGGGTTAGGTTTAGGGTTAGGTTTAGGTTTCGGGTTATGGTTTGGGTTAGGGTTAGGGTTAGGGTTCGGGTTAGGGTTAGGGCTAGGGTTCGGGTTAGGGTTCGGGTTAGGGTTAGGGTTAGGGTTCGGGTTAGGGTTCGGTTTGGGGTTCGGGATAGGGTTCGGGTTAGGGTTTGGGTTAGGGTTAGGGTTCGGGTTAGGGTTAGGTTTCGGGTTAGGGTTAGGTTTAGGGTTCGGGTTAGGTTTAGGGTTAGGGTTAGTGTAGGGGTTCGGATTAGGGTTCAGGTTATGGTTAGGGTTAGGTTTAGGGTACGGGTTAGGGTTAGGGTTCGGTTTAGTGTCAGGTTAGGGTTAGGTTTCGGGTTCGGGTTAGGGTTAGGTTTAGGGTTAGGGTTAGGGTTAGGGTTCAGGTTCAGGTTAGGGTTAGGGTTAGGTTTCGGGTTAGGGTTCGGGTTCGGGTTCGGGTTAGGGTTAGGTTTCGCGTTCGGGTTCCGGTTAGGGTTCGGGTTAGGGTTAGGGTTCGGGTTAGGGTTCGAGTTAGGGTTTGGGTTAGGGTTAGTGTTAGGGTTCGGGTTAGGGTTAGGGTTAGGTTTAGGTTTCGGTTTACGGTTAGTGTTCTGGTTAGGGTTAGGGTTAGGGTTCGGGTTAGGGTTAGGATTCGAGTAAGGGTTTAGGGTTCGGATTCGGGTTCGGGTTACGGTTACGGTTCGGGTTAGGGTTAGTGTTAGTGTTCGGGTTAGGGTTAGGGTTAGGGTTAGGGTTAGGCTTAGGGTTCGGGTTAGGGTTAGGGTTACGATTCCGGTTAGGGTTCGGGTTAGGGTTCTGGTTAGGGTTAGGGTTAGGGTTCGAGTTAGGGTTAGCTTTCGGGTTAGGGTTAGGTTTAGTGTTAGGGTTAGGTTTAGGGTTAGGGTTCGGTTTAGGGTTCGGGTTAGGGTTCGGGTTAGGTTTAGGATTCGGGTTCGGGTTAGGGTTAGGGTTAGGGTTAGGGTTAGGGTTAGGGTTCGCGTTAGGGTTAGGGTTCGGGTTAGGTTTAGGGTTATGGTTTGGGTTCGGGGTAGGGTTAGGGTTCGGGTTCAGGTTAGGGTTCGGGTTCGGGTTAGGTTTAGGGTTAGGGTTAGGTTTAGGGTTATGGTTCTAGTTAGGGTTAGGGTTAGGGTTAGTGTTCGGGTTAGGTTTAGGGTTCTGGTTAGAGTTAGGGGTTAGGGTGAGGGTTACGGTTAGGGTTAGGGTTCAGGTTAGGGTTAGGGTTAGGGTTCGGGTTAGGGTTAGGGTTCGGGTTCGGTTTAGGGTTAGGGTTAGGGTTAGGTTTAGGGTTAGGGTTCGGGTTCGGGTTAGGGTTCGGGTTAGGGTTAGGGTTCGAGTTAGTGTTCGTGTTAGGGTTCGGGTTAGGGTTAGGGTTAGGGTTAGGGTTCGGGATCAGGTTAGGTTTCGGGTTCGGGTTAGGGTTCGGGTTAGGGATAGGGTTAGGGTTAGGGTTCGGGTTAGGGTTAGGGTTCGGGTTTGGGTTAGGGTTAGGTTTCGGGTTAGGGTTAGTGTTAGGGGTTAGGGTTAGTGTTAGGCTTAGGGTTCGGGTTAGGGTTAGGGTTACGGTTCGGGTTAGGGTTCGGGTTAGGGTTCGGGTTAGGGTTCGGGTTAGGGTTAGGTTTAGTGTTCGGTTTACGGTTAGGGTTCCGGTTAAGGTTAGGGTTAGGGTTAGGGTTAGGGTTCGGGTTAGGGTTAGGGTTCGGGTTAGGGTTAGGTTTAGGGTTAGGGTTCGTGTTAGGGATCGGGTTAGGTTTAGGGTTCGGTTTCGGTTTAGGGTTAGGGTTACGGTTAGGGTTAGGGTTAGGTTTCGGGTTCGGGTTAGGGTTCGGGTTCGGGTTCGGGCTAGGGTTCGGGTTAGGTTTACGGTTCGTGTTAGGGTTAGGGTTCGGGTTAGGGTTCGGGTTCGGTTTAGGGTTAGGGTTAGGGTTCGGGTTAGGGTTCAGATTTGGGTTCGGGTTCGGGTTCGGGTTAGGGTTAGGGTTCAGGTTCGGGTTAAGGTTCGGGTTAGGGCTCGGGTTAGGGTTAGGTTTAGGGTTAGGGTTCGGGTTAGGGTTCGGGTTAGGGTTAGGGTTAGGGTTAGGGTTCGGGTTAGGGTTAGAGTTAGGGTTCAGTTTAGGGTTAGGGTTAGGGTTCGGTTTAGGGTTAGGGTTCGGGTTAGGGTTAGGGGTTAGGGTTAGGGTTAGGGTTAGGGTTACTGTTCGGGTTAGGGTTAGGGTTAGGATTAGGGTTAGTGTTAGGTTTTAGGGTTAGGGTTAGTGTTAGGGTTAGGGTTAGAGTTATGGGTTAGGGTTAGGTTAGGGTTAGGGTTAGGGCTTTGTTCGGGTTAGGGTTAGGGTTCGGGTTAGGGTTAGGGTTAGGTTTAGGGTTAGGGTTAGGGTTCGGGTTAGGGTTAGGGTTAGGTTTAGGGTTCGGGTTAGTGTTAGGGTTCGGGTTAGGGTTAGGGTTAGGGTTAGGGGTTCGGGTTAGGGTTCGGGTTAGGGTTAGGGTTAGGGTTAGGGTTCGGGTTAGAGTTAGGATTCGGGTTAGGGTTAGGGTTAGGGTTAGTGTTCGGGTTAGGGATCGTGTTAGGGTTAGGGTTCGGGTTCGGGTTAGGGTTAGGGTTAGGGTTACGGTTAGGGTTCGGGTTCGGGTTAGGGTTAGAGTTAGGGTTCGTGTTCGGGCTAGGGTTCGGGTTAGGTTTAGGGTTCGTGTTAGGGTTAGAGTTCGGGTAAGGGTTCGGGTTCGGGTTAGGGTTAGGGTTAGGGTTCGGTTTCGGGTTAGCGTTAGGGTTAGGTTTCGGTTTCGGTTTAGGGTTCGGGTTCGGGTTCGGGTTAGGGTTCGGGTTCGGGTTCGGGTTAAGGTTCGGGTTCGGGTTAGGGTTCGGTTTAGGGTTCGGTTTCGGGTTAGGGTTCGGTTTAGGGTTCGGTTTATGGTTAGGTTTCATGTTCGGGTTAGGGTTAGGGTTAGGGTTCGCGTTAGGGTTAGGGTTAGGGTTAGGGTTAGGGTTCGGGTTAGGGTTAGGTTTATGTTTGGGTTCGGGTTCGGGGTAGGGTTTGGGGTCGGGTTCAGGTTAGGGTTCGGGTTTGGGTTCGGGTTAGGAGTTAGGGTTCGGGTTAGGGTTAGGGTTAGGGTTCGGGTTAGGTTTAGGGTTAGGTTTAGGGTTAGGTTTAGGTTTCGGGTTACGGTTTGGGTTAGGGTTAGGGTTAGGGTTCGGGTTAGGGTTAGGGCTAGGGTTCGGGTTAGGGTTCGGGTTAGGGTTAGGGTTAGGGTTCGGGTTAGGGTTCGGTTTGGGGTTCGAGATAGGGTTCGGGTTAGGGTTTGGGTTAGGGTTAGGGTTCGGGTTAGGGTTAGGTTTCGGGTTAGGGTTAGGGTTAGGGTTCGGGTTAGGTTTAGGGTTAGGGTTAGTGTAGGGGTTCGGATTAGGGTTCAGGTTATGGTTAGGGTTAGGTTTAGGGTACGGGTTAGGGTTAGGGTTCGGTTTAGGGTCAGGTTAGGGTTAGGTTTCGGGTTCGGGTTAGGGTTAGGTTTATTGTTAGGGTTAGGGTTAGGGTTCAGGTTCAGGTTAGGGTTAGGGTTAGGGTTAGGTTTCGGGTTAGGGTTCGGGTTCGGGTTCGGGTTAGGTTTCGCGTTCGGGTTCCGGTTAGGGTTCGGGTTAGGGTTAGGGTTCGGGTTAGGGTTCGAGTTAGGGTTTGGGTTAGGGTTAGTGTTAGGGTTCGGGTTAGGGTTAGGGTTAGGTTTAGGTTTCGGTTTACGGTTAGTGTTCTGGTTAGGGTTAGGGTTAGGGTTCGGGTTAGGGTTAGGATTCGAGTAAGGGTTTAGGGTTCGGATTCGGGTTCGTGTTACGGTTACGGTTCGGGTTAGGGTTAGTGTTAGTGTTCGGGTTAGGGTTAGGGTTAGGGTTAGGGTTAGGCTTAGGGTTCGGGTTAGGGTTAGGGTTACGATTCCGGTTAGGGTTCGGGTTAGGGTTCGGGTTAGGGTTAGGGTTAGGGTTCGAGTTAGGGTTAGCTTTCGGGTTAGGGTTAGGTTTAGTGTTAGGGTTAGGTTTAGGGTTAGGGTTCGGTTTAGGGTTCGGGTTAGGGTTCGGGTTAGGTTTAGGATTCGGGTTCGGGTTAGGGTTAGGGTTAGGGTTAGGGTTAGGTTTCGCGTTAGGGTTAGGGTTCGGGTTAGGTTTAGGGTTATGGTTTGGGTTCGGGGTAGGGTTAGGGTTCGGGTTCAGGTTAGGGTTCGGGTTCGGGTTCGGGTTAGGTTTAGGGTTAGGGTTAGGTTTAGGGTTATGGTTCTAGTTAGGGTTAGGGTTAGGGTTAGTGTTCGGGTTAGGTTTAGGGTTCTGGTTAGAGTTAGGGGTTAGGGTGAGGGTTACGGTTAGGGTTAGGGTTCAGGTTAGGGTTAGGGTTAGGGTTCGGGTTAGGGTTAGGGTTCGGGTTCGGTTTAGGGTTAGGGTTAGGGTTAGGTTTAGGGTTAGGGTTCGGGTTCGGGTTAGGGTTCGGGTTAGGGTTAGGGTTCGAGTTAGTGTTCGTGTTAGGGTTCGGGTTAGGGTTAGGGTTAGGGTTAGGGTTCGGGATCAGGTTAGGTTTCGGGTTCGGGTTAGGGTTCGGGTTAGGGATAGGGTTAGGGTTAGGGTTCGGTTTAGGGTTAGGGTTCGGGTTTGGGTTAGGGTTAGGTTTCGGGTTAGGGTTAGTGTTAGGGGTTAGGGTTAGTGTTAGGCTTAGGGTTCGGGTTAGGGTTAGGGTTACGGTTCGGGTTAGGGTTCGGGTTAGGGTTCGGGTTAGGGTTCGGGTTAGGGTTAGGTTTAGTGTTCGGTTTACGGTTAGGGTTCCGGTTAAGGTTAGGGTTAGGGTTAGGGTTAGGGTTCGGGTTAGGGTTAGGGTTCGGGTTAGGGTTAGGTTTAGGGTTAGGGTTCGTGTTAGGGATCGGGTTAGGTTTAGGGTTCGGTTTCGGTTTAGGGTTAGGGTTACGGTTAGGGTTAGGGTTAGGTTTCGGGTTCGGGTTAGGGTTCGGATTCGGGTTCGGGCTAGGGTTCGGGTTAGGTTTACGGTTCGTGTTAGGGTTAGGGTTCGGGTTAGGGTTCGGGTTCGGTTTAGGGTTAGGGTTAGGGTTCGGGTTAGGGTTCAGATTTGGGTTCGGGTTCGGGTTCGGGTTAGGGTTAGGGTTCAGGTTCGGGTTAAGGTTCGGGTTAGGGCTCGGGTTAGGATTCGGTTTAGGGTTAGGTTTCGGGTTAGGGTTAGGGATAGGGTTCGGGTTAGGGTTAGGGTTCGGGTTAGGGTTAGGGTTCGGGTTAGGGGTTAGGGTTACGGTTCGGGTTAGGGTTAGGGTTAGGGTTCGGGTTAGGGTTAGGGTTAGGTTTAGGTTTCGGGTTAGTGTTAGGGTTCGGGTTAGGGTTAGGGTTAGGGTTAGGGGTTCGGGTTAGGGTTCGGGTTAGGGTTAGGGTTAGGGTTAGGGTTCGGGTTAGAGTTAGGGTTCGGGTTAGGGTTAGGGTTAGGGTTAGTGTTCGGGTTAGGGATCGGGTTAGGGTTAGGGTTAGGTTTCGGTTTAGGGTTCGGGTTAGGGTTCGGTTTATGGTTCGGGTTAGGGTTAGGGTTCGGGTTAGGTTTCGGGTTAGGGTTAGGGTTTGGGTTCGGGTTCGGGTTCGGGTTAGGGTTAGGGTTCGGGTTCGGGTTAAGGTTCGGGTTAGGGCTCGGGTTAGGGTTCGGGTTAGGTTTAGGGTTCGGGTTAGGGTTCGG
>JAVLSZ010000033.1:1430000-1440000 GCA_032313775.1 Urocyon cinereoargenteus
GTTCGGTTTAGGTTTAGGGTTAGGGTTAGGTTTAGGGTTAGGGTTCGAGTTAGGGTTAGGGTTAGGGTTAGTGTTCGGGTTAGGGTTAGGGTTCTCGTTAGAGTTAGGGGTTAGGGTGAGGGTTAGGGTTAGGGTTAAGGTTAGGGTTCGGGTTAGGGTTAGGGTTCGGGTTCGGGTTAGAGTTAGGGTTAGGCTTAGGTTTAGGGTTAGGGTTCGTGTTCGGGTTAGGTTTCGGGTTAGGGTTAGGTTCGAGTGAGTGTTCGTGTTAGGGTTCGGGTTAGGGATAGGGTTAGGGTTAGGGTTCGGGTTAGTGTTAGGGTTCGGTTTGGGTTAGGGTTAGGTTTCGGGTTAGGGTTAGGGTAGTGGTTAGGGTTAGTGTTAGGCTTAGGGTTCGGGTTAGGGTTAGCGTTACGGTTCGGGTTAGGGTTCGGGTTAGGGTTCGGGTTAGGGTTCGGGTTAGGGTTAGGTTTAGGGTTCGGTTTACGGTTAGGGTTCGGGTTAAGGTTAGGGTTAGGGTTCGTGTTAGGGTTAGGGTTAGGGTTCGAGTTAGGGTTAGGGTTAGGGTTAGGGTTCGGGTTCGGGGTTAGGGTTAGGATTCGGATTAGGGTTAGGGTTAGGCTTCGGGTTAGGGTTCGGTTTAGGGTTCGGGTTAGAGTTCGGTTTAGGGTTCGGGTTAGGGTTAGTGTTCGGGTTAGGGTTCGTGTTAGGGTTAGGGTTCGGGTTAGGTTTATGGGTAGGGTTAGGGGTACGGGTTAGGGTTCGGGTTAGGGTTAGGGTTAGGGTTAGGGTTCGGGTTAGGGTTAGGGTTCGGGTTAGGGTTAGGTTTAGGGTTAGGGTTCGTGTTAGGGATCGGGTTATGTTTAGGGTTCGGTTTCGGGTTAGGGTTAGGTTTAGGGTTAGGGTTAGGGTTAGGGTTAGGGTTAGGTGTCGGATTCGGGTTAGGGTTCGGGTTCGGGTTCGGGTTAAGGTTCGGTTTCGGGTTAGGGTTCGGGTTAGGATTCGGGTTAGGGTTCGGGTTCGGGTTACGGTTTGGGGTAGGGTTAGGGTTAGGTTTCGGGTAAGGATTAGGGTTAGGGTTCGGGTTAGGGTTCGGGTTAGGGTTAGGGTTAGGGTTCGGGTTAGCCTTCGGTTTAGGGTTCGGGTTAATGTTCGGGTTAGTGTTCGGGTTAGGGTTCGGGTTAAGGTTAGGGTTCGTGTTAGGGTTAGGGTTAGGGTTCGTGTTAGGGTTCGGGGTCGGGTTAGTGTTCTGGTTCGGTTTAGGGTTAGGGTTAGGGTTCGGGTTAGGGTTAGGGTTAGGGTTAGGGTTAGAGTTAGGGTTAGGGTTCGGGTTAGGGTTCGGGTTAGGGTTAGTGTTAGGGTTAGGGTTAGGGTTATGGTTAGGGTTAGGTTTAGGGTTAGGGTTCGAGTTAGGGTTAGGGTTAGGGTTAGGGTTCGGGTTAGGGTTAGGATTAGGGTTAGGGTTAGGTTTCGGGTTAGAGTTAGGGGTTAGGTTTAGGGTTAGGGTTCGGGTTAGGGTTCGGGTTAGGGTTCGAGTTAGGTTTAGTGTTAGGGTTCGGGTTAGGGTTAGGGTTAGGGTTAGGGTTCGGTTTACGGTTAGCGTTCGGGTTAGGGTAAGGCTTAGGGTTCGGGTTAGGTTTAGGGTTAGGGTTCAGATTAGGTTTAGGGTTCGGATTAGATTTAGGGTTAGGGTTAGTGTTCGGGTTAGGGTTAGGTTTCGGGTTAGGGTTAGGGTTAGGGTTTGGGTTAGGGTTAGGGTTCGGGTTAGGGTTAGGGTTAGGTTTCGGTAAGGGTTAGGATTAGGGTTCGGGTTCGAGTTAGGCTTCAGGTTAGGGTTCGGGTTCGGGTTAGGGTTAGGGTTAGGGTTCGAGTTAGTGTTCGTGTTAGGGTTCGGGTTAGGGTTAGGGTTAGGTTTAGGGTTCGGAATCAGGTTAGGGTTCGGTTTCGGGTTAGGGTTCGGGTTAGGGATAGGGTTAGGGTTAGGGTTCGGGTTAGGGTTAGGATTTGGGTTTGGGTTAGGGTTAGGTTTCTGGTTAGGGTTAGGGTTAGGGGTTAGGGTTAGTGTTAGGCTTAGGGTTCGGGTTAGGGTTAGGGTTACGGTTCGGGTTAGGGTTCGGGTTAGGGTTCGGGTTAGGGTTCGGGTTAGGGTTAGTTTTAGGGTTCGGTTTACGGTTAGGGTTCGGGTTAAGGTTAGGGTTAGGGTTCGGGTTAGGGTTAGGGTTAGGGTTCGAGTTAGGGTTAGGGTTAGGGTTAGGGTTCGGGTTCGGGGTTAGGGTTAGGATTCGGGTTAGGGTTGGGGTTAGGCTTCGGGTTAGGGTTCGGTTTAGGGTTCGGGTTAGGGTTCGGTTTAGGGTTCGGGTTAGGTTTAGGGTTCGGGTTAGGGTTCGGGTTAGGGTTAGGGTTCGGGTTAGGGTTAGGGGTACGGGTTAGGGTTCGGGTTAGGGTTAGGGTTAGGGTTCGGGTTAGGGTTAGCTTTCGGGTTAGGGTTAGGTTTAGTGTTAGGGTTAGGTTTAGGGTTAGGGTTCGGTTTAGGGTTCGGGTTAGGGTTCGGGTTAGGGTTAGGGTTCGGGTTCGGGTTCGGGTTAGGGTTAGGTTTAGGGTTAGGGTTCACGTTAGGGTTAGGGTTCGGGTTAGGGTTAGAGTTAGGGTTCAGTTTAGGGTTAGGGTTAGGGTTCGGTTTAGGGTTAGGGTTCGGGTTAGGGTTAGGGGTTAGGGTTAGTGTTAGGGTTAGGTTTATTGTTCGGGTTAGGGTTAGGGCTAGGTTTAGGGTTAGTGTTAGGTTTTAGGGTTAGGGTTAGTGTTAGGGTTAGGGTTAGGGTTATGGGATAGGGTTAGGTTAGGGTTAGGGTTAGGGCTTGGGTTCGGGTTAGGGTTAGGTTTCGGGTTAGGGTTAGGGTTAGGTTTAGGGTTAGGGTGAGGGTTCGGGTTAGGGTTAGGGTTAGGGTTCGGGTTAGGGTTAGGGTTCGGGTTAGGGTTAGGGTTAGGGTTAGGGGTTCGGGTTAGGGTTCGGGTTTGGGTTAGGGTTAGGGTTAGGGTTCGGGTTAGGGTTAGGGTTCGGGTTAGGTTTAGGGTTAGTGTTCGGGTTAGGGATCGGGTTAGGGTTAGGGTTCGGGTTCGGGTTAGGGTTAGGGTTAGGGTTAGGGTTCGGGTTAGGGTTAGGGTTCGTGTTCGGGCTAGGGTTCGGGTTAGGGTTAGGGGTTCGGATTAGGGTTCAGGTTATTGTTAGGGTTAGGTTTAGGGTACGGGTTAGGGTTAGGGTTAGGTATAGGGTCGGGTTAGGGTTAGGGTTCGGGTTCGGATTAGGGTTAGGTTTAGGGTTAGGGTTAGGGTTAGGGTTCAGGTTCGGGTTAGGGTTAGGGTTAGGGTTAGAGTTCGGGTTAGAGTTCGGGTTCGGGTTCGGGTTCGGGTTAGGTTTCGGGTTCGGGTTCGGGTTAGGTTTCGGGTTAGGGTTAGGGTTCGGGTTAGGGTTCGGGTTAGGGTTCGGGTTAGGGTTAGTGTTAGGGTTCGGGTTAGGGTTTGGGTTAGGTTTAGGGTTAGGGTTCGGCTTACGGTTAGTGTTCGAGTTAGGGTTAGGGTTAGGGTTCGGGTTAGGTTTAGGGTTAGGGTTCGGATTAGGTTTAGGGTTCGGATTAGGGTTAGGGTTAGGGGTAGGGTTAGGGTTAGGGTTAGGGTTCGGGTTAGGGTTAGGGTTAGGGTTCGGGTTAGGGTTAGGGTTCGGTTTAGGGTTATGATTAGGGTTCGGGTTCGGGTTCGGGTTAGTATTAGGGTTCGGGTTCGAGCTAGGGTTCGGGTTAGGGTTCGGGTTATGGTTAGGGTTAGGGTTAGGGTTCGGGTTCGGTGTTAGGGTTATTGTTAGGGTTCGGGTTAGGGTTCGGGTTAGGGTTAGGATTCGAGTAAGGGTTTAGTGTTCGGGTTCGGGTTAGGGTTAGGGTTACGGTTCGGGTTAGGGTTAGGTTTCGGGTTAGGGTTAGGGTTAGGTTTAGGGTTAGGTTTAGGGTTCCGGTTAGGGTTAGGGTTAGGGTTCGGGTTAGGGTTAGGGTTCGGGTTAGGGTTAGGGTTAGGGTTAGGGGTTCGGGTTAGGGTTCGGGTTAGGTTTAGGGTTAGGGTTAGGGTTCGGGTTAGGGTTAGGGTTCGGGTTAGGGTTAGGGTTAGGGATAGGGTTAGTGTTCGGGTTAGGGATCGGGTTAGGGTTAGGGTTCGGGTTCGGGTTAGGGTTAGGTTTAGGGTTAGGGTTAGGGTTAGGGTTCGGGTTAGGGTTAGGGTTCGTGTTCGGGCTAGGGTTCGGGTTAGGTTTAGGGTTCGTGTTAGGGTTAGAGTTCGGGTTAGGGTTCGGGTTCGGGTTAGGGTTAGGTTTAGGGTTCGGGTTGGGGTTAGGGTTTGGGTTCGGGTTCGGGTTCGGGTTAGGGTTAGGGTTCGGGTTCAGGTTCGGGTTAGGGTTCGGGTTCGGGTTCGGGTTAGGTTTCGGGTTCGGGTTCCGGTTAGGGTTCGGGTTAGGGTTAGGGTTCGGGTTATGGTTCGGGTTAGGGTTCGGGTTAGGGTTAGTGTTAGGGTTCGGGTTAGGGTTAGGGTTAGGGTTAGGGTTAGGGTTCGGTTTACGGTTAGTGTTCGGGTTAGGGTTAGGGTTAGGGTTCGGGTTAGGGTTAGGATTCGAGTAACGGTTTAGGGTTCGGGTTCGGGTTAGGGTTAGGGTTACGGTTCGGGTTAGGGTTAGTGTTAGTGTTCGGGTTAGGGTTCGGGTTAGGGTTCGGTTTAGAGTTAGGGTTAGGGTTCGAGTTAGGGTTAGCTTTCGGGTTAGGGTTAGGTTTAGTGTTAGGGTTAGGTTTAGGGTTAGGGTTCGGTTTAGTGTTCGGGTTAGGGTTCGGGTTAGGGTTAGGATTCGGGTTCGGGTTAGGGTTAGGGTTAGGGTTAGGGTTCGCGTTAGGGTTAGGGTTCGGGTTAGGTTTAGGGTTATGGTTTGGGTTCGGGGTAGGGTTAGGGTTCGTGTTCAGTTTAGGGTTCGGGTTCGGGTTCGGGTTAGGTTTAGGGTTAGGGTTAGGTTTAGGGTTAGGGTTCGAGTTAGGGTTAGGGTTAGGGTTAGTGTTCGGGTTAGGGTTAGGGTTCTGGTTAGAGTTACGGGTTAGGGTGAGGGTTAGGGTTAGGGTTCGGGTTAGGGTTAGGGTTAGGGTTCGGGTTAGGGTAAGGATTCGGGTTCGGGTTAGGGTTAGGGTTAGGTTTAGGTTTAGGGTTAGGGTTCGGGTTCGGGTTAGGGTTCGGGTTAGGGATACGGTTAGGGTTAGGGTTCGGGTTAGGGTTAGGGTTCGGGTTTGGGTTAGGGTTAGGTTTCGGGTTAGGGTTAGTGTTAGGGGTTAGGGTTAGTGTTAGGCTTAGGGTTCGGGTTAGGGTTAGGGTTACGGTTCGGGTTAGGGTTCGGGTAATGTTCGGGTTAGGGTTCGGGTTAGGGTTAGGTTTAGGGTTCGGTTTACGGTTAGGGTTCGGGTTAAGGTTAGGGTTAGGGTTCGGGTTAGGGTTAGGGTTAGGGTTCGAGTTAGGGTTAGGGTTAGGGTTAGGGTTCGGGTTCGGGGTTAGGGTTAGGATTCGGGTTAGGGTTAGGGTTAGGCTTCGGGTTAGTGTTCGGTTTAGTGTTCGGGTTAGGGTTCGGTTTAGGGTTCGGGTTAGGGTTAGTGTTCGGGTTAGGGTTCGGGTTAGGGTTAGGGTTCGGGTTAGGTTTAGGGTTAGGGTTAGGGGTACGGGTTAGGGTTCGGGTTAGGGTTAGGGTTAGGGTTAGGGTTCGGGTTAGGGTTAGGGTTCGGGTTAGGGTTAGGTTTAGGGTTAGGGTTCGTGTTAGGGATCGGGTTAGGTTTAGGGTTCGGTTTCGGGTTAGGGTTAGGGTTACGGTTAGGGTTAGGGTTAGGTTTCGGGTTCGGGTTAGGGTTCGGGTTCGGGTTCGGGCTAGGGTTCGGGTTAGGTTTACGGTTCGTGTTAGGGTTAGGGTTCGGTTTAGGGTTCGGGTTCGGTTTAGGGTTAGGGTTAGGGTTCAGGTTTGGGTTCGGGTTCGGGTTCGGGTTAGGGTTAGGGTTCAGGTTCGGGTTAAGGTTCGGGTTAGGGCTCGGGTTAGGGTTCGGGTTAGGGTTAGGGTTCGGGTTAGGGTTCGGATTAGGGTTAGGTTTCGGGTTAGGGTTAGGGTTAGTGTTAGGGGTTCGGATTAGGGTTCAGGTTATGGTTAGGGTTAGGTTTAGGGTACGGGTTAGGGTTAGGGTTCGGTATAGGTTCGGGTTAGGGTTAGGGTTCGGGTTCGGATTAGGGTTAGGTTTAGGGTTAGGGTTAGGTTTAGGGTTCAGGTTCGGGATA
This sequence comes from Urocyon cinereoargenteus, assembly GCA_032313775.1. NCBI lineage: Eukaryota > Metazoa > Chordata > Mammalia > Carnivora > Canidae > Urocyon > Urocyon cinereoargenteus. The sequence goes on from JAVLSZ010000033.1 coordinate 1,436,325, forward strand.
GGGTTAGGGTTAGGGTTAGAGTTCGGGTTAGAGTTCGGGTTCGGGTTCGGGTTCGGGTTAGGTTTCGGGTTCGGGTTCAGGTTAGGTTTCGGGTTAGGGTTAGGGTTCGGGTAGGGTTCGGGTTAGGGTTCGGGTTAGGGTTAGTGTTAGGGTTCGGGTTAGGGTATGGGTTAGGGTTAGGGTTAGGGTTCGGGTTAGGTTTAGGGTTAGGGTTCGGATTAGGTTTAGGGTTCGGATTAGGGTTAGGGTTAGGTTTCGGGTTAGGGTTAGGGTTAGGGTTAGGGTTCGGGTTAGGGTTAGGGTTAGGGTTAGGGTTCGGGTTAGGGTTAGGGTTCGGTTTAGGGTTATGGTTAGGGTTCGGGTTCGGGTTCGGTTTAGTATTAGGGTTCGGGTTCGAGTTAGGTTTCGGGTTAGGGTTCGGATTATGGTTAGGGTTAGGGTTAGGGTTCGGGTTCGGTGTTAGGGTTATTGTTAGGGTTCGGGTTAGGGTTCGGGTTAGGGTTAGGATTCGAGTAAGGGTTTAGTGTTCGGGTTCGGGTTAGGGTTAGGGTTACGGTTCGGGTTAGGGTTAGTGTTAGTGTTCGGGTTAGGGTTAGGGTTAGGGTTAGGGGTAGGCGTAGGGTTCGGGTTAGGGTTAGTGTTACGGTTCGGGTTAGGGTTCGGGTTAGGGTTCGGGTTAGGGTTAGGGTTAGGGTTCGGGTTAGGGTTAGCTTTTGGGTTAGGGTTAGGTTTAGTGTTAGGGTTAGGTTTATGGTTAGGGTTCGGTTTAGGGTTCGGGTTAGGGTTCGGGTTAGGGTTAGGGTTCGGGTTCGGGTTCGGGTTAGGGTTAGGTTTAGGGTTAGGGTTCGCGTTAGGGTTAGGTTTCGGGTTAGGGTTAGAGTTAGGTTTCAGTTTAGGGTTAGGGTTAGGGTTCGGTTTAGGGTTAGGGTTCGGGTTAGGGTTAGGGGTTAGGGTTAGGGTTAGGGTTAGGTTTATTGTTCGGGTTAGGGTTAGGGTTAGGTTTAGGGTTAGTGTTAGGTTTTAGGGTTAGGGTTAGTGTTAGGGTTAGGGTTAGGGTTATGGGTTAGGGTTAGGTTAGGGTTAGGGTTAGGGCTTGGGTTCGGGTTAGGGTTAGGTTTCGGGTTAGGGTTAGGGTTAGGTTTAGGGTTAGGGTTAGGGTTCGGGTTAGGGTTAGGTTTAGGGTTCGGGTTAGGGTTAGGGTTCGGGTTAGGATTAGGGTTAGGGTTAGGGGTTCGGGTTAGGGTTCGGGTTAGGGTTAGGGTTAGGGTTAGGGTTCGGTTTAGGGTTAGAGTTCGGGTTAGGGTTAGGGTTAGGGATAGGGTTAGTGTTCGGGTTAGGGATCGGGTTAGGGTTAGGGTTCGGGTTCGGGTTAGGGTTAGGGTTAGGGTTAGGGTTCGGGTTAGGGTTAGGGTTAGGGTTCGTGTTCGTGCTAGTGTTCGGGTTAGGTTTAGGGTTCGTGTTAGGGTTAGAGTTCGGGTTAGGGTTCGGGTTCGGGTTAGGGTTAGGTTTAGGGTTCGGGTTGGGGTTAGGGTTTGGGTTCGTGTTCGGGTTCGGGTTAGGGTTAGGGTTCGGGTTCGGGTTAAGGTTCGGGTTAGGGCTCTGGTTAGGGTTCGGGTTAGGGTTAGGGTTCGGATTAGGGTTCGGGTTAGGTTTAGGGTTCGGGTTAGGGTTAGTGTTAGGGGTTCGGATTAGGGTTCATGTTATGGTTAGGGTTAGGTTTAGGGTTAAGGTTCGGGTTTGGGTTCGGGTTCGGGTTAGGGTTAGGGTTAGGGTTCGGGTTAGGGTTAGGGTTCGGTTTAGGGTTAGGGTTAGGGTTAGTGTTCGGGTTAGGGATCGGGTTAGGGTTAGGGTTCGGGTTCGGGTTAGGGTTAGGGTTAGGGTTAGGGTTAGGGTTCGGGTTCGGATTAGGGCTGGTTTAGGGTTCGGGTTCGGGCTAGGGTTCGGGTTAGGTTTAGGGTTCGTGTTAGGGTTAGGGTTCGGGTTAGGGTTCGGGTTCGGGATAGGGTTAGGGTTAGGGTTCGGGTTAGGGTTCAGGTTTGGGTTCGGGTTCGGGTTCGGGTTAGGGTTAGGGTTCAGGTTCGGGTTAAGGTTCGGGTTAGGGCTCGGGTTAGGGTTCGGGTTAGGTTTAGGGTTCGGGTTAGGGTTCGGGTTAGGGTTAGGTTTCAGGTTAGGGTTAGGGTTAGTGTAGGGGTTCGGATTAGGGTTCAGGTTATGGTTAGGGTTAGTTTTAGGGTACGGGTTAGATTAGGGTTCGGTTTAGGGTCAGGTTAGGGTTAGGGTTCGGGTTCGGGTTAGGGTTAGGTTTAGGGTTAGGGTTAGGGTTAGGGTTCAGGTTCAGGTTAGGGTTAGGGTTAGGGTTAGGGTTCGGGTTGGGTTCGGGTTCGGGTTCGGGTTAGGTTTCGGGTTCGGGTTCCGGTTAGGGTTCGGGTTAGGGTTAGGGTTCGGGTTAGGGTTCGGGTTAGGGTTCGGGTTAGGGTTAGTGTTAGGTTTCGGGTTAGGGTTAGGGTTAGGGTTAGGGTTAGGGTTCGGTTTACGGTTAGTGTTCGGGTTAGGGTTAGGGTTAGGGTTCGGGTTAGAGTTAGGATTCGAGTAAGGGTTTAGGGTTCGGGTTCGGGTTAGGGTTAGGGTTACGGTTCGGGTTAGGGTTAGTGTTAGTGTTCGGGTTAGGGTTAGGGTTAGGGTTAGGGTTAGGTTTAGGGTTCGGGTTAGGGTTAGGGTTACGGTTCCGGTTAGGGTTCGGGTTAGGGTTCGGGTTAGGGTTAGGGTTCGAGTTATGGTTAGCTTTCGGGGTAGGGTTAGGTTAAGTGTTAGGGTTAGGTTTAGGGTTACGGTTCGGTTTAGGGTTCGGGTTAGGGTTCGGGTTAGGGTTAGGATTCGGGTTCGGGTTAGGGTTAGGGTTAGGGTTAGGGTTCGCGTTAGGGTTAGGGTTCGGGTTAGGTTTACGGTTATGGTTTGGGTTCGGGTTCGGGGTAGGGTTAGGGTTCGGGTTCAGGTTAGGGTTCGGGTTCGGGTTCGGGTTCGGTTTAGGTTTAGGGTTAGGGTTAGGTTTAGGGTTAGGGTTCGAGTTAGGGTTAGGGTTAGGGTTAGTGTTCGGGTTAGGGTTAGGGTTCTCGTTAGAGTTAGGGGTTAGGGTGAGGGTTAGGGTTAGGGTTAGGGTTCGGGTTAGGGTTAAGGTTAGGGTTCGGGTTAGGGTTAGGGTTCGGGTTCGGGTTAGAGTTAGGGTTAGGCTTAGGTTTAGGGTTAGGGTTCGGGTTCGGGTTAGGTTTCGGGTTAGGGTTAGGTTCGAGTTAGTGTTCGTGTTAGGGTTCGGGTTAGGGATAGGGTTAGGGTTAGGGTTCGGGTTAGTGTTAGGGTTCGGTTTGGGTTAGGGTTAGGTTTCGGGTTAGGGTTAGGGTAGTGGTTAGGGTTAGTGTTAGGCTTAGGGTTCGGGTTAGGGTTAGCGTTACGGTTCGGGTTAGGGTTCGGGTTAGGGTTCGGGTTAGGGTTCGGGTTAGGGTTAGGTTTAGGGTTCGGTTTACGGTTAGGGTTCGGGTTAAGGTTAGGGTTAGGGTTCGTGTTAGGGTTAGGGTTAGGGTTCGAGTTAGGGTTAGGGTTAGGGTTAGGGTTCGGGTTCGGGGTTAGGGTTAGGATTCGGATTAGGGTTAGGGTTAGGCTTCGGGTTAGGGTTCGGTTTAGG
>JAVLSZ010000033.1:2062500-2120000 GCA_032313775.1 Urocyon cinereoargenteus
GGTATTGGTTAGGGTTATTTTGAGCGTCAAGGTTAGGGTTAGGGTTAGGGTACGAGTTAGGGTTAGGTTTAGGGTACGGGTTAGGGTTAGGGTATTGGTACAGGTTAGGGTTACAGTACGGGTTAAGTTTAGGGTGAGGGTTAGGGTTAGGTTTAGAGTACGGTTAGGGTTAGGGTTAGAGTTAGAGTACGGGTTAGGGTTAGTGTTAGGGTTAGAGTTAGGGTACGGGTTAGGGTTAGGGTTAGAGTACGGGGTGGGTTAGTGTTAGGGTTAGGGTTAGGGTTAATGTACGGGTTAGGCTTAGCGTTAGGTTTAGGGTTAGGATACGGGTTAGGGTTAGGTTTAGTGTACGGGATAGGGTTAGCCTACGGGTTAAGTTTAGGGTTAGGGTTAGGTTTAGGTTACGAGTTAAGTTTAGGGTATTGGTTAGGGTTAGGTTTAGGGTTAGGGTTAGGGTTAGGGTTAGAGTTAGGGTTAGGGTTAGGGTTAGAGTACGGTTAGGGTTAGGGTTAGGGTTAGGATTAGAGTACAGGTTAGGGTTAGTGTTAGGGTTAGGGTTAGGGTTAGGGTTAGGTAAGGGTTATGGTTAGGGTTAGGGTAAGCTTTAGTTTTGAGTGCGGTTAGGGTTAGGGTTAGTGTTAGGGTTAGCGCTCGGGAATGGGTTAGTGTTACTGTTAGGGTTTGGGTACGGGTTAGTTTAGGGTTAGGTTACGGGATAGGGTTGGGTACGGGTTAGGTCAAGGTTTAGGTTTAGGTTTAGGGTACAGGTTATGGTTAGGGTTTGGATTAGGTTTAGGTTTATGGTATGGGTTAGGCTTATGGTGCGGGTTAGGGCTAGCGTCAGGGTTAGGGTTAGGGTTAGGGTTAGGGTTAGTTTTAGGGTACAGGTTAGGTTAGGTTATGGGTTAGGGTTAGTGTTAGGGTCAGGGTTAGGGATAGTGTACGAGTTAGGGTTAGGGTTAGTGTATGGGTTAGTGTTAGGGTTATGTTACCGGTTAGGTTTACAGTACGGTTTAGGGTTAGAGTGAGGGTTAGGGTTAGGGTTAGAGTACGGTTAGTGTTAGGGTTAGTGTTAGGTTTAGGGTTAGGTTTAGAGTACGGGTTGGGTTAGTGTTAGGGTTCGGGAAAGGGTTAGGGATAGGGTTATGGTACGGGTTAGGCTTAGGTTTAGGGTTAGGTTTAGAGTACGAGTAGGGTTATTGTAGGGTTAGGGTTGGGGTTAATGTACGGGTTAGTTTTAGGGTTAGGTTTAGTGTTAGTTTACGGGTTAGGGTATGGTTTAGGGCACGGGATAGGGTTAGCGTACAGGTTAATTTTAGTGTTATGGTTAGGTTTAGGTTACGGGTTACGGTTAGGGTACGGGTTATGGTTAGATTTAAGGTGCGGGTTAAGGTTAGGGTTAGGTTTAGTGTACGGGTTAGGGTTAGGTTTTGGGTCAAGGTTAGGGTTAGGGTTAGTGTTAGGGTATGGGTTAGGCTTAGGTTTGGGATTAGGGTACGGGTTAGTTTTAGGGTTAGGGTACGGGTTAGGGTTAGGGTTAAAGTTAGGGTTAGGGTTAGGGTTAGGTTACGGTTAAGGGTTATGGTTAGGGTTAGGCTTAGGGTTAGGGTTAGGGTTAAGTTTAGGGTGCAGTTTAGGGTTAGGGTTAGGGTTAGGGTTAGTGTTAGCATACGGGTTTGGGTTAGTGTTAGGGTACGGTTTAGGTTTACCTTTGGGTACGGGTTAGGGTAAGGGTTAGGGTTAGGTTTAGGGGTAGGGTTAGAGTTAGTGTTAGCCTACGGGATAGGGTTAATGTACAGGTTAGGGTTATGTTTAGGGTTAGGGTTAGAGTTAGGGTTATAGTATGGGTTAGGGTTAGAGTTAAGGTTAGGTTTAGGGTTAGAGTACGAGTTAGGGTGAGTGTTAGGGTTAGGGTTAGTGTTAGAGTATGGGTTAGGGTTAGAGTTCAGTTTAGGGTTAGGTTGAGGGTTAGGGTTAGGTTTAGAGTACAGGTAGGGTTAGCGTACGGTTAGGGTTAGGGTAGGGTTAGGGTTAGGGTACGGGTTAGGGTTAGGTTTTGGGTCAGGGTTAGGGTTAGGGATAGGATTATGGTACGAGTTAGGGTTAGTGTTTGGGTTAGGGTACGGGTTAGTTTTAAGGTTAGGGTACGGGTTAGGATTACAGTTAATGTTAGTGTTAGTGTTAGGGTATGGGTTAACGTTAGGGTACGGGTAAGGGTTATGTTTAGGGTTAGGGTTAGGTATAGGTTTAGGGTGCGGGTTAGGCTTAGTGCTAGGGTTAGGGTTAGCGCTAAGGTATGGGTTAGGGTTAGGTTTTGTGTACGGGTTAGGGTTAGGGTTTGCGTACAGGATAGGGTGGGGTACGGGTTAGGCCAAGGGTTATGGTTAGGTTTAGGGTACGGGTTAGGGTTAGGGTTAGGTTTAGGGTATGGGTTAGTTTTAGGGTACGGGTTAGGGTTAGGGTTAGGGTCAGTTTTACTGTTAGGGATAGGGTACGAGTTAGGCTTAGGGTTAGGTTTAGCGTACGGTTCAGGTTTAGTGTTAGGGTTAGGGTTAGAATACGGGGTAGGGTAAGTGTTAGGTTTAGGGTTGGGGTTAAAGTACAGGTTAGGCTTAGGGGTGGGTTAGGGTTAGGATACGGTTTAGGGTTAGGTTTAGGGCACGGGGTCGGGTTAGCGAACGGTTTAATTTTAGGGTTAGGGTTTGGTGTAGGTTACGGTTTAGGGTTAGGGTACGTGTTAGGGTTAGGTTTAGGGTGCGGGTTGGGTTAGGGTTAGGGTTAGTGTAAGGGTTAGGGTTAGGTTTAGGGTCAGGGTTAGGGTTAGGGTTAGTGTTAGGGTACAGGTTAGGGTTAGGGTTGGGGTTAGGGTACGGGTTAGGTTAGGGTAGGTTACGGATTAGGGTTATGGTTAAGGTTAGGGTTAGGGCTAGGTTAGGGGTTAGGGTTAGGTTACGGTTAAGGGTTATGGTTTGGGTTAGGGTTAGGGTTAAGTTTAGTGTGCGGGTTAGGGTTAGGGTTAGGGTTACGGTTAGGGTTAGAGTACGGATTTGTGTTAGTGTTAGGGTATGGGTTAGGTTTACCGTTTGGGTACGGTTTCGGGTAAGGGTTACGGTTAAGCTTAGGTTTAGCAGTTAGGGTTAGAGTTAGGAATAGGCTACGGGTAGAGTTAGGGTACGGGTTAGGTTTAGGGTTAAGGTTCAGTTAGGGTTAGTGTACGGGTTAGGGTTACGGTTAGTGTTAGGGACACGGTACGGTTTAGGGTTAAGGTTAGGTTACGGGATAGGGTTAGTGTACGTGTTAGGTCTAGGGTTAGGGTTAGGTTTAGTGTGTGGTTTAGGGTTAGGTTTAGGGTTAGGATACGCGTTAGGTTTAGGGTTTGGATACGGGCTAGGGTTACGTTTAGGGTTAGGGTATGGGTTAGGTTTAGGGTTAGGGTTCGGGTACGGTTTAGGGTTAGGGTACGGGATAGGGTTAGTGTTAGGGTCAGTGTTAGGGTTAGGTTTAGGGACCGGGTTAGGTTAGGGTTAGGGTTAGGTTTAGCGCTAGGGTATGGGTTAGGGATACTGTTAGGGTTTGGGTACGGGTTAGGGTTAGGGTACGGGATAGGTTTGGGTATGGTTTAGGTCAAGGGTCAGGGTTAGGTTTAGGGTACGGATTAGGGTTAGGGTTAGGTTTAGGGTTAGGGTAAGGTTATGGGTTAGGTTTAGGGTACGGATTAGGGTTAGTGTTATGGTTCGGGTTAGTGTTAGTCTACAGGTTAGCGTTAGCGTTAGGGTTAGGGTTAGTGTTAGGTTTACGGTACGGGTTAGGGTTTAGGTTACGGTACAGGATAGGTTTAGTGTAAGTGTTAGGTCTAGGTTTAGGGTTAGTTTTAGTGTGCGGGTTAGGGATAGGGTTAGGGTACGTGTTAGGGTTAGTGTTTGGGTACTGGTTAGGGTTACGTTTAGGGTTAGGGTACGGGTTAGGGATAGTGTTAGGTTTAGGGTTAGTGTTAGGGTACGGGTGAGGGTTAGAGTACGGGTTAGGGTTACGTTTAGGGTTAGGGTTAGGGTTAGAGTACAAGTTAGGGTTAGTGTTAGGGTTAGGGTTAGGTTTAGGGTACGGGTTAGGGTTGGGTTTAGGGTGCGGGTTGGGTTAGGGTTAGGGTTAGTGTAAGGGTTAGGGTTAGGTTTAGGGTCAGGGTTAGGGTTAGGGTTAGTGTTAGGTTACGGGTTAGGGTTAGGATTGGGGTTAGGGTACGGGTTAGGGTTAGGGTTGGGGTTAGGGTACGGGTTAGGTTTAGGGTTAGGGTTCGGGTACGGTTTAGGGTTAGGTACGGGATAGGGCTAGTGTTAGGGTCAGGGTTAGGGTTAGGTTTAGGGTCCGGGTTAGGGTTAGGGTTAGCGCTAGGTTATGGGTTAGGGTTACTGTTAGGGTTTGGGTATGGGTTAGGGTTAGGTTTAGGGTACGGGTTAGGTTTGGGTATGGGTTAGGTCAAGGGTTAGGGTTAGGTTTAGGGTACGAGTTAGGGTTAGGGTTAGGTTTAGGGTTAGGGTTAGGGTATGGGTTATGCTTAGGGTACGGGTTAGGGTTAGGGTTAGGGTCAGGGTTATGGTTAGGTTTAGGGTACGAGTTAGTGTTAGGGTTAGGTTTAGTTTATGTTTTGGGTTAGGGTTAAAGTACGGGTGAGGTTTAGGGTACGGGTTAGGGTTAGGTTTAGGGTCAGGGTTAGTGTTAGGGTTAGGGTACGAGTTAGGGTTAGGGTTAGGGTACGGGTTAGGTTTAGGGTTATGGTACGGTTTAGGGTTACAGTAAGGGGTAGGGTTAGGGTGAGATTAGGGTTAGTGTTAGAGTATGGTTAGGGTTAGGGTTAGGGTTAGGGTTAGCGCTAGGGTATGGGTTAGGGTTACTGTTAGTGGTTGGGTACGGTTAGTGTTAGGGTTAGGGTACGGGATAGGTTTGTGTACGGGTTAGTTCAAGGGTTAGGGTTAGGTTTAGTTTACGGGTTAGGGTTACGGTTAGGTTTAGGGTTAGGTTTAGGGTATGGGTTATGCTTAGGATACGGGTTAGGGTTAGGGTTAGGGTCAGGGTTAGGTTTAGGTTTAGGGTACGAGTTAGTGTTAGGCGTGGTTTAGTGTACGGGTTAGGGTTAGGGTTAGGGTTAAAGTACGGGTTAGGTTTAGGGTACGGGTTAGGGTTAGGTTTAGGGTCAGTGTTAGGGTTAGGGTTAGGGTACGAATTAGGGTTAGGGTTAGGGTATGGGTTAGCGTTAAGGTTATGGTACGGGTTAGGGTTACAGTACGGGTTAGGGTTAGGGTGAGGGTTACGGTTAGGGTTAGAGTATGGTTAGGGTTAGTGTTAGAGTACAGGTTAGGTTTAGTGTTAGGGTACGGGTTAGTGTTAGGGTTAGGATTAATGATCGGGTTAGGCTAAGGTTTAGGTTTAGGGTTAGGATACGGGTTAGGGTTAGGTTTAGGGTAAGGGATAGGGTTAGCATACGGGTTAAGTTTAGGGTTAGGGTTAGGTTTAGGTTACGGGTTAGGGTTAGGGTACGGGTTAGGGTTAGGTTTAGGGTGCGGGTTAGGGTTAGGGTTAGGGTTAGGGTTAGTGTAAGGGTTAGGGTTAGGTTTAGGGTCAGGGTTAGCGTTAGGTTTAGTGTTAGGGTACGGATTAGGGTTAGGGTTGAGGTTAGGGTTTGGGTTAGTTTTAGAGTTAGTGTACGGTTTAGGGTTATGGTTAAGTTTAGAGTTAGGGTTAGGGTATGTGTTAGGGTTAGGTTACGGTTAAGGGTTATATTTTGGGTTAGGGTTAGGGTTAAGTTGAGGGTGCGTGTTAGGTTTAGGGTTAGGGTTACGGTTAGGGTTAGAGTACAGATTTGGGTTAGTGTTAGGGTACGGGTTAGGTTTACCCTTTGGGTACGGGTTCGGGTAAGGGTTACGGTTAGGCTTAGGTTTAGGGGTTAGGGTTAGAGTTAGGAATAGGCTACGGATAGGGTTAGGGTACGGGTTAGGGTTAAGGTTAAGGTTCAGTTAGGGTTAGGTTACGGGTTAGGGTTAGGTTTAGGTGCGGGTTAGGCATAGGGTATGGGTTAGGGTTAGGTTTAGGGTCAGGGTTAGGTTTAGGGATAGGGTTATGGTACGGGTTAGAGTTAGGGTTGGGGTTATGGTACGGGTTAGTTTTAGGGTTAGGGTACGGGTTAGGGTTACGGTTAAGGTTAGGGTTAGTGTTAGGTTTTGGGTTAGGGTTAGAGTACGGTTCAGGGTTATGGTTAAGGTTACGGTTAGGTTTAGGTTTAGGGTGCGGGTTAGGCTTAGGGTTAGGTTTAGGTTTAGCGCTAGGGTATGGGTTAGGGTTACTCTTAGGGTTTGGGTACGGGTTAGGGTTAGAGTTAGGATACGGGATAGGGTTGGGTACGGGTTAGGACAAGGGTTAGGGTTAGGTTTAGGGTACGGGATAGGGTTAGGGTTAGGTTTAGGTTTAGGGTTAGGGCATGGGTTAGGTTTAGGGTACGGGTTAGGGTTAGGGTTAGGGTCAGGGTTAGGGTTAGGTTTAGGGAACGAGGTAGGGTTAGAGTGAGGTTTAGGGTACGGGTTCGGGTTACCGTTAGTGTTAGGGTTAAGGTTTGAGTACGGGGTAGTGTTAGTGTTAGGGTTAGGTTTATGGTTAGGGTATGGGTTAGGGTTAGGTTTAGAGTACGGGATAGGGTTAGGGTTAGGGTTAGATTACGGATAGGGTTAGGGTTAGGGTACGGGTTAGGGTACGGGTTAGGGTTAGGGTAAGGTTATGGGTTAGGGTCAGTGTTAGGGTTAGGGTATGAGTTAGGGTTAGTGTTAGGTATGGTTAAGGGTTATGGTTAGGGTTAGGGTTAGGGTTAAGTTTAGGGTGCTGTTTAGGTTAGGGTTAGGGTTAGGGTTACGGTTAGAGTACTGGTTTGGGTTAGTGTTAGGGTACCGGTTACTTTTACCGTTTGGGTACGGGTTAGGGTAAGGGTTAGGGTTAGGGTTAGCGTTAGGGGTTAGGGTTAGAGTTAGTGTTAGGCTACGGGTAAGGGTTAGAGTATGGGTTAGTGTTAAGTTTAGGGTTAGGGTTAGGTTTAGGGTTATAGTATGTGTTAGGGTTAGATTTAGGGTTAGGTTTAGGGTTAGAGTAGGGGTTAGGGATAATGTTAGGGTTAGGGTTAGTGTTAGGGAACGGGTTAGGGTTAGAGTACGGGTTAGGGTTACATTTAGTTTTAGGGTTAGTGTTAGAGTACGGGTTAGGGTTAGTGTTAGGTTTAGGGTTAGGGTTAAGGTTAGAGTACGGATAGGGTTAGGGTTAGGGTTAGGTTTAGGGTAAAGGTTAGGGTTAGGTTTAGGGTACGGGATAGGGTTAGCGTACAGGTTAAGTTTCGGGTTAGGGTTAGGTTTAGGTTACGGGTTAGGGTTAGGGTACAGGTTAGGGTTAGGGTTGGGGTGAGGGTACGGGTTAGTTTTAGGGTTAGTGTACGGGTCAGGGTTTCAGTTAAGTATAGGGTTATGGTTAGGGTTATGATACGGGTTAGGTTTACATTACGGGTTAGGGTTAGGGTGAGGGTTAGGTTTAGGGTTAGAGTACGGTTAGGGTTAGGGTTAGGGTTAGGGTTAGGGTAAGGGTTAGGGTTTGGGTTAGGGTTAGTGTTAGGGTTAGGGTTAGGGTTAGGATAGGGTACGGGTTAGGGTTAGGGTTTGTGTTAGGGTTAGAGTACGGGTTAGGGTTAGTGTTAGGGTTAGGGTTAGGGTAGGGTACGGGTTAGTGTTAGGGTTTGTGTTAGGGTTAGAGTACAGGGTAGGGTTAGTGTTAGGGTTAGGGTTAGGGTTAGGGTTAGGGTACGGGTTAGGGTTAGAGTTAGGGTTAGGGTTAGAGTAAAGGGTAGGGTTAGTGTTAGTGTTAGGGTTAGGGTTAATGTACGGGTTAGGCTTAGGTTTAGGTTTAGGGTTAGGTTACGTGTTAGGGTTAGGTTAAGGGTACGGGATTGGGTTAGTGTACGGGTTAAGTTTTGGATTAGGGTTAGGCTTAGGTTATGGGTTAGGGTTAGGTTTAGGTGTGGGTTAGGTTTAGGATTAGGGTTAGGGTACGGGTTAGGGTTAGGGTTGGGGTTAGGGTACGGGTTAATTTTAGGTTTAGGGTACTGGTCAGGGTTACGGTTAAGTTTAGGGTTAGGGTTAGGGTATGGTTTAGGTTTAGGGTACGCGTAATGGTTAGAGTTAGGGTTAGGGTTAGGGTTAGCGCTAGGGTATGGTTTAGGGATACTGTTAGGGTTTGGGTACGGGTTAGGGTTAGGGTTAGGTTACGGGATAGGTTTGGGTACGGGTTAGGTCAAGGGTTAGGGTTAGGTTTAGGGTACTGGTTAAGGTTAGGGTTAGGTTTAGGGTTAGGGTTAGGGTATGGGTTATGCTTAGGGTATGGGTTAGGGTTAGGTTTAGGGTCAGGGTTAGGGTTAGGGTTAGGGTACAACTTAGTGTTAGGGTTAAGTTTAGTGTACGGTTTAGGGTTAGCGTTAGTGTTAAAGTACGGGTTAGGTTTAGGGTACGGGTTATGGTTAGGTTTAGGTTCAGGATTAGGGTTAGGGTTAGGGTACGAGTTAGGGTTAGGGTTAGGGTATGGTTTAGGGTTAGGGTTATGGTACGGGTTAGGTTTACAGTACAGTTTAGGGTTAGGGTGAGGGTTAGGTAGGGTTAGAGTATGGTTAGTGTTAGGGTTAGAGTTAGAATACGGGTTAGGGTTAGTGTAAGGGTTAGGGTTAGGGTTAGGGTTAGGGTTAGTTTTAGGGTTACGGTACGGGTTAGAGTTAAGGTTACGGTAAGGGATAGGGTTAGTGTACGTGTTACGTGTAGGGTTAGGTTTAGGTTTAGTGTGCGGGTTAGGTTTAGGGTTAGGGTACGTGTTAGGGTTAGGGTTTGGGTACGGATTAGGGTTACGTTTAGGGTTAGGGTAAGGGTTAGGTTTAGGGTTAGGGTAACGGTTAGCGTTAGGGTACGGGTTAGGGTTAGATTACAGGTTAGGGTTAGGTTTAGGGTTAGGTTTAGTGTTAGAGTATGGGTTAGGGTTACTGTTAGGGTTAGGGTTAGTGTACAGATATTGTTAGGGTTAGGGTTAGGGTTAGTGTACGGGTTAGGGTTAGGTTTAGGGTACGGGATAGGTTTAGTGTTCAGGTTAAGTTTAGGGTTAGGGTTAGGTTTAGGTTACGGGTTACGTTTAGGGTATGGGTTAGGGTTAGTTTTAGGTGCGGGTTAAGGTTAGGGTTGGGGTTAGGGTACGGTTTAGTTTTAGCGTTAGGGTATGGGTTAGGGTTACAGTTAAGGTTAGGGTTAGTGTTAGGGTATGGGTTAGGGTTAGGGTACGGGTAAGGGTTATGGTTAGGGTTAGGGTTAGGTTTAGGTTTAGGGTGCGGGTAAGATTTAGGTCTAGGTTTAGGGTTAGCGCTAGGGAATGGGTTAGGGTTACTGTTAGGGTTTGGGTACGGATTAGGGTTAGGGTTAGGGTACGAGATAGCATTGGGTATGGGTTAGGTCAAGGGTTAGGGTTAGGTTTAGGGTAGGGTTAGGGTTAGGGTTAGGTTTAGGATTATGTTTAGGGTATGGGTTAGGTTTAGGGTACGGGTTAGGGTTAGGGTCAGGGTTAGGGTTAGGTTTAGGGTATGCTTAGGGTTAGGTTTAGGGTTAGGGTACGGGTTAGGTTTAGGGTACGGGTGAGGGTTAAGGTCAGGTTTAGTGTTAGGCTATGAGTTAGGGTTAGGGTTAGGGTACGGGTTAGAGTTAGGGTTATGTTACGGGTTAGGGTTACAGTACGGTTTAGGTTTAGGGTGAGGGTTAGGGTTAGGGTTAGAGTACAGTTAAGGTAAGGGTTAGGGTTATGGTAGAGTAAGGGTTAGGGTTAGTGTTAGGGTTAGAGAAAGGTTTAGGGTTAGGGTTAGGGTACGGGTTAGGTTTAGGTTTAGGGTTAGATTACGAGGTAGGTTTAGTGTTAGGATTAGGGTTAGGTTAATGTACGGGTTAGGCTTAGGGTTAGGTTTAGGGTTAGGTTACGGGTTAGGGTTAGGTTTAGGGTATGGGATAGGGTTAGGGTTATTGTTCGGGTTAGGGTTACAGTACGGTTAGGGTTATGGTGAGGGTTAGTTTTAGGGTTAGAATACGGTTAGGGTTAGGGTTAGGGTTAGGGTTAGAGAACGGGTTAGGGTTAGTGTTAGGGTTAGGGTTAGGGTTAGGGTTAGGGTTAGGGTACGGGTCAGGGTTAGGGTTTGTGTTAGGTTTAGAGTACGGGGTAGGGTTAGTTAGGGTTAGGTTTAGGGTTAGGGTACGGGTTAGGGTTAGGGTTAGGGTCCGGTTTAGGGTTAGTGTTAGGGTACGAGTTAGGGTTAGGGTGAGGTTTAGGGTACGAGTTAGTGTACAGTTAGGGTAAGGTTTAGGGTTAGGGTTAGAGTACGGGATAGGGTTAGTGTTAGTGTTAGGGTTAGGGTACGGGTAGGGGTTAGTGTTAGGGTTATGGTTAGGTTTATAGTACAGGGTAGGGTTAGTGTTAGGGTTAGGGTTAGGGTTAGGATTAGGGTATCGGTTAGGCTTAGGGTACGGGTTAGGTTTAGGGTTAGGGTCAGGTTTAGGGTTAGGGTTAGTATTAGGCTACGGGTTAGGGTTAGGTTTACAGTACGGGTTAGGGTTAGGGTTAGGGTATGGGTTAGGTTTAGGGTATGGGTTAGGGTTAGGGTTAGGGTCAGGGTTAGGGTTAGGTTTAGGGTACGAAATAGGGTTAGGGTGAGTGTACTGGTTAGGGTTAGGTTTATGGTACAGGGTAGGTTTACAGGACGGGTTAGGTTTAGTGTGAGGTTTAGGGTTAGGGTTAGAATACGGTTAGGGTTAGGGTTAGGGTTAGGGTTAGGGTTAGAGTACAGGTTAGGGTTAGTGTTAGGGTTAGGGTTAGGGTTAGGTTTAGGGTTAGGGTACGGGTTAGGGTTAGGGTTAGAGTACGGGGTAGGGTTAGTGTTAGGGTTAGGGTTAGGGTTAGGTTTAGGGTTAGGGTACGGGTTAGGGTAGGGTTACGGTTAGTGTTAGAGTACGGGTAGGGTTAGAGTTAGGGTTAGGGTTAGGGTTAGAGTACGGGTTTGGTTAGTGTTAGGGTACAAGATAGGTTTACCGTTTGGGTATGGGTAAGGGTAAGGGTTAGGGTTAGTGTTAGGGTACGTGTTAGGGTTAGTGTTTGGGGACGGGTTAGGGTTACGTTTAGGGTTAGGGTACGGGTTAGGGATAGTGTTAGGTTTAGGGTTAGTGTTAGGGTCCGGGTTAGGGTTAGAGTACGGGTTAGGGTTAGGTTTAGGTTTAGGGTTAGGGTTAGAGTACCGGTTAGGGTTAGTGTTTGTGTTAGGTTTAGGGTTAGTACGGATCGTGTTAGGGTTAGGGTTAGGGTTAGGGAACGGGTTAGGGTTAGGTTTAGGGTACGGGATAGGTTTAGTGTACGGGTTAAGTTTAGGGTTAGGGTTAGGTTTAGGTTATGGGTTAGGGTTAGGGTACGGTTTAGGGTTAGGTTTAGGTTCGCGTTAGGGTTAGGGTACGGGTTAGGGTCAGGTTTAGGTGAGGGTTAGGGTTTGGGTTAGGATTAGGGTACGGGTTAGGGTTAGGTTTAGGGTCAGGGTTAGGGTTAGGGAACGATTTAGGGTTAGGGTTAGGGTACGGGTTAGGGTTTGGTTATGGTACGGGTTAGTGTTACAGTATGGGTTAGTGTTAGTGTGAGGGTTAGGGTTAGGGTTAGAATACGGTTGTGGTTAGGGTTAAGGTTAGGGTTACAGTACGGGTTAGGGTTAGTTTTAGGATTAGGGTTAGGGTTAGGGTTAGGGTTAGTGTACGGGTTAGGGTTAGGGTTTGTGTTAGAGTACGGTGTAGGGTTAGTGTTAGGGTAAGGGTTAGGGTTAGAGTACGGGTTTGGGTTAGTCTTAGGGTACGGGTTAGTTTTACAATTTGGGTACAGGTTAGGGAAAGTGTTAGGGTTAGGTTTAGGGTCAGGGTACATGTTAGGGTTAGGGTTTGGGTACGGGTTAGAGTTACATTTAGGGTTAAAGTACGGGTTAGGTTTAGGGTTAGGGTAAGGGTTAGTGTTAAGGTACGGGAGAGGGTTAGAGTACGGGTTAAGTTAGGTTTAGGGTTAGGGTTAGGGTTAAAATACGGGTTAGAGTTTGTGTTAGGTTTAGGTTTAGGGTTAGTGTACAGATAGGGTTAGGGTTAGGGTTAGGGTACGGGATAGGGTTAGTGTACGGGTTAAGTTTACGGTTAGGGTTTCGTTTAGGTTATGGGTTAGAGTTAGGGTAAGAGGTAGGGTTAGGTTTAGGTGCGGGTTATGGTTAGGGTACGGGTTAGGGTTAGGTTTAGGGTCAGTGTTAGGGTTAGGGATAGGGTTATGGCATTTTTTAGGGTTAGGGTTGGGGTTAGGGTACGGGTTAGTGTTAGGGTTAGGTTACGGGTTAGGGTTACGGTTAAGTTTAGGGTTAGTGTTAGGTTATGGGTTAGGGTTAGGGTACGGGTAAGGTTCATGGTTAGGTTTAGGTTTAGGGTGTGGGTTAGTCTTAAGGTTAGGGTTAGGGTTAGCTCTAGGGTATGGGTTAGGGTTACTGTTAGGGTTTGGGTACGGGTTAGGGTTAGGGTTAGGGTACGGGATAAGTTTGGGTACGGGTTAGGTCAAGGGTTAGGGTTAGGTTTAGGGTACGGGATAGGGTTAGGGTTAGGTTTATGGTTAGGGTTAGTGTATGGGTTAGTTTTAGGGTACGGGTTAGGTTTAGGGTCAGGTTTAGGGTTAGTGTTAGGGTACGAGTTAGGGTTAGGGATAGGTTAAGGGTACGGGTTAGGGTTAGGGTTAGGTTTAGAGTGCGGGGTAGGGTTAGTGTTAGGGTTAGGGTAAGGGTTAATGTACGGGTTAGGCTTAGGGTTAGGTTAGGGGTAGGATACGGGTTAGGGTTAGGTTTAGGGTATGGGATAGGGTTAGCGACCGGGTTAAGTATAGGATTAGGTTTCGGTTTAGGTTACGGTTTAGGGTGAGGGTACGGGTTAGGGTTAGTTTTAGGGTGTGGGTTGGGTTCAGGTTAGGGTTAGTGTAAGGGTTAGGGTTAGGTTTAGCGTCAGGGTTAGGGTTAGGTTTAGTGTTAGGGTACGGGTTAGCGTTAGGGTAGGGTTTAGGGTATGGGTTAGTTTTAGGGTTTGGGTACGGATTAGGGTTATGGTTAAGGTTAGGGTTAGGGTTAGGTTATGGGTTAGGGTTAGGTTACGGTTAAGGGTTATGGTTTGGGTTAGGGTTAGGGTTATGTTTAGGGTGCGGGTTTGGGTTAGGTTTAGGGTACGGGATAGGGTTAGTGTACGGGTTAAGTATAGGGTTAGGGTTAGGTTGAGGTGATGGGTTAGGGTTAGGGTACGGGTTAGGGTTAGGTTTAGGTGCACGTTAGGGTTAGGGTATTGGTTTAGGTCAGGTTCAGGTGAGGATTAGCGTATGTGTTAGGATTAGGGTACGGGTTAGGGTTAGGTTTAGGGTCAGGGTTAGGGTTAGGGTTAGGGTACGAATTAGGGTTAGGGTTAGGGTACGGGTTTGGGTTAGGGTTATGGTACGGGTTAGGGTTAGAGTACGGGTTAGGTTTAGGGTGAGGGTTAGGTTTAGGATTAGAGTACGGTTAGGGTTAGGGTTAGGGTTAGGTTTAGGTTTAGGGTACGGGTTAGGGTTAGGGTTAGTGTTAGAGTACTGGTTAGGGTTAGTGTTAGTGTTAGGGTTAGGGTTAATGTACGGGTTAGGCTTAGGGTTATGTTTAGGGTTAGGATACGGGTTATGTTTAGGTTTAGGGTACAGGATATGGTTTGCATACGGGTTAAGTTTAGGGTTAGGTTTAGTTTTAGGTTACGGGTTAGGGTTAGGGTTCAGGTTGGGGTTAGGTTTAGGGTGTGGGTTAGGGCTAGGGTTAGTGTAAGTGTTAGGGTTAGGTTTAGGGTCTGGGTTAGGTTTAGGGTTAGTGTTAGGGTATGGGTTAGGGTTGCGGTTAGGGTACGGGTTAGTTTTAGGTTTAGGGTACAGGTAGGGATTATGGTTAAGTTTAGGGTTAGGGTATGGGTTAGGGTTAAGTTACAGTTAAGGGTTATGGTTTGGGTTAGGGTTAGGGTTAAGAGTAGGTTTTGAGTTAGGTTAGGGTTAGGGTTAGGGTACAGGTTAGGTTTAGGGTACGGGTTAGGGTTAGGGTTAGGGTCAGGGTTAGGCTTAGGGTTAGGGTACGAATTAGGGTTAGGGTTAGAATACGCATTAGGTTTAGGGTTATGGTACGGGTAAGGGTTACAGTACGGGTTCGAGTTAGGGTGAGGGTTAGGGTTAGGGTTAGGTTACGGTTAGGGATAGGGTTAGGGTTAGAGTACGGGTTAGGGTTAGTGTTAGGGTTAGGGTTAGGGTTAGGGTTAGGTTTAGTGTACGGGTACGGGATAGGGTTAGGGTTAGGGTTAGAGTACGGGGTAGGTTTAGTGTTAGTGTTAGGGTTAGGGTTAGGTTATGGGTTAGGCTTAGGTTACGTGTTAGAGTTAGGGTTAGGGTCAGGTTTAGGGTAGGTTTAGGGTTAGGGTACGGGTTAGTGTTAGGTTTAGGGTACGGGTTAGGGTTAGGTTTAGGGTTAGGGTACATATTAGGTTTAGGTTACGGGATAGGGTTAGGGTTAGGTTTAGTGTTAGGCTTATTGTTAGCGTTATGGTACGGGTTAGGTTTAAGGTTCCGTTATGGGATAGGGTTAGTGTACGTGTTAGGCCTAGTGTTAGGGTTAGGTTTAGTGTGCGTGTTAGGGTTAGGGTTAGGGTTAGAGTACGGGTTTGGGTTAGAGTTAGGGTACGGGTTAGGTTTACCGTTTGGGTACGGCTTAGGGTAAGGGTTAGGGTTAGGTTTAGGGTTAGGGGTTAGCGTTAGAGTTATGTTTGGGCTACGGGTAGGGTTAGGGTACGAGTTAGGGTTTGGGTTAGGGTTAGTGTACGGGTTAGGGTTAGGTTTAGGTTTAGGGTTAGGCTTATTTTTAGGGTTACGGTACGGGTTAGTTTTAAGGATCCAGTACGGGATAGGTTTAGTGTACGTGTTAGGTCTAGAGTTAGGGTTAGGTTTATTATGCGGGTTAGCGTTAACGTTAGGGTTAGGGTACGTGTTAGGGTTAGGGTTTGGGTACTGGTTAGGGTTACGTTTAGAGTTAGGGTACGTGTTAGGTTTAGGGTTAGGGTAAGGGTTAATGTTAGGGTACGGGTTAGGGTTAGAGTATGGGTTAGGGTTAGGTTTAGGGTTAGGGTTAGGGTTAGAGTACGGGTTAGGGTTAGTGTTAGGGTTAGCGTTAGGTTTAGTGTACGGATAGGGTTAGGGTTAGGGTACGGGTTAGGGTACGGGTTAGGGTTAGGTTTAGGGTACGGGATAAAGTTAGTGTACGGGTTAAATTTAGGGTTAGGGTTAGGTTTAGGTTATGGATTAGTGTTAGGGTACGGGATAGGGTTAGGTTTAGGGTACGGGTTAGGGTTAGGGTTAGGGTATGGGTTAGGTTTAGGGTACGGGTTAGGTTTAGGGTTAGGGTCAGGGTTAGGGTTAGGTTTAGGGTACGAAATAGGGTTAGGGTGAGTGTACTGGTTAGGGTTAGGTTTATGGTACGGGGTAGGTTTACAGTACGGGTTAGGGTTAGTGTGAGGTTTAGGGTTAGGGTTAGAATACGGTTAGGGTTAGGGTTATGGTTAGGGTTAGAGTACAGGTTAGGGTTAGTGTTAGGGTTAGGGTACAGGTTAGGGTTAGGGTTGGGGTTAGGGTACGGGTTAATTTTAGGTTTAGTGTACGGGTCATGGTTACGGTTAAGTTTAGGGTTAGGGTTAGGGAATGGGTTAGGTTTAGGGTACGGGTAATGGTTAGGGTTAGGGTTAGGGTTAGTGTTAGCGCTAGGGTATGGTTTAGGGTTACTGTTAGGGTTTGGGTACGGGTTAGGGTGGGTTAGGTTACGGGTTAGGTTAAGGGTTAGCGTTAGGTTTAGTGTACGGGTTAGGGTTAGGTTTAGGGTACGGGATAGGTTTAGTGTACGGGTTAAGTTTAGGGTTAGGGTATGGGTTAGGTTTAGGATACGGGTTAGAGTTAGGGTTAGGGTCAGGGTTAGGGTTAGGGTTAGGGTACGAATTAGGGTTAGGTTTAGGGTACGGGTTAGGTTTAGGGTTATGGTATGGTTTAGGGTTACAGTACGGGATAAGTTTAGGGTGAGGGTTAGGGTTAGGGTTAGAATACGGTTAGGGTTAGGGTTAGGGTTAGGGATAGAGTACGGTTAGGGTTAGTGTTAGGGTTAGGTTTAGGGTTAGGGTTAGGGTACGGGTTAGGGTTAGGGTTAGGGTTAATGTTAGGGTACGGGTTAGGGTTAGTGTTAGGGTTAGGGTTAGGGTTAGAGTATGGGTTAGAGTTAGTGTTAGGGTTAGGGTTAGGTTTAGGGTACAGGTTAGGGTTATGGTTAGGGTTAAGGTTAGGGTTAGGGTTCGAGTACGGTGTAGGGTTAGTGTTAGGGTTAGGGTTAGAGATAATGTACGGGTTAGGCTTAGGGTTAGTTTACGGGTTAGGGTTAGGTTTAGGGTACGGGATAGGGTTAGCCTACGGGTTAAGTTTAGGGTTGGGGTTAGGTTTAGGTTATGGGTTAGGGTTATGGTACGGGTTAGGTTTAGGTTTAGGGTGTGGGTTAGGGTTACGGTTAGGGTTAGTGTGTTAGGTTTAGGTTTAGGGTCAGGTTAGGGTTAGGGTTAGTGTTAGGGTACGGGTTAGGATTAGGGTTGGGGTTAGGGTATTGGTTAGTTTTAGGTTTATGTTACGGGTTAGGGTTACGTTTAAGGTTAGTGTTAGGGTATGGGTTAGGTTTAGGTTACGGTTAAGGGTTATGGTTTGGGTTAGGGTTAGGGTTAAGTTAAGGGTGCTGGTTTGCGTTAGGTTTAGGGTTAGAGTACGGGTTTGGTTAGTGTTAGGGTACGGGTTAGGTTTACCGTTTGGGTACGGGTTAGGGTAAGGGTTAGGTTTAGGCTTAGGGTTAGGGGTTAGGGTTAGAGTTAGGAGTAGGCTACAGGTAGGGTTTGGGTACGGGTTAGGGTTAGGGTTAAGGTTCGGGTTAGGGTTTGGGTATGGGCTAGGGTTACGTTTAGTGTTAGGGTATGGGTTAGGTTTAGGGTTAGGGTTCGTGTACGGTTTAGGGTTAGGGTACGGGATAGGGATAGTGGTAGGGTCAGGGTTAGGGTTAGGTTTAGGGTCCGGGTTAGGGTTAGGGTTAGGGTTAGCGCTAGGTTATGGGTTAGGGTTACTGTTGGGTTTGCATACGTGTTAGGGTTAGGGTTAGGGTACGGGATAGCTTTGGGTACGGGTTAGGTGGAGGGTGAGAGTTACGTTTAGGGTTCGGGTTAGGGTTAGGGTTAGGTTTTGGTGCGGGTTAGGGTTAGGGTAAGGATTAGTGTAAGGGTTAGGGTTAGGTTTAGGGTCAGGGTTAGGGTTAGAGTTAGTGTTAGGGTACGGGTAAGGGTTAGGGTTGGGGTTAGGGTACGGGTTACTTTTGGGGTTAGGGTATGGGTTAGGGTTACGGTTAAGGTTAGGGTTAGGGTTACGGTATGGGTTAGGGTTAGGTTACGGTTAAGGATTATGGTTTGGGTTAGGGTTAGGATTAAGTTTGGGTGAGGGTTATGGTTATGGTTAGGCTTAGGGTTAGAGTACTGGTTTGGGTTAGTGTTAGGGTACGGTTTAGGTTTACCGTTTGGGTACGGGGTATGGCAAGGGTTAGGGTTAGGGTTAGGGTTATGGTATGTGTTTTGGTTAGGGTTTGGATACGGGTTAGGGTTACGTTTAGGGTCAGGGTTAGGATTAGGGTTAGGGTTGGGGTTACGGTACAGGTTATTTTTAGGGTTATGGTATGGGTTAGGGTTACGGTGAATGTTAAGGTCAGTGTTAGGTTATGGTTTAGGGTTAGGGTACGGATAAAGGTTATGGTTAGGGTTACGGTTAGGTTTAGGTTTAGGGTGCGGGTTAGGCTTAGGGTTAGGGTTAGGGTTAGCACTAGGGTATGGGTTAGGGTTACTCTTAGGGTTTGGGTACGGGTTATGGTTAGGGTTAGTGTATGGGATAGGGTAGGGTATGGGTTAGGACAAGGGTTAGGTTTAGGTTTAGGGTACGGGATAGGGTTAGGGTTAGGTTTAGTGTTAGGTTTAGGGTATGGGTTAGGTTTAGGGTACGGGTTTGGTTTATGGTTAGGGTCAGTGTTAGGGTTAGTGTTAGGGTATGTGTTAGGGTTAGGGTGAGGTTTAGGGTACGGGTTAGAGTACGGTTAGGGTTAGGGTTAGGGTAGGGTTAGAGTACGGGATAGGTTTAGTGTTAGGTTTAGGGTTAGGGTTAGGGTTAGGGTACGGGTAGGGGTTAGGGTTAGGGTTAGGGTTAGAGTACAGGGTAGGGTTAGTGTTAGAGTTAGGCTTAGGGTTAGGGTTAGGGTATCGGTTAGGCTTAGGGTACAGGTTAGGTTTAGGGTTAGGGTCAGGTTTAGGGTTAGGTTTAGGGTTAGGGTACGGGTTAGGGTTAGGTTTAGTGTACGGGTGTGGGTTAGCGTTAGGATTAGGGTACGGGTTAGGTTTAGGGTACGGGTTAGGGTTAGGTTTAGGGTCACGGTTAGGGTTAGGGTTAGGGTTCGAATTAGTTTTAGGGTTAGGGTACTGGTTAGGGTTATGGTTATGGTACGGGGTAGGTTTACAGTACGGGTTAGGGTTAGGGTGAAGTTTAGCGTTAGGGTTAGAATACGGTTAGTGTTAGGGTTAGGGTTAGGGTTAGGGTTAGAGTACAGGTTAGGGTTAGTTTTGGGTTAGGGTTAGGGTTAGTGTTAGGGTACGGGTTAGGGTTAGGGTTAGAGTACAGGGTAGGGTTAGTGTTAGGGTTAGGATTAGGGTTAGGTTTAGGATTAGGGTACAGGTTAGGGTTAGGGTTAGGGTTAGTGTTAGAGTACGGGGGAGGGTTAGTGTTAGAGTTAGGGTTAGGGTTAGAGTACGGGTTTGGGTTAGTGTTAGGCTACAAGTTAGGTTTACCGTATGGGTCCGGGTTAGGGTAAGGGTTAGGGTTAGTGTTAGGGTACGTGTTAGGGTTAGGGTTTGGGGACGGTTTAGGGTTACGTTTAGGGTTAGGGTACGGGTTAGGTTTAGGGTTAGGGTAAATGTTAGTGTTAGGGTACGGGATAGGGTTAGAGTACTAGTTAGGGTTAGGTTTAGGTTTAGAGTTAGGGTTAGAGTACCGGTTAGGTTTAGTTTTAGTGTTAGGGTTAGGGATAGTGTACGGATAGTGTTAGGGTAAGGGTTAGGGTTAGGGTACGGGTTAGGGTTAGGTTTAGGGTACGGGATAGGTTTAGTGTACGGGTTAAGTTTAGGGTTAGGGTTAGGTTTAGGTGATGGGTTAGGGTTAGGGTAAGGGTTAGGGTTAGGTTTAGGTGCGCGTTTGGGTTAGGGTACGGGTTAGGGTCAGGTTAGGTGAGGGTTACGGTTAGGATTAGGATTAGTGTACGGGTTAGGGTTAGGTTTAGGGTCAGGGTTAGGGTTAGGGTGAGGTTACGAATTAGGGTTAGGGTTAGGGTACGGGTTAGGGTTAGGGTTATGGTACGGGTTAGGGTTACAGTACGGGTTAGGGTTAGGGTGAGGGTTAGGGTTAGGTTTAGAGTACGGTTTGGGTTAGGGTTAGGGTTAGGGTTAGGTTTAGGGTTAGGGTACGGGTTACGGTTAGGGTTAGTGTTAGAGTACCCAGTAGGGTTAGTGTTAGGGTTAGGGTTAGGGTTAATGTACGGGTTAGGCTTAGGGTTAGGTTTAGGGTTAGGATACAGGTTATGTTTAGGTTTAGGGTCCGGGATAGTGTTTGAGTACGGGTTAAGTTTAGGGTTAGGGTTAGGTTTAGGTTACGTGTTAGGTTTAGGGTTCAGGTTAGGGTTAGGTTTAGGGTGCGGGTTAGGGTTAGGGTTAGTGTAAGGGTTAGGCTTAGGTTTAGGGTCAGGGTTTGGGTTAGGGTTAGTGATAGGGTACGGGTTAGGGTTGCGGTTAGGGTGCGGGTTACTTTTAGGTTTAGGGTACAGGTAGGGATTATGGTTAAGTTTAGGGTTAGGGTAGGGTATGGGTTAGAGTTAAGTTACGGTTAAGGGTTATGGTTTGGGTTAGAGTTAGGGTTAAGTTTAGGGTGTGAGTTAGGTTAGGGTTAGGGTTAGGGTACAGGTTAGGTTTAGGGTACGGGTTAGGGTTAGGGTTAGTGTCAGGGTTAGGTTTAGGGTTAGGGTACGAATTAGGGTTAGGGTTAGAGTACGCATTAGGGTTAGAGTTATGGTATGGTTTAGGGTTACAGTACGGGTTCGGGTTAGGGTGAGGGTTAGGGTTAGGTTACGGTTAGGGTTAGGGTTAGGGTTAGAGTACGGGTTAGGGTTAGTGTTAGGGTTAGGATTAGGGTTAGAGTACGGGTTAGTGTTAGTGTTAGGGTTAGGGTTAGGGTTAGGTTTAGTGTACGGGTACGGGTTAGGGTTAG
Source organism: Urocyon cinereoargenteus (assembly GCA_032313775.1). Lineage (NCBI taxonomy): Eukaryota > Metazoa > Chordata > Mammalia > Carnivora > Canidae > Urocyon > Urocyon cinereoargenteus. The sequence continues at coordinate 2,083,003 of JAVLSZ010000033.1, forward strand.
GTTTAGAGTACGGGGTAGGTTTAGTGTTAGTGTTAGGGTTAGGGTTAGGGTTAGGTTATGGGTTAGGCTTAGGGTACGTGTTAGGGTTAGGTTTTGGGTCAGGTTTAGGGTAGGTTTAGGGTTAGGGTACGGGTTAGTGTTAGGTTTAGGGTACGGGTTAGGGTTAGGTTTAGGGTTAGGGTACAGGTTAGGTTTAGGGTACGGGTTAGGGTTAGGGTTAGTGTCAGGGTTAGGTTTAGGGTTAGGGTACGAATTAGGGTTAGGGTTAGAGTACGCATTAGGGTTAGAGTTATGGTATGGTTTAGGGTTACAGTATGGTTTCGGGTTAGGTTGAGGGTTAGGGTTAGTGTTAGGTTACGGTTAGGGTTAGGGTTAGGGTTAGAGTACGGGTTAGGGTTAGTGTTAGGGTTAGGATTAGGGTTAGAGTACGGGTTAGTGTTAGTGTTAGGGTTAGGGTTAGGGTTAGGGTTAGGTTTAGTGTACGGGTACGGGTTAGGGTTAGGGTTAGAGTACGGGGTAGGTTTAGTGTTAGTGTTAGGGTTAGGTTATGGGTTAGGCTTAGGGTACGTGTTAGGGTTAGGTTTTGGGTCAGGTTTAGGGTAGATTTAGGGTTAGGGTACGGGTTAGTGTTAGGTTTAGGGTACAGGTTAGGGTTAGGTTTAGGGTTAGGGTACAGGTTAGGTTTAGGGTACGGGATAGGGTTAGGGTTACGTTTAGGGTTAGGCTTATTGTTAGGGTTATGGTACGGGTTAGGTTTAAGGTTCCGGTATGGGATGGGTTTAGTGTACGTGTTAGGTCTAGTGTTACGGTTAGGTTTAGTGTGTGGCTAGGGTTAGGGTTAGGGTTAGAGTATGGGTTTGGGTTAGAGTTATGGTACGGGTTAGGTTTACCTTTTGGGTACAGGTTAGGGTAAGGGTTAGGGTTAGGTTTAGGGTTAGGGGTTAGCGTTAGAGTTAGGGTTAGGCTACGGGTAATGTTAGGGTACGAGTTAGGGTTCGGGTTAGGGTTAGTGTACGGGTTAGGGTTAGGTTTAGGTTTAGGGTTAGGCTTATTGTTAGGGTTATGGTACGGGTTAGGTTTAAGGTTCCGGAACGGGATAGGTTTAGTGTACGTGTTAGGTCTAGAGTTAGGGCTGGGTTTAGTGTGCGGGTTAGGGTTAGGGTTAGGGTACGTGTTAGGGTTAGGGTTTGGTACTGGTTAGGGTTACGTTTAGAGTTAGGGTACGTGTTAGGTTTAGGGTTAGGGTAAGGGTTAGTGTTAGGGTACGGGTTAGGGTTAGAGTATGGGTTAAGGTTAGGTTTAGGGTTAGGGTTAGGGTTAGAGTACGGGTTAGGGTTAGTGTTAGGGTTAGGGTTAGGTTTAGTGTACGGATAGGGTTAGGTTTGGGTTAGGGTTAGGGTACGGGTTAGGGTTAGGTTTAGGGTACGGGATAAAGTTAGTGTACGGGTTAAATTTAGGGTTAGGGTTAGGTTTAGGTTACGGCTTAGTGTTAGGGTACGGGATAGGGTTAGGTTTAGGTGCGGGTTAGGGTTATGGTACGGGTTAGGGTTATGTTTTGGGTCAGGGTTAGGGTTAGGGATAGGGTTATGCTACGGGTTAGGGTTAGGTTTGGGGTTAGTGTACGGGTTAGTTTTAAGGTTGCGGTACAGGGTAGGGTTACGGTTAAAGTTAGGGTTAGTGTTAGGGTATGGGTTAGGGATTGGGTACGGGTAAGGTTTATGGTTAGGGTTAGGGTTAGTGTTAGGGTTAGAGTAAGGGTAAGGGTTAGGTTTAGGATTAGGGCTAGGTTAGAGTACAGGTTAGGGGTAGTGTTAGGGTTAGGGTTAGGGTTAGGGTTAGTGTACGGGTTAGGGTTAGGGTTAGGGTTAGTGTTAGGGTTACGGTACGGGTTAGGGTTAAGGTTACGGTACGGGATAGGTTTAGTGTACGTGTTAGGTCTAGGGTTATGGTTAGGTTTAGTGTGCGGGTTAGGTTAGGGTTAGGGTTAGGGAACGTGTTAAAGTTAGGTTTTGGGTACGGGTTAGTGTTACGTTTAGGTTTAGGGTATGGGTTAAGTTAAGGGTTAGGGTAAGGGTTAGTGTTAGGGTACGAGTTAGGGTTAGAGTACGGGTTAGGTTTATGGTTTAGGGTTAGGGTTAGGGTTAGTGTATGGGTTAGGGTTAGTGTTAGGGTTAGGGTTAGGGTTAGGGTTAGGGTTAGTGTGCGGTAGGGTTAGGGTTAGGGTTAGGTTACGGGTTAGGGTTAGGTTTAGGGTACAGGATAGGGTTAGTGTACGGGTTAAGTTTAGGGTTAGTGTTACGTTTAGGTTACGGGTTAGGGTAGGGTACAGGTTCGGGTTAGGTTTAGGGTTAGGGTTAGAGTACGGGTTATGGTTAGTGTTAGGGTTAGGTTAGGGTTAGGGTTAGAGATCGTATAGTGTTAGGGTTAGGGTTAGGTTTAGGGTACGGCTTAAGGTTAGGTTTAGGGTACGGGATAGGTTTAGCCTACGGGTTAAGTTTAGGGTTAGGGTTAGGTTTAGGTTATGGGTTAGGGTTAGGGTACGGGTTAGGGTAAGGTTTAGTTGAGGGTTAGTGTTAGGGTTAGGGTTAGGGTACGGGTTAGGGATACGTTTAGTGTCAGGGTTAGCGTTAGGGATAGGGTTAGGGTATGTGTTAGGGTTAGGGTTGGGGTTAGGGTACGGGTTAGATTTAGGGTTATGGTACGGGTCAGGGTTACGCTTAAGGTTAGGGTTAGGGTTAGGATTATGGTACGGGTTAGGGTTACAGTACGGGTTAGTTTTAGGGTGAGGGTTAGTGTTAGAGTACGGTTAGGGTTAGGGTTAGGGTTTGGTTTAGGGTTAGAGTACGGGTTAGGGTTAGTGTTAGGGTTAGGGTTAAGGTTAGGGTTAGGGTTAGGGTTAGTGTTAGAGTGTGGATAGTGTTAGGGTTAGGGTTAGGGTTAGGGTACGGGTTTTGGTTAGGTTTAGGGTACAGGATAGGGTTAGCATACGGGTTAAGTTTAGGGTTAGGGTTAGGTTTAGGTTACGGGTTAGGGTTAGGCTACAGATTAGGGTTAAGTTTAGGGTTAGGGTTAGGGTACGGGTTATGGTTAGTGTTAGGGTTAGGTTAGGGTTAGGTTTAGAGTTCGGATAGTGCTAGGGTTAGGGTTAGGGTTAGGGTACAGGTTAGGGTTAGGTTTAGGGTACGGGATAGGTTTAGCATACGGGTTAAGTTTAGGGTTAGGGTTAGGTTTAGGTTACGGGTTAAGGTTAGGGTACGGGTTAGGGTTAGGTTTAGGTGAGGGTTAGTGTTAGGGTTAGGGTTAGGGTACGGGTTAGGGTTAGGTTTAGGGTCACGGTTAGCATTAGGTGTAGGGTTAGGGTACGCGTTAGGGTTAGGGTTGGGTTAGGGTACGGGTTAGATTTAGGGTTAGGGTACGGTTCAGGGTTATGCTTAAGGTTAGGGTTAGGGTTAGGATTATGGTACGGATTAGGGTTAGAGTACGGGTTAGTGTTAGGGTGAGGTTTAGGGTTAGGGTTAGAGTACGGTTAGGGTTAGGTTAAGGGTTAGGGTTAGGGTTAAAGTACGGGTTAGGGTTAGTGTTAGCATTAGGGTTAGGGTTAGGGTTAGGGTACGGGTTAGGGTTAGAGTTAGGGTTATGGTTAGGGTTAGGGTACGGGTTAGGGTTAGGGTTGGGGTTTGGTACAGGTTACTTTTAGGGTTAGCGTATGAGTCAGGGTTACGGTTAAGTTTAGGATTAGGGTTAGGGTATGGTTTAGGGTTAGGGTACGGGTAAGGGTTATGGTTAGTGTTAGGGTTAGGTTTAGGTTTAGGGTGAGGGTTAGTGTTAGGGTAGGGTTAGAGTACGGGTTTGGGATAGTGTTAGGGTACGGGTTAGGTTTACCGTTTGGGTACGGGTTAGGAAAGCGTTAGGGTTAGGGGTTTGCTTAGAGTTAGTGTTAGGCTACGGGATAGGGTTAGAGTACGGGTTAGGGTTAGGTTTAGGGTTAGGGTTAGGTTTACGGTTATAGTACGGGTTTGGGTTAGAGATAGGGTTAGGTTTAGGGTTAGAGTACGGTTCAGGGATAGTGTTAGGGTTAGTGTTAGTGTTAGGGTACGGGTTAGGGAAAGCGTATGGTTTAGGGTTAGGTTTAGGGTTAGGGTTAGTGTTAGAGTATGGGTTAGGGTTAGTGTTAGGGTGAGGGTTCGGTTTAGGGTTAGAGTACGGATAGGGTTAGGGTTAGGGTTAGGGTTAGGGTTAGGGTTAGGGTACGGGTTAGGGTTAGGTTTAGGGTACAGGATAGGGTTAGCGTAGGGGTTAAGTTTAGGGTTAGGGTTAGGTTTAGGTTACGGGTTAGGGTTAGGGTATGGGTTAGGGTTAGGTTTAGGTGAGGGTTAGGGTTAGGGTTAGGGATAGGGTACGGGTTAGGTTTATGTTTAGGGTTAGGGTTAGCGTTCGGGATAGGGTTAGGGTACATGTTAGGGTTAGGGTTGGGGTTAGGGTACGGGTTAGTTATAGGGTTAGGGTACGGGTCAGGGTTACGATTAAGTTTAGGGTTAGGGTTCGGGTTATGGTACGGGTTAGGGTTACAGTACGGTTAGGGTTAGGGTGAGGATGAGTGTAACGGTTAGAGTACGGTTAGGGTTAGGGTTAGGGTTAGGGTTAGAGTTAGGGTTAGCGTTAGGGTTAGGGTACGGTTTAGGGTTAGGGTTTGTGTTAGGGTTAGAGTACGGGGTAGGGTTAGTGTTAGGGTTAGGGTTAGGGTTAGGGTTAGGGTACGGGTTAGGGTTAGAGTTAGGGTTAGGGTTAGAGTACGGGGTATGGTTAGTGTTAGTGTTAGGGTTAGGTTAATGTACGGGAGAGGCTTAGGGTTAGGTTTAGGGTTAGGTTACGGGTTAGGGTTAGGTTTAGAGTACGGGATAGGGTTAACGTACGTTTTAAGTTTAGGGTTAGGGTTAGGCTTAGGTTACGGGTTAGAGTTAGATTTGGTGTGGGTTAGGGTTAGGGTACAGGTTAGGGTTAGGGTTGGGGTTAGAGTACGGGTTAATTTTAGGTTTAGTGTACAGGTCATGGTTACGGTTAGTTTAGGGTTAGGGTTAGGGAATGGGTTAGGGTTAGGGTACGGGTAATGGTTAGGGTTAGGGTTAGGGTTAGTGTTAGCGCTAGGGTATGGTTTAGGGTTACTGTTAGGGTTTGGGTACGGGTTAGGGTGGGTTAGGTTACGGGTTAGGTTAAGGGTTAGGGTTAGGTTTAGTGTACGGGTTAGGGTTAGGGTTAGGATTAGTTTTAGGGTTAGGGTATGGGTTAGGCTTAGGGTACGGGTTAGCTTAGGGTTAGGGTCAGGATTAGGGTTAGGGTTAGGGTTAGAGTTGGGTTTAGGGTTAGGGTTAGGTTTAGCGTACAGGTTAGGGTTAAGTTTAGGGGTAGGGTATGGGTTAGGTTTAGGATACGGGTTAGAGTTAGGGTTAGGGTCAGGGTTAGGGTTAGGGTTAGGGTACGAATTAGGGTCAGGTTTAGGGTACGGGTTAGGTTTAGGGTTATGGTATGGTTTAGGGTTACAGTACGGGATAGGTTTAGGGTGAGGGTTAGGGTTAGGGTTAGAATACGGTTAGGGTTAGGGTTAGGGTTAGGGTTAGGGATAGAGTACGGTTACGGTTAGTGTTAGGGTTAGGTTTAGGGTTAGGGTTAGGGTACGGGTTAGGGTTAGGGTTAGGGTTAATGTTAGGGTACGGGGTAGGGTTAGTGTTAGTGTTAGGGTTAGGGTTAGAGTATGGGTTAGGGTTAGTGTTAGGTTTAGGGTTAGGTTTAGGGTACAGTTTAGGGTTATTGTTAGGGTTAAGGTTAGGGTTAGGGTTCGAGTACGGTGTAGGGTTAGTGTTAGGGTTAGGGTTAGAGATAATGTACGGGTTAGGTTTAGGGTTAGGTTTAGGGTTAGTTTACGGGTTAGAGTTAGGTTTAGGGTACGGGATAGGGTTAGCCTACGGGTTAAGTTTAGGGTTGGGGTTAGGTTTAGGTTATGGGTTAGGGTTATGGTACGGGTTAGGTTTAGGTTTAGGGTGCGGGTTAGGGTTACAGTTAGGGTTAGTGTAAGTGTTAGGTTTAGGTTTAGGGTCAGGTTTAGGGTTAGGGTTAGTGTTAGGGTACGGGTTAGGATTAGGGTTGGGGTTAGGGTATTGGTTAGTTTTAGGTTTATGTTACGGGTTGGGGTTATGTTTAAGGTTAGTCTTAGGGTTAGGGTATGGGTTAGGGTTAGGTTACGGTTAAGGGTTATGGTTTGGGTTAGGGTTAGGGTTAAGTTAAGGGTGCTGGTTTGGGTTAGGTTTAGGGTTAGAGTACGGGTTTGGTTAGTGTTAGGGTATGGGTTAGGTTTACCGTTTGGGTACGGGTTAGGGTAAGGTTTAGGGTTAGGCTTAGGTTTAGGGGTTAGGGTTAGAGTTAGGAGTAGGCTACAGGTAGGGTTTGGGTACGGGTTAGGGTTAGGGTTAAGGTTCGGGTTAGGGTTTGGGTACGGGCTAGGGTTACGTTTAGTGTTAGGGTATGGGTTAGGTTTAGGGTTAGGGTTCGTGTACGGTTTAGGGTTAGGGTACGGGATAGGGATAGTGTTAGGGTCAGGGTTAGGGTTAGGTTTAGGGTCCGGGTTAGGGTTAGGGTTAGGGTTAGCGCTAGGTTATGGGTTAGGGTTACTGTTAGGGTTTGCATACGTGTTAGGGTTAGGGTTAGGGTACGGGATAGGTTTGGGTACGTTAGGTGGAGGGTGAGGGTTACGTTTAGGGTTCGGGTTAGGGTTAGGGTTAGGTTTAGGTTTAGGGTTAAGGTATGGGTTATGCTTAGGGTATGGGTTAGGGTTAGGGTAAGTGTCACGGTTAGGGTAGGTTTAGGGTACGAGTTAGGGTTAATGTTAGGTTTAGGGTACGGGTTAGGGTTAGGGTTAGGTTTAGAGTACGGGTTAGGTTTAGGGTACCGGTTAGGGTTAGGGTTATGGTCATGGTTACGGTTAGGGTTAGGGTACGAGTTAGGGTTAGGTTTAGGGTACGGTTTAGGGTTAGGGTTATGGTACCGGTTAGGGTTACAGTACGGGTTAGGGTTAGGGTGAGGGTTAGGGTTACGGTTAGTGTACGGTTAGGGTTAGCGTTAGGGTTAGGGTTAGAGTACGGGTTAGGGTTAGGGTTAGGGTACGGGTTAGGGTTATGGTTAGGTTTAGAGTTAGAGTACAGTGTAGGATTAGTGTTAGGATTAGGGTTAGGGTTAGAGTACAGGGTAGGGTTAGTGTTAGGGTTAGTTTTGGGGTTAATGTACGGTTTAGGCTTAGGGTTAGGTTTAGGGTAAGGATACGGGTTAGGGTTAGGTTTCGGGTACGGGATAGGGTTAGCGTATGGTTTAAGTTTAGGGTTATGGTTAGGTTTAGGTCACGTGTTAGGGTTAGGGTTCGGGATAGGATTAGGTTTGGGTGCGGGTTAGGGTAAGGATTAGTGTAAGGGTTAGGGTTAGGTTTAGGGTCAGGGTTAGGGTTAGAGTTAGTGTTAGGGTACGGGTAAGGGTTAGGGTTGGGGTTAGGGTACGGGTTACTTTTGGGGTTAGGGTATGGGTTAGGTTTACGGTTAAGGTTAGGGTTAGGGTTACGGTATGGGTTAGGGTTAGGTTACGGTTAAGGATTATGGTTTGGGTTAGGGTTAGGATTAAGTTTGGGTGCGGGTTATGGTTATGGTTAGGCTTAGGGTTAGAATACTGGTTTGGGTTAGTGTTAGGGTACGGTTTAGGTTTACCGTTTGGGTACGGGTTATGGCAGGGTTAGGGTTAGGGTTAGGGTTATGGTACGTGTTTTGGTTAGGGTTTGGATACGGGTTAGGGTTACGTTTAGGGTCAGGGTTAGGATTAGGGTTAGGGTTGGGGTTACGGTACAGGTTATTTTTAGGGTTATGGTACGGGTTATGGTTACGGTTAATGTTAGGGTCAGTGTTAGGTTATGGTTTAGGGTTAGGGTACGGATAAAGTTTATGGTTAGGGTTACGGTTAGGTTTAGGTTTAGGGTGCGGGTTAGCCTTAGGGTTAGGGTTAGGGTTAGCACCAGGGTATGGGTTAGGGTTACTCTTAGGGTTTGGGTACGGGTTATGGTTAGGGTTAGTGTACGGGATAGGGTTGGGTACGGGTTAGGACAAGGGTTAGGTTTAGGTTTAGGGTACGGGATAGGGTTAGGGTTAGGTTTAGTGTTAGGTTTAGGGTATGGGTTAGGTTTAGGGTACGGGTTTGGTTTATGGTTAGGGTCAGTGTTAGGGTTAGTGTTAGGGTATGTGTTAGGGTTAGGGTGAGGTTTAGGGTACGGGTTAGAGTACGGTTAGGGTTAGGGTTAGGGTAGGGTTAGAGTACGGGATAGGTTTAGTGTTAGGTTTATGTTAGGGTTAGGGTTAGGGTATCGGTTAGGCTTAGGGTACGGGTTAGGTTTAGGTTAGGGTCAGGTTTAGGGTTAGGTTTAGTGTTAGGGTACGGTTTAGGGTTAGGTTTAGTGTACGGGTGTGGGTTAGGGTTAGGATTAGGGTACGGGTTAGGTTTAGGGTACGGGTTAGGTTTAGTTTTAGGGTCACGGTTAGGGTTAGGGTTAGGGTTCGAATTAGCGTTAGGGTTAGGGTACTGGTTAGGGTTATGGTTATGGTACGGGGTAGATTTACAGTACGGGTTAGGGTTAGGGTGAGGTTTAGCGTTAGGGTTAGAATACGGTTAGTGTTAGGCTTAGGGTTAGGGTTAGGGTTAGACTACAGGTTAGGGTTAGTTTTAGGGTTAGGGTTAGGGTTAGTGTTAGGGTACGGGTTAGGGTTAGGGTTAGAGTACAGGGTAGGGTTAGTGTTAGGGTTAGGATTAGGGTTAGGTTTAGGGTTAGGGTACGGGTTAGGGTTAGGGTTAGGGTTAGTGTTAGATTACGGGGTAAGGTTAGTGTTAGAGTTAGGGTTAGGGTTAGAGTACGGGTTTGGGTTAGTGTTAGGCTACTAGTTAGGTTTACCGTATGGGTACGGGTTAGGGTAAGGGTTAGGGTTAGTGTTAGGGTACGTGTTAGGGTTAGGGTTTGGGGACGGTTTAGGGTTACGTTTAGGGTTAGGGTACGGGTTAGGTTTAGGGTTAGGGTAAATGTTAGTGTTAGGGTACGGGATAGGGTTAGAGTACTAGTTAGGGTTAGGTTTAGGTTTAGAGTTAGGGTTAGAGTACCGGTTAGGTTTAGTTTTAGTGTTAGGGTTAGGGATAGTGTACGGATAGTGTTAGGGTAAGGGTCAGGGTTAGGGTACGGGTTAGGGTTAGGTTTAGGGCACGGGATAGGTTTAGTGTACGGGTTAAGTTTAGGGTTAGGGTTAGGTTTAGGTGATGGGTTAGGGTTAGGGTACGGGTTAGGGTTAGGTTTAGGTGCGCGTTTGGGTTAGGGTACGGGTTAGGGTCAGGTTAGGTGAGGGTTACGGTTAGGGTTAGGATTAGTGTACGGGTTAGGGTTAGGTTTAGGGTCAGGGTTAGGGTTAGGATTAGGGTACGAATTAGGGTTAGGGTTAGGGTACGGGTTAGGGTTAGGGTTATGGTACGGGTTAGGGTTACAGTACGGGTTAGGGTTAGGGTGAGGGTTAGGGTTAGGTTTAGAGTACGGTTAGGTTTAGGGTTAGGGTTAGGGTTAGGTTTAGGGTTAGGGTACGGGTTAGGGTTAGGGTTAGTGTTAGAGTACCCGGTAGGTTTAGTGTTAGGGTTAGGGTTAGGGTTAATGTACGGGTTAGGCTTAGGGTTAGGTTTAGGGTTAGGATACAGGTTATGTTTAGGTTCAGGGTCCAGGATAGTGTTTGCGTACTGGTTAAGTTTAGGGTTAGGGTTAGGTTTAGGTTACGGTTAGGGTTAGGGTTCAGGTTAGGGTTAAGTTTAGGGTGCGGGTTAGGGTTAGGGTTAGTGTAAGTGTTAGGCTTAGGTCTAGGGTCAGGGTTTGGGTTAGGATTAGTGATAGGGTACGGGTTAGGGTTGCGGTTAGGGTGCGGGTTACTTTTAGGTTTAGGGTACAGGTAGGGATTATGGTTAAGGTTAGGGTTAGGGTAGGGTATGGGTTAGAGTTAAGTTACGGTTAAGGGTTATGGTTTGGGTTATGGTTAGGGTTAAGTTTAGGGTGTGAGTTAGGTTAGGGTTAGGGTTAGGGTACAGGTTAGGTTTAGGGTACGGGTTAGGGTTAAGGTTAGTGTCAGGGTTAGGTTTAAGGTTAGGGTACGAATTAGGGTTAGGGTTAGATTACGCTTTAGGGTTAGAGTTATGGTATGGTTTAGGGTTACAGTACGGGTTCGGGTTAGGGTGAGGGTTAGGGTTAGGGTTAGGTTACGGTTAGGGTTAGGGTTAGGGTTAGAGTACGGGTTAGGGTTAGTGTTAGGGTTAGGATTAGGGTTAGAGTACGGGTTAGTGTTAGTGTTAGGGTTAGGGTTAGGGTTAGGTTTAGTGTACGGGTACGGGTTAGGGTTAGGGTTAGAGTACGGGGTAGGTTTAGTGTTAGTGTTAGGGTTAGGGTTAGGGTTAGGTTATGGGTTAGGCTTAGGGTACGTGTTAGGGTTAGGTTTTGGGTCAGGTTTAGGGTAGGTTTAGGGTTAGGGTACGGGTTAGTGTTAGGTTTAGGGTACAGGTTAGGGTTAGGTTTAGGGTTAGGGTACAGGTTAGGTTTAGGGTACGGGATAGGGTTAGGGTTACGTTTAGGGTTAGGCTTATTGTTAGGGTTATGGTACGGGTTAGGTTTAAGGTTCCGGTATGGGATAGGTTTAGTGTACGTGTTAGGTCTAGTGTTACGGTTAGGTTTAGTGTGTGGCTAGGGTTAGGGTTAGGGTTAGAGTATGGGTTTGGGTTAGAGTTATGGTACGGGTTAGGTTTACCTTTTGGGTACAGGTTAGGGTAAGGGTTAGGGTTAGGTTTAGGGTTAGGGGTTAGCGTTAGAGTTAGGGTTAGGCTACGGGTGTGTTAGGGTACGAGTTAGGGTTCGGGTTAGGGTTAGTGTACGGGTTAGGGTTAGGTTTAGGTTTAGGGTTAGGCTTATTGTTAGGGTTACGGTATGGGTTAGGTTTAATTTTCCGGTACGGGATAGGTTTAGTGTACGTGTTAGTTCTAGAGTTAGGGTTAGGTTTAGTGTGCGGGTTAGGGTTAGGGTTAGGGTACGTGTTAGGGTTAGGGTTTGGTACTGGTTAGGGTTACGTTTAGGGTTAGGGTACGTGTTAGGTTTAAGGTTAGGTTAAGGGTTAGTGTTAGGGTACGGGTTAGGGTTAGAGTATGGGTTAAGGTTAGGTTTAGGGTTAGGGTTAGGGTTAGAGTACGGGTTAGGGTTTGTGTTAGGGTTAGGGTTAGGGTTAGTGTACGTATAGGGTTAGGTTTGGGTTAGGGTTAGGGTATGGGTTAGGGTTAGGTTTAGGGTACGGGATAAAGTTAGTGTACGGGTTAAATTTAGGGTTAGGGTTAGGTTTAGGTTATGGCTTAGTGTTAGGTTACGGGATAGGGTTAGGGTTAGGTGCGGGTTAGGGTTATGGTACGGGTTAGGGTTATGTTTTGGGTCAGGGTTAGGGTTAGGGATAGGGTTATGGTACGGGTTAGGGTTAGGGTTGGGGTTAGGGTACGGGTTAGTTTTAAGGTTGGGGTACAGGGTAGGGTTACGGTTAAAGTTAGGGTTAGTGTTAGGGTATGGGTTAAGGATAGGGTACGGGTAAGGTTTATGGTAAGGGTTAGGGTTAGTGTTAGGGTTAGAGTAAGGGTAAGGGTTAGGTTTAGGATTAGGGCTAGGTTAGAGTACAGGTTAGGGGTAGTGTTAGGTTTAGGGTTAGGGTTAGGGTATGTTTAGGGTTAGGGTTAGTGTACGGGTTAGGGTTAGGGTTAGGGTTAGTGTTAGGGTTACGGTACGGGTTAGGGTTAAGGTTATGGTACGGGATAGGTTTAGTGTACGTGTTAGGTCTAGGGTTACGGTTAGGTTTAGTGTGCGGGTTAGGTTAGGGTTAGGGAACGTGTTAAGGTTAGGTTTTGGGTACGGGTTAGGGTTACGTTTAGGGTTAGGGTATGGGTTAAGTTAAGGGTTAGGGTAAGGGTTAGTGTTAGGGTACAGGTTAGGGTTAGAGTACGGGTTAGGTTTATGGTTTAGGGTTAGGGTTAGGGTTAGTGTATGGGTTAGGGTTAGTGTTAGGGTTAGGGTTAGGGTTAGGGTTAGAGTGCGGTAGGGTTAGGGTTAGGGTTAGGGTACGGGTTAAGGTTAGGTTTAGGGTACAGGATAGGGTTAGCGTACGGGTTAAGTTTAGGGTTAGTGTTACGTTTAGGTTACGGGTTAGGGTAGGGTACAGGTTCGGGTTAGGTTTAGGGTTAGGGTTAGAGTACGGGTTATGGTTAGTGTTAGGGTTAGGTTAGGGTTAGGGTTAGAGATCGTATAGTGTTAGGGTTAGGGTTAGGTTTAGGGTACGGCTTAGGGTTAGGTTTAGGGTACGGGATAGGTTTAGCGTACGGGTTAAGTTTAGGGTTAGGGTTAGGTTTAGGTTATGGGTTAGGGTTAGGGTACGGGTTAGGGCTAGGTTTAGTTGAGGTTTAGTGTTAGGGTTAGGGTTAGGGTACGGGTTACGGTTAGGTTTAGTGTCAGGGTTAGCGTTAGGGATAGGGTTAGGGTACGTGTTAGGGTTAGGGTTGGGGTTAGATTTAGGGTTATGGTACGGGTCAGGGTTACGCTTAAGGTTAGGGTTAGGGTTAGGATTATGGTACGGGTTAGGGTTACAGTACGGGTTAGTGTTAGGGTGAGGGTTAGTGTTAGAGTACGGTTAGGGTTAGGGTTAGGGTTAGGTTTAGGGTTAGAGTACGGGTTAGCGTTAGTGTTAGGGTTAGGGTTAGGGTTAGGGTTAGGGTTAGGGTTAGTGTTAGAGTGCGGATAGTGTTAGGGTTAGGGTTAGGGTACGGGTTTTGGTTAGGTTTAGGGTACAGGATAGGGTTAGAATACGGGTTAAGTTTAGGGTTAGGGTTAGGTTTAGGTTACGGGTTAGGGTTAGGGTACAGGTTAGGGTTAAGTTTAGGATTAGGGTTAGGGTACGGGTTATGGTTAGTGTTAGGGTTAGGTTAGGGTTAGGTTTAGAGTTCGGATAGTGCTAGGGTTAGTGTTAGGGTTAGTGTACGGGTTAGGGTTAGGTTTAGGGTACGGGATATGTTTAGCATACGGGTTAAGTTTAGGGTTAGGGTTAGGTTTAGGTTACGGGTTAGGGTTAGGGTACGGGTTAGGGTTAGGTTTAGGTGAGGGTTAGTGTTAGGGTTAGGGTTAGGGTACGGGTTAGGGTTAGGTTTAGGGTCACGGTTAGCGTTAGGTGTAGGGTTAGGGTACGCGTTAGGGTTAGGGTTGGGGTTAGGGTACGGGTTAGATTTAGGGTTAGGGTACGGTTCAGGGTTATGCTTAAGGTTAGGGTTAGGGTTAGGATTATGGTACGGATTAGGGTTAGAGTACGGGTTAGTGTTAGGGTGAGGGTTAGGGTTAGGGTTAGAGTACAGTTAGGGTTAGGTTAAGGGTTACGGTTAGGGTTAAAGTATGGGTTAGGGTTAGTGTTAGCGTTAGGTTTAGGGTTAGGGTTAGGGTACGGGTTAGGGTTAGAGTTAGGGTTATGGTTAGGGTTAGGGTACGGGTTAGGGTTAGGGTTGGGGTTTGGTACGGTTTACTTTTAGGGTTAGCGTACGAGTTAGGGTTACGGATAAGTTTAGGGTTAGGGTTAGGGTATGGTTTAGGGTTAGGGTACGGGTAAGGGTTATGGTTAGTGTTAGGGTTAGGTTTAGGTTTAGGGTGAGGGTTAGTGTTAGGGTAGGGTTAGAGTACGGGTTTGGGTTAGTGTTAGGGTACGGGTTAGGTTTACCGTTTGGGTATGGGTTAGGAAAGGGTTAGGGTTAGGGGTTTGCTTAGAGTTAGTGTTAGGCTATGGGATAGGTTAGAGTACGGTTAGGGTTAGGTTTAGGGTTAGGGTTAGGTTTACGGTTATAGTACGTGTTTGGGTTAGAGATAGGGTTAGGTTTAGGGTTAGAGTACGGTTCAGGGATAGTGTTAGGGTTAGTGTTAGTGTTAGGGTACGGGTTAGGGAAAGCGTATGGTTTAGGGTTAGGTTTAGGGTTAGGGTTAGTGTTAGAGTATGGGTTAGGGTTAGTGTTAGGGTGAGGGTTCGGTTTAGGGTTAGAGTACGGATAGGGTTAGGGTTAGGGTTAGGGTTAGGGTTAGGGTACGGGTTAGGGTTAGGTTTAGGGTACAGGATAGGGTTAGCGTAGGGGTTAAGTTTAGGGTTAGGGTTAGGTTTAGGTTACGGGTTAGGGTTAGGGTATGGGTTAGGGTTAGGTTTAGGTGAGGGTTAGGGTTAAGGTTAGGGATAGGGTACGGGTTAGGTTTATGTTTAGGGTTAGGGTTAGCGTTCGGGATAGGGTTAGGGTACATGTTAGGGTTAGGGTTGGGGTTAGGGTACGGGTTAGTTATAGGGTTAGGGTACGGGTCAGGGTTACGATTAAGTTTAGGGTTAGGGTTCGGGTTATGGTACGGGTTAGGGTTACAGTACGGTTAGGGTTAGGGTGAGGATGAGTGTAACGGTTAGAGTACGGTTAGGGTTAGGGTTAGGGTTAGAGTTAGGGTTAGCGTTAGGGTTAGGGTACGGTTTAGGGTTAGGGTTTGTGTTAGGGTTAGAGTACGGGGTAGGGTTAGTGTTAGGGTTAGGGTTAGGGTTAGGGTTAGGGTTAGGGTTAGGGTACGGGTTAGGGTTAGAGTTAGGGTTAGGGTTAGAGTACGGGTTATGGTTAGTGTTAGTGTTAGGGTTAGGGTTAATGTACGGGTTAGGCTTAGGGTTAGGTTTAGGGTTAGGTTACGGGTTAGGGTTAGGTTTAGAGTACGGGATAGGGTTAACGTACGTTTTAAGTTTAGGGTTAGGGTTAGGCTTAGGTTACGGGTTAGGGTTAGGTTTGGTGTGGGTTAGGCTTAGGGTTAGGGTTAGGGTACAGATTAGGGTTAGGGTTGGGGTTAGGGTACGGGTTAATTTTAGGTTTAGTGTACGGGTCATGGTTACGGTTAAGTTTAGGGTTAGGGTTAGGGAATGGGTTAGGGTTAGGGTACGGGTAATGGTTAGGTTTAGGGTTAGGGTTAGTGTTAGCGCTGGGGTATGTTTTAAGGTTACTGTTAGGGTTTGGGTACGGTTTAGGGTGGGTTAGGTTACGGGTTACGTTAAGGGTTAGGGTTAGGTTTAGTGTACGGGTTAGGGTTAGGGTTAGGATTAGTTTTAGGGTTAGGGTATGGGTTAGGCTTAGGGTACGGGTTAGCTTAGGGTTAGGGTCAGGATTAGGGTTAGGGTTAGGGTTAGAGTTGGGTTTAGGGTTAGGGTTAGGTTTAGGGTATGGGTTAGGGTTAGGTTTAGGGTTAGGGTATGGGTTAGGTTAAGGATTCGGGTTAGAGTTAGGGTTAGGGTCAGGGTTAGGGATAGGGTTAGGGTACGAATTAGGGTTAGGTTTAGGGTACCGGTTAGGTTTAGGGTTATGGTATGGTTTAGGGTTACAGTACGGGATAGGTTTAGGGTGAGGGTTAGGGTTAGGGTTAGAATACGGTTAGGGTTAGGGTTAGGGTTAGGGTTAGGGATAGAGTACGGTTAGGGTTAGTGTTAGGGTTAGGTTTAGGGTTAGGGTTAGGGTACGGGTTAGGGTTAGGGTTAGGGTTAATGTTAGGGTACGGGTTAGGGTTAGTGTTAGGGTTATGGTACGGGTTAGGGTTAGGGTTAGTGTTAGGGTACGGGTTAGGGTTAGGATACGGGTTAGGTCTAGGGTTAGGTTTAGGTTTAGGATGCGGGTTAGGGTTAGGGTTAGGGTACGGGATTAGGTTTAGGGTTAGGGTCAGGATTAGGGTTAGGTTAAGGTTAGGGTTAGGGTTAGGTTACGAGTTCGGGTTACGGTAAGAGTTTGGGTTAGGGTTAGGGTTAGGTTTAGGGTTACAGTTATAGTAGGGGATTAGAGTTAGTGTTAGGGTTAGGTATAGGGTTAGATTACATGTTAGGTTTAGTGTTAGGGTTTTGGTTAGGGTTAGGGTTAGGGTTAGGGTTAGAGTACGGGTTAGGTTTAGGTTTAGGGTTAGGGTTAGGTTAGAGTACGGGTTAGGGTTAGTGTTAGTGTTAGGGTTAGGGTTAGCATTAGGGTAAGTTTAGGGTTAGGGTTAGTGTTAGTGTACGGGTTAGGGTTAGGGTTAGGGTTAGGGTTAGGGTTACGGTACGGGTTAGGGTTAAGGTTACGGTACGGGATATGTTTAGTGTACGTGTTAGGTCTAGGGTTAGGGTTAGGTTTAGTGTGCGGGCTAGAGTTAGGGTTAGGGTTAAGGTACGTTTTAGGGTTAGGGTTTGGGTACGGGTTAACGTTACGTTTAGGTTTAGGTTATGGGTTAGGTTTAGGGTTAGGGTAAGGGTTAGTGTTAGGGTACGGGTTAGGGTTAGGGTTCGGGTTAGGGTACGTTTAGGGTTAGGGTTATGGTTAGGGTTCGGTTAGGGTTAGTCTATGGGTTAGGGTTAGGGTTAGGGTTCGGGTTAGGGTTAGTGTTAGGGTTACGTTACGGGTTAGGGTTAATGTTACGGTACGGAATAGGTTTAGTGTACATGTTAGGTCTAGGGTTAGGGTTAGTTTTAGTGTGCGGGTTAGGGTAGGGTTAGGGTACGTGTTAGGGTTAGGGTTTGGGTATGGGTTAGGGTTACATTTAGTGTTAGGGTATGGGTTAGGTATAGTGTTAGGGTTAGGGTTAGTGTTAGGGTACGGTTAGGGTTAGATTACGGGTTAGGGTTACATTTAGGGTTAGGGTTAGGGTTAGAGTACAAGTTAGGGTTAGTGTTAGTGTTAGGGTTAGGGTTAGTGTTAGAGTATGGGATAGGGTTAGTGTTAGGGTTAGGGTTAGGTTTAGTGTACAGATAGGGTTAGGGTTAGTGTTAGGTTTAGGTTACAGGTTAGGTTTAGGTTTAGGGTACGGATTAGGGTTAGTGTACGGGATAAGTTTAGTGTTAGGTTTAGGTTTAGGTTACTGTTGAGGGTTAGGGTACGGGTTAGGGTTCGATTTAGGTCCGGGTTAGGGTTAGGTTATGGGTTAGGGTTAGGGTTAGGGTTGGGGTTAGGGTACGGGTTAATTTTAGGGTTAGGTTATGGGTCAGTGTTACGGTTACGTTTAGGGTTAGGGTTAGGGTATGGGTTAGGGTTAGGGTACGGGTAAGGGTTATGGTTAGGGTTAGGGTTAGGTTTAGGTTTAGGGTGCGAGTTAGTGTTACGGTAAGGGTTAGGGTTTGCGCTAAGGTATGGGTTAGAGTTACTCTTAGGGTTTGGGTACGGGTTAGGGTTAGGGTTAAGTTATGAATTAGGGTTGGGTACGGGTTAGGGTGAGGTTTAGGGATAGGTGCGGGTTAGGGTTAGGGTACAGGTTAGGGTTAGGTTTAGGGTCAGGGTTAGGATTAGGGATAAGGTCATCGTACGGGTTAGGGTTAGGGTTTGGGTTACGGTACGGGTTAGTTTTAGGATTAGGTTACGCTTTAGGGTTACGGTTAAGGTTAGGGTTAGTGTTAGGTTATGGGTTAGGGTTAGGGTACGGGTAAGGGTTATGGATAGGGTTACGGTTAGGTTTAGGTTTAGGGTGCGTGTTAGGCTTAGGGTTAGGGTTAGGGTTAGCGCTAGGGTATGGGTTAGGTTTACTCTTAGTGTTTGGGTACGGGTTAGGGTTAGGGTTAGGGTACGCTATAGGGTTGGGTACAGGTTAGGACAAGGGTTAGGATTAGTTTTAGTGTACGGGATAGGGTTAGCGAACGGTTTAAGTTTAGGGTTAGGGTTCGGTTTAGGTTACGGGTTAGGGTTAGCGTACGGGTTAGGGTTAGGTTTAGGGTGCAGGTTGGGTTAGGGTTAGGGTTAGTGTAAGGTTTAGGGTTAGGTTTAGGTTCAGGGTTAGGGTTAGGGTTAGGGTTAGGGTTAGTGTTAGGTTATGGGTTAGGGTTAGGGTTGGGGTTAGGGTCCGGGTGAGTTTTAGGGTTAGGTTACGGATTAGGGTTACGGTTAAGGTTAGGGTTAGGGTTATGTTATGGGTTAGGTTAGGTTACGGTTAAGTGTTATGGTTTGGGTTAGGGTTAGGGTTAAGTTTAGGGTGCGGGTTAGGGTTAGGGTTAGGGTTACAGTTAGGGTTAGAGTACACATTTGGGTTAGTGTTACGGTACGGGTTAGGTTTACCATTTGGGTACGTGTTTGGGTAAGGGTTACGGTTAGGCTTAGGGTTAGGGGTTAGGGTTAGAGTTAGGAATAGGCTACGGGTAGGGTTAGGGTATGGGTTAGGGTTAGGGTTAAGGTTCGGTTAGGGTTATTGTACGGGTTAGGGTTAGGGTTAGGGTTTGTGTTAGGGACATGGTACGGGTTAACGTTAAGGTTAGGGTACGGGATAGGTTTAGTGTACGTGTTAGGTCTAGGGTTAGGGTTAGGTTTAGTGTGCGGGTTAAGGTTCGGGTTAGGGTTAGGGTTAGGATACGTGTTTGGGTTAGGGTTTGGGTACGGGTTGGCGTTGCGTTTAGGGTTAGGGTATGTTAGGTTTAGGGTTAGGGTTCGGGTACGGTGTACGGTTAGGGTACGGGATAGGGTTAGTGTTAGGGTCAGGGTTAGGGTTAGGTTTAGGGTTAGGGTTAGGTTTTGGGTTACGGCTAGTGTATGGTTTAGGGTTACTTTTAGTGTTTGGGTACGCGTTAGGGTTAGGTTTAGGGTACGGGTTAGGGTTAGGTTTAGGGTTAGGGTTAGGGTATAGGTTATGCTTAGTGTACGGGTTAGGGTTAGGGTTAGTGTCAGGGTTTGGGTTAGGTTTAGGGTACGAGTTAGTGTTAGGGTTAGGTTTAGGTTACGGGTTAGGGTTAGTGTTAGGGTTAAAGTACAGGTTAGGTTTAGGGTACGGGTTAGGGTTAGTTTTAGGTTCAGGGTTAGGGTTAGGGTTAGGGTACGAGTTAGGGTTAGGGTTAGGGTACGGGTTAGGGTAGGGTTATGGTACGGTTTAGGGTTACAGTTGGGGTAGGGTTAGGGTGAGGGTTAGGGTTAGTGTTAGAGTATGGTTAGGGTTAGTGTTAGGGTTAGGGTTAGGGTAGGATTATTGTACGGGTTAGGCTAAGGGTTAGGTTTAGGGTTAGGATACGGGTTAGGGTTAGGTTTAGGGTAAGGAATAGTGTTAGCGTACGGGTTAAGTTTAGGGTTAGGTTTAGGTTTAGGTTACGGGTTTGGGTTAGGGTATGGGTTAGGGTTAGTTTGAGGGTGCGGGTTAGGGTAAGGGTTAGGGTTAGTGTAAGGTTTAGGGTTAGGTTTAGGGTCAGGGTTAGGTTTAGGGTTAGTGTTAGGTTACAGATTAGGGTTAGGGTTGAGGTTAGGGTACGGGTTTGTTTTAGAGTTAGGGTACGGTTTAGGGTTATGGTTAAGGTTAGGGTTAGGTTTAGGGTATGGGTTAGGGTTAGGTTACGGTTAAGGGTTACGGTTTGGGTTAGGGTTAGGGTTAAGTTTAGGGTGCAGGTAGGGTTAGGGTTAGGGTTAGAGTACGGGTTTGGGTTAGTGTTAGGGTATGGGTTAGGTTTACTGTTTGGGTAAGGGTTAGAGTAAGGGTTAGGGTTAGCATTAGGTTTAGGCGTTATGTTTAGGGTTAGGGTTAGGCTACGTGTAGGGTTAGGGTACGGGTTAGGTTTAGGGTTAGGGTTCGGGTTAGGGTTAGTGTACGGGTTAGGGTTAGGGTTAAGGTTAGGTTTAGGGTTAGTGTTAGGGTTACGGTACGGGTTAGGGTTAAGGCAACGGTACGGGATAGGGTTAGTGTACGTGTTAGGTCTAGGGTTAGGGTTAGGTTTTGTGTGCGGGTTAGGGTTAGGGTTAGGGTTAGGGTTAGGTTTAGTGTTAGAGTACAGGTTAGGATTAGTGTTAGGGTTAGGGTTAGGGTTAGTGTACGGATAGTGTTAGGGTTAGGGTTAGGGTTAGTGTACGGGTTAGGGTTAGGTTTAGGGTGTGGGATAGGTTTAGTGTTCAGGTTATCATTAGGGTTAGGTTTAGGTTTAGGTTACGGGTTAGGGTTAGGGTACGGGTTAGGGTTAGGTTTAGGTGCGGGTTAGGGTTAGGGTTGGGGTTAGGGTATGGATTAGTTTTAGGGTTAGGGTACGGGTTAGGGTTACGGTTAAGTTTGGGGTTAGTGTTAGGGTATGGGTTAGGGTTAGTGTACGGGTAAGGGTTATGGTTAGGGTTAGGGTTAGGTTTAGATTTAGGGTGCGGTTTAGGATTAGGTTTAGGGTTAGTGTTAGCGCTAGGAAATGGGTTAGGGTTACTGTTAGGGTTTGGGTACGGGTTAGGGTTAGGGTTAGGGTAGAAGATAAGGTTGGGTACGGGTTAGGTCAAGGTTTAGGGTTAGGTTTAGGGTAAGGGTTAGGGTTAGGTTTAGGATTAGGGTTAGGGTATGGGTTAGGTTTAGGGTACGGGTTAGGGTTAGGGTCATGGTTAAGGTTAGGTTTAGGGTATGAGTTAGGGTTAGGGTTAGGTTTAGGGTACGGCTTAGGGTTAGGTTTAGGGTTAGGGTACGGGATAGGTTAGGGTATGGGTTATGTTTAGGGTCAGGGTTAGTGTTAGGCTATGAGTTAGGGTTAGGGTTAGGGTACGGGTTAGAGTTAGGGTTATGTTACATGTTAGGGTTACAGTACGGGTTAGGGTTAGGATGAGGGTTAGGGTTAGGGTTAGAGTACAGTTAGGGTAAGGGTTAGGGTTAGGGTTAGGGTAAGGGTTAAGGTTAGTGTTCGGGTTAGGGTTAAGGTTAGGGTTAGGGTTAGGGTTAGGGAAAGGTTTAGGGTTAGGGTTAGGGTACGGGTTAGGGTTAGGTTTAGGGTTAGGGTTAGGGTTAGATTACGGGATTGGGTTAGTGTTAGGGTTATGGTTAGGTTTAATGTATGGGTTAGGCTTACGGTTAGGTTATGGTTAGGTTACGGGTTAGGGTTAGGTTTAGGGTACGGGATAGTGTTAGCATATGGGAAAAGTTTAGGGTTACGGTTAGGTTTAGGTTACGGGTTGGGGTTAGGGTAAGGGTTAGGGTACGGGTTAGGGTTCGTGTTAGGTTTAGGGTTAGTATTAGGGTTAGGGTTAGTGTATGGTTAGGTTTAAGGTTAGGGTTAGGGTTAGGGTTAGGGTTAGGTTTACAGTACAGGTTAGGGTTAAGGTTACGGTACGGGATAGGGTTAGTGTACGTGTTAGGTCTAGGATTAATGTTAGGTTTAGTGTGCGGGTTAGGGTTAGGTTAGGGTTAGGGTTAGGGTACGTGTTAGGGTTAGGGTTTGGGTACGTGTTAGGGTTACGTTTAGGGTTAGGGTACGGGTTAGGTTTAGGGTTAGGGCAAGGAGTATTGTTAGGGTACGGGTTAGGGATAGAGTACAGGTTAGGGTTAGGTTTAGGCTTAGGTTTAGTGTTAGAGTACGGGTTAGCGTTAGTGTTAGGGTTAGGGTTAGGGTTAGTGTACAGATAGTGTTAGGGTTAGGGTTAGGGTTAGTGTATGGGTTAGGGTTAGGTTTAGGGTACATGATAGGTTTAGTGTTCAGGTTAAGTTTAGGGTTAGGTTTCGGTTTAGGTTACGGGTTAGGGTTAGGGTACGGGTTAGGGTTAGGTTTAGGTGCGGGTGACGGTTAGGGTTGGGGTTAAGGTACAGGTTAGGTTTAGGGTTAGGGTACGGGTTAGGATTACCTTAAGGTTGGGGTTAGTGTTAGGGTATGGGTTAGGGTTAGGGTACGGGTAAGGGTTATGGTTAGGGTTAGGGTACGGGTTAGGTTTAGGTTATGGGTTAGGGTTAGATTTAGGTTACGGTGTAGCGTTAGGGTTAGGGGTTAGGGTAACGGTTAGTGTTAGGGTAGGAGTTAGGGTTAGGGTATGGGTTAGAGTTAGGTTTAGGGTTAGGTTTAGTGTTAGAGTACGGGTTAGCGTTAGTGTTAGGGTTAGGGTTAGGGTTAGTGTACAGATAGTGTTAGGGTTAGGGTTAGGGTTAGGGTTAGGGTTAGGGTTAGAGTACGGATAGGGTTAGGGTTAGGGTTAGGGTACAGGTTAGAGTTAGGTTTAGGGAACAGGATAGGGTTAGCGTACGAGTTAAGTTTAGGGTTAGGCTTAGGTTTAGGTTACGGGTTAGGTTTAGGTTACGGGTGAGGGTTAGAGTTATTGTACGGGTTAGGGTTACAGTACGGATAGGGTTAAGGTGAGGGTTAGTGTTAGGGTTAGAGTACGGTTAGGGTTAGGGTTAGGGTTAGGGTTAGGGTTAGGGTTAGTGTTAGGTTACGGGTTAGGGTTAGAATTAGGGTTAGGGTTGGAGTACGGGGTAGGGTTAGTCTTAGTGTTAGGGTTAGGGTTAATGTTCAGGTTAGTCTTAGGGTTAGGGTTAGGGTTAGGGTACGGTTTAGGGTTAGGTTTAGGGTACGGGTTAGGGTTAGGTTTAGGGTTAGGGTATGGGTTAGGTTTAGGATACGGGTTAGGGTTAGTGTCAGGGTTAGGGTTAGGGTTAGGGTACGAATTAGGGTTAGGTTTAGGGTACGAGTTAGGTTTAGGGTTATGGTATCAGTTAGTGTTACAGTACAGGTTAGGGTTAGGGTGAGGTTTAGGGTTAGTTTTAGAATACGGTTAGGGTTAGGGTTAGGGTTAGGGATAGATTATGGGTTAGGGTTAGTGTTAGGGTTAGCTTTAGGGTTAGGGTACAGGTTAGGGTTAGGGTTAGTGTTAGGGTTAGAGTACGGGGTAGGGTTAGTGTTAGGGTTAGGGTTAGGGTTAATGTACGGGTTTGGCTTAGGGTTAGGTTTAGGGTTAGTTTACGGGTTAGGGTTAGGTTTAGGGTACGGGATAGGGTTAGCGTACGGGTTAAGTTTAGGTTTAGGGTTAGGTTTAGGTTACGGGGTAGGGTTAGGGTATGGGTTAGGGTTAGTTTTAGGGTGCATGTTAGGGTTAGGGTTAGGGTTAGTTTACGGTTTAGGGTTAGGTTTAGGGTCAGGGTTAGGTTTAGGGTTAGGGTTAATGTTAGGGTACGGGTTAGGGTTAGTTTTAGGGTTAGGGTTAGGGTTAGTGTTAGGGTTAGTGTTAGGTTTAGAATACGGGTTAGGGTTATGGTTAGGGTTAGGGTTAGGGTTAGGGTTAGAGTACGGTGTAGGGTTAGTGTTAGGGTTAGGGTTAGGGTTAGAGATAATGTACGGGTTAGGCCTAGGGTTAGGTTTAGGGTTAGTTTACGGGTTAGGGTTAGGTTTAGGGTACGGGATAGGGTTAGCCTACGGGTTAAGTTTAGGGTTGGGGTTAGGTTTAGGTTATGGGTTAGGGTTATGGTACGGGTTAGGGTTAGGTTTAGGGTGCGGGTTAGGGTTAGGGTTAGGGTTAGTGTAAGTGTTATGTTTAGGTATAGGGTCAGGTTTAGGGTTAGGGTTAGTGTTAGGGTACGTGTTAGGATTAGGGTTGGGGTTAGGGTATTGGTTAGTTTTAGGTTTATGTTACGGGTTGGGGTTACGTTTAAGGTTAGTGTTAGGGTTAGGGTATGGGTTAGGGTTAGGTTATGGTTAAGGGTTATGGTTTGGGTTAGGGTTAGGGTTAAGTTAAGGGTGCGCGTTTGGGTTAGGTTTAGGGTTAGAGTACGGGTTTGGGTTAGTGTTAGGGTACGGGTTAGGTTTACCATTTGGGTACGGGTTAGGGTAAGGGTTAGGGTTAGGGTTAGGGTTAGGGTTAGGGTTTAGGGTTAGATTTAGTGTTAGGCTACAGGTAGGGTGAGGGTACGGGTTAGGGTAGGGTTAGGGTTCGGGTTAGGGTTAAGGCTGGGCTACGGGATAGGGTTAGTGTACATGTTAGGTCTAGGGTTAGGGTTAGGTTTAGTGTGCGGGTTAGGGTTAGGGATAGGGTTAGGGTACGTGTTAGGGATAGGGTTTGGGTACGGGTTAGCATTACGTTTAGGGTTAGGGAACGGGTTAGGTTTAGGGTTAGAGTTACGGTTAGGATTAGGTTTAGTATTAGGGTTAGGTTTATGGTACGGGTTAGGGTTACTGTTCGGGTTAGGGTTAGGTTTAGGTTTAGGGTTAGGGTTTGGGTACGGATTAGGGTTAGGGTACGAGTTAGGGTTAGGGTTAGGTTTAGGGTACGGTGTAGGGTTAGGCTTAGGGGTTAGGGTAAGTGTTAGTGTTAGGGTACGAGTTAGGGTTAGGGTATGGGTTAGGGTGAGGGGTAGGGTATGGGTTAGGTTTATGGTTAGGCTTAGGATTAGGGTTAGTGTTATGGTACGTGTTAGCGTACAGGTTAGGGTTAAGTTTAGGTTACGGGTGAGGGTACGTGTTAGGGTTAGGGTTAAGGTACTTGTAATGGTATGGATTAGGGTTAGGGTACGGGTTAGGGTTAGTGTACGGGATAGGGTTAGGATTAGGGTTAATGTTAGTGTTAGGGTTAGGGTACAGGTTAGCATTAGGTTTAGGGTACGAGATAGGTTGAGGGTACGGTTTAGGTCTAGGGTTAGGGTTAGGTTTAGTGTGGGGGTTAGGGTTAGGCATCGGGTTAGGGTTAGTGTACATGTTAGGGTTTTTGTACGGGTTAGGGTTAGTGTTAGGTTTATGGTACGGGTTAGGGTTAGGGTTAGATTTAGGTTTAGGATGCGAGTTAGGGTTAGGGTTAGGGTAAGGGATTAGGGTTAGGGTTAGGGTCAGGGTTAGGTTTAGGGTTAGGGTTAGGGTTAGGGTACGTGTTAGGGTTAGGGTTTGGGTACGGGTTAGGGTTATGTTTAGGGTTAGGGTACGGGTTAGGTTTAGGGTTAGGGTAAGGGTAGTGTTAGGGTACGGGTTAGGGTTAGAGTACAGGTTAGGGTAAGGTTTAGGGTTAGGTTTAGTGTTAGAGTACGGGTTAGCGTTAGTGTTAGGGTTTTGGTTATGGTTAGTATACAGATAGTGTTAGGGTTAGGGTTAGGGTTAGTGTATGGGTTAGGGTTAGGTTTAGGGTACGGGATAGGTTTAGTGTTCAGGTTAAGTTTAGGGTTAGGTTTCGGTTTAGGTTACGGGTTAGGGTTAGGGTACGGGTTAGGGTTAGGTTTAGGTGCGGGTGACGGTTAGGGTTGGGGTTAGGGTACGGGTTAGTTTTAGGGTTAGGGTACGGGTTAGGGTTACCTTAAGGTTGGGGTTAGTGTTAGGGTATGGGTTAGGGTTAGGGTACGGTAAGGGTTATGGTTAGGGTTAGGGTACCGGTTAGGTTTAGGGTATGGGTTAGGGTTAGATTTAGGTTACGGTGTAGCGTTAGGGTTAGGGGTTTGGGTAAGTGTTAGTGTTAGGGTACGAGTTAGGGTTAGGGTATGGTTTAGGGTTAGGTTTAGGGTTAGGTTTAGTGTTAGAGTACGGGTTAGCGTTAGTGTTAGGGTTAGGGTTAGGGTTAGTGTACAGATAGGGTTAGGGTTAGGGTTAGTGTTAGGGTTAGGGTTAGTGTTAGGGTTAGGGTTAGAGTACGGATAGGGTTAGGGTTAGTGTTAGGGTACAGGTTAGAGTTAGGTTTAGGGAACAGGATAGGGACAGCGTATGGGTTAAGTTTAGGTTTAGGCTTAGGTTTAGGTTCCGGGTTAGGTTTAGGTTACGGGTTAGTGTTAGGGTTATTGTACGGGTTATGGTTACAGTACGGATAGGGTTAGGGTGAGGGTTAGTGTTAGGGTTAGAGTACGGTTAGGGTTAGGGTTAGGGTTAGGGTTAGAGTACGGATTAGGGTTAGTGTTAGGGTTAGGGTTAGGGTTAGTGTTAGGGTACGGGTTAGGGTTAGAGTTAGGGTTAGGTTTGGAGTATGGGGTAGTGTTAGTCTTAGTGTTAGGGTTAGGATTAATGTTCAGGTTTGGCTTAGGGTTAGGGTTAGGGTTAGGGTACGGTTTAGGGTTAGGTTTAGGGTACGGGTTAGGGTTAGGTTTAGGGTTAGGGTATGGGTTAGGTTTAGGTTTCGGGATAGGGTTTATGTCAGGGTTAGGGTTAGGGTTAGGGTACGAATTAGGGTTAGCTTTAGGGTACGGGTTAGGTTTAGGGTTATGGTATGGGTTAGGGTTACAGTACGGGATAGGGTTAGGGTGAGGGTTAGGGTTAGTTTTAGAATACGGTTAGGGTTAGGGTTAGGGATAGGGATAGATTACGGGTTAGGGTTAGTGTTAGGGTTAGGTTTAGGGTTAGGGTTAGGGTTAGGGTTAGGGTTAGTGTTAGAGTACGGGGTAGGGTTAGTGTTAGTGTTAGGATTAGGGTTAATGTACGGGTTAGGCTTAGGGTTAGGTTTAGGGTTAGTTTACGGGTTAGGGTTAGGTTTAGGGTATGGGATAGGGTTAGCGTACGGGTTAAGTTTAGGTTTAGGGTTAGGTTTAGGTAACGGGGTAGGGTTAGGGTATGGGTTAGGGTTAGTTTTAGGGTGCGTGTTAGGGTTAGGGTTAGGGTTAGTGTACGGGTTAGGGTTAGGTTTAGGGTCAGGGTTAAGTTTAGGGTTAGGGTTAGGTTACAGGTTAGCGTTAATGTAAGGGTTAGGGTTAGGGTTAGGGTTAGGGTTAGGGTTAGGGTTAGGATTAGTGTATGGATTAGGGTTAGGGTTAGGGTTAGGTTTGGAGTACGGGGTAGGGTTAGTGTTAGGGTTAGGTTTAGGGTTAGGGTATGGGTTAGGTTTAGGTTTAGGGTGCGTGTTAGTGTTAGGGTTAGGGTTAGTGTACGGGTTAGGGTTAGGTTTAGGGTTAGGGTTAGGGTTAGGGGTAGGGTTAGGGAAAGGTTAGGGTTAGGGTTAGGGTACGGGTTAGGGTTAGGCTTAGGGTTAGGGTTAGGGTTAGATTACGTGGTAGGGTTAGTGTTAGGGTTAGGGTTACGTTTAATGTACGGGTTAGGCTTAGGGTTAGGTTTATGGTTAGGTTACGGGTTAGGGTTAGGTTTAGGGTACGGGATAGGGTTAGCGTATGTGATAAGTTTAGGGTTACGGTTAGGTTTAGGTTACGGGTTGGGGTTAGGGTACGGGTTAGGGTACAGGTTAGGGTTCGTGTTAGGTTTAGGGTTAGTATTAGGGTTAGGGTTAGTGTACGGTTAGGTTTAGGGTTAGGGTTAAGGTTAGGGTTAGTGTTAGGGTTACAGTACAGGTTAGGGTTAAGGTTACGGTACGGGATAGGGTTAGTGTATGTGTTAGGTCTAGGGTTAATGTTAGGTTTAGTGTGCGGGTTAGGGTTAGGCTTAGGGTTAGGGTACGTGTTAGGGTTAGGTTTTGGGTACGGGTTAGGGTTATGGGTTAGGTTTAGGGTTAGGGTAAGGGGTAGTGTTAGGGTACAGGTTAGGGTTAGAGTACAGGTTAGGGTTAGGTTTAGGGTTAGGTTTAGTGTTAGAGTACAGGTTAGCGTTAGTGTTAGGGTTAGGGTTAGTATACAGATAGTGTTAGGGTTAGGGTTAGGGTTAGTGTATGGGTTAGGGTTAGGTTTAGGGTACGGGCTAGGTTTAGTGTTCAGGTTAAGTTTAGGGTTAGGTTTCGGTTTAGGTTCGGGTTAGGGTTAGGTTACGGGTTAGGGTTAGGTTTAGTTGCGGGTGACGGTTAGGGTTGGGGTTAGGGTACGGGTTAGTTTTAGGGTTAGGGTACGGGTTAGGGTTACCTTAAGGTTGGGGTTAGTGTTAGGGTATGGGTTAGGCTTAGGGTACGGGTAAGGGTTATGGTTAGGGTTAGGGCACCAGTTAGGTTTAGGGTATGGGTTAGGGTTAGGTTTAGGTTACGCTGTAGTGTTAGGGTTAGGGGTTAGGGTAAGGGTTAGTGTTAGGGTGCGAGTTAGGGTTAGGGTATGGTTTAGGGTTAGGTTTAGGGTTAGGTTTAGTGTTAGAGTACGGGTTAGCTTTAGTGTTAGGGTTAGGGTTATGGTTAGTGTACAGATAGTGTTAGGGTTAGGGTTAGGGTTAGTGTTAGGGTTAAGGTTAGGGTTAGGGTTAGAGTACGGGGTAGGGTTAGTGTTAGTGTTAGGGTTAGGGTTAATGTACGGGTTAGGCTTAGGGTTAAGTTTAGGGTTAGTTTACGGGTTAGGGTTAGGTTTAGGGTATGGGATAGGGTTAGCGTACGGGTTAAGTTTAGGTTTAGAGTTAGGTTTAGGTTACGAGGTAGGGTTAGGGTATGGGTTAGGGTTAGTTTTAGGGTGCGTATTAGGGTTAGGGTTAGGGTTAGTGTACGGGTTAGGGTTAGGTTTAGGGTCAGGGGTAAGTTTAGGGTTGGGGTTAGGGTTAACTTACAGGTTAGTGTTAGTGTTAGGGTTAGGGTTAGGGTTAGGGTTAGGATTAGTGTATGGATTAGGGTTAGGGTTAGGGTTAGTTTTGGAGTACGGGGTAGGGTTAGTGTTAGGGTTAGGTTTAGGGTTAGGGTATGGGTTAGGTTTAGGTTTAGGGTGCGTGTTAGTGTTAGGGTTAGGGTTAGTGTACGGGTTAGGGTTAGGTTTAGGGTTAGGGTTAGGTTTAGGGTTAGGGTTAGGGTTAGGGAAAGGTTAGGGTTAGGGTTAGGGTACGGGTTAGGGTTAGGTTTAATGTACGGGTTAGGCTTAGGGTTAGGTTTATGGTTAGGTTACGGGTTAGGGTTAGGTTTAGGGTACGGGATAGGGTTAGCGTATGTGATAAGTTTAGGGTTACGGTTAGGTTTAGGTTACGGGTTGGGGTTAGGGTACGGATTAGAGTACGGGTTAGGGTTCGTGTTAGGTTTAGGGTTAGTATTAGGGTTAGGGTTAGTGTACGGTTAGGTTTAGGGTTAGGGTTAGGGTTAGGGTTAGGGTTACAGTACAGGTTAGGGTTAAGGTTACGGTACGGGATAGGGTTAGTGTACGTGTTAGGTCTAGGGTTAATGTTAGGTTTAGTGTGCGGGTTAGGGTTAGGGTTAAGGTTAGGGTACGTGTTAGGGTTAGGTTTTGGGTACGGGTTAGGGTTATGTTTAGGGTTAGGGTACGGGTTAGGTTTAGGGTTAGGGTAAGGGGTAGTGTTAGGGTACAGGTTAGGGTTAGAGTACAGGTTAGGGTTAGGTTTAGGGTTAGGTTTAGTGTTAGATTACGGGTTAGCGTTAGTGTTAGTGTTAGGGTTAGGGTTAGTATACAGATAGTGTTAGGGTTAGGGTTAGGGTTAGTGTATGGGTTAGGGTTAGGTTTAGGGTACGGGATAGGTTTAGTGTTCAGGTTAAGTTTAGGGTTAGGTTTCGGTTTAGGTTTCGGGTTAGGGTTATGTTACGGGATAGGGTTAGGTTTAGGTGCGGGTGATGGTTAGGGTTGGGGTTAGGGTACGGGTTAGTTTTAGGGTTAGGGTACGGGTTAGGGTTACCATAAGGGTGGGGTTAGTGTTAGGGTATGGGTTAGGGTTAGGGTACGGGTAAGGGTTATGGTTAGGGTTAGGGCACCGGTTAGGTTTAGGGTATGGGTTAGGGTTAGGTTTAGGTTACGGTGTAGCGTTAGGGTTAGGGGTTAGGGTAAGGGTTAGTTTTAGGGTGCGAGTTAGGGTTAGGGTATGGTTTAGGGTTAGGTTTAGGGTTAGGTTTAGTGTTAGAGTACGGGTTAGCATTAGTGTTAGGGTTAGGGTTATGGTTAGTGTACAGATAGTGTTAGGGTTAGGGTTAGGGTTAGTGTTAGGGTTAAGGTTAGGGTTAGGGTTAGAGTACGGATAGGTTTAGGGTTAGGGTTAAGGTACAGGTTAGAGTTAGGTTTAGGGAACAAGATAGGGTTAGCGTACGGGTTGTTTAGGGTTAAGCTTAGGTTTAGGTTACGGGTTAGGTTTAGGTTACGGGTTAGGGTTAGGGTTATTGTACGGGTTAGGGTTACAGTACGGATAGGGTTAGGGTGAGGGTTAGTGTTAGGGTTAGAGTACGGTTTGGGTTAGGGTTAGGGTTATGGTTAGGGTTAGGGTTAGGGTACGGGATAGGTTTAGTGTTCAGGTTAAGTTTAGGGTTAGGTTTCGGTTTAGGTTACGGGTTAGGGTTAGGGTACGGGATAGGTTTAGTGTTCAGGTTAAGTTTAGGGTTAGGTTTCGGTTTAGGTTACGGGTTAGTGTTAGGGTACGAGTTAGGGTTAGGGTATGGGTTAGGGTGAGGGGTACGGTATGGGTTAGGTTTATGGTTAGGCTTAGGATTAGGGTTAGGGTTATGGTACGTGTTAGCGTACAGGTTAGGGTTAAGTTTAGGTTACGGGTGAGGGTACGTGTTAGGGTTAGGGTTAAGGTACTTGTAATGGTACAGGTTAAGGTTAGGGTACGGGTTAGGGTTAGTGTACGGGATAGGGTTAGGATTAGGGTTAGTGTTAGTATTAGGGTTAGGGTACAGGTTAGCATTAGGTTTAGGGTACGAGATAGGTTGAGGGTACGGTTTAGGTCTAGGGTTAGGGTTAGGTTTAGTGTGTGGGTTAGGGTTAGGCATCGGGTTAGGGTTAGTGTACGTGTTAGGGTTTTTGTACGGGTTAGGGTTAGTGTTAGGTTTATGGAACGGGTTAGGGTTAGGGTTAGATTTAGGTTTAGGATGCGAGTTAGGGTTAGGGTTAGGGTAAGGGATTAGGGTTAGGGTTAGGGTCAGGGTTAGGTTTAGGGTTAGGGTTAGGGTTAGGGTACTTGTTAGGGTTAGGGTTTGGGTACGGGTTAGGGTTATGTTTAGGGTTAGGGTACGGGTTAGGGTTAGGGTTAGGCTAAGGGGTAGTGTTAGGGTACGGGTTAGGGTTAGAGTAAAGGTTAGGGTTAGGTTTAGGGTTAGGTTTAGTGTTAGAGTACGGGTTAGCGTTAGTGTTAGTGTTAGGGTTAGGGTTAGTATACAGATAGTGTTAGGGTTAGGGTTAGGGTTAGTGTATGGGTTAGGGTTAGGTTTAGGGTACGGGATAGGTTTAGTGTTCAGGTTAAGTTTAGGGTTAGGTTTCGGTTTAGGTTACGGGTTAGGGTTAGGGTACGGGTTAGGGTTAGGTTTAGGTGCGGGTGACGGTTAGGGTTGGGGTTTGGGTACGGGTTAGTTTTAGGGTTAGGGTATGGGTTAGGGTTACCTTAAGGTTGGGGTTAGTGTTACTGTATGGGTTAGGGTTAGGGTACGGTAAGGGTTATGTTTAGGGTTAGGGTACCGGTTAGGTTTAGGGTATGGGTTAGGGTTAGGTTTAGGTTACGGTGTAGCGTTAGGGTTAGGGGTTTGGGTAAGTGTTAGTGTTAGGGTACGAGTTAGGGTTAGGGTATGGTTTGGGTTAGGTTTAGTGTTAGAGTACGGGTTAGCGTTAGTGTTAGTGTTAGGGTTATGGTTAGTGTACAGATAGTGTTAGGGTTAGGGTTAGTGTTAGGGTTAGGGTTAGGGTTAGGGTTAGAGTACGGATAGGGTTAGGGTTAGGGTTCGGGTACAGGTTAGAGTTAGGTTTAGGGAACAGGATAGGGTCAGCGTATGGGTTAAGTTTAGGTTTAGGCTTAGGTTTAGGTTACGGGTTAGGTTTAGGTTACGGGTTAGGGTTAGGGTTATTGTACGGGTTAGGGTTAGAGTACGGTTAGGGTTAGGGTGAGGGTTAGGGTTAGGGTTAGAGTACGGTTAGGCTTAGGGTTAGGGTTACGGTTAGGGTTAGAGTACGGATTAGGGTTAGTGTTTGGGTTAGGGTTAAGTTTAGTGTTAGGGTATGGGTTAGGGTTAGATTTAGGGTTAGGGTTGGTGTATGGGGTAGTGTTAGTCTTAGTGTTAGGGTTAGGGTTAATGTTCAGGTTTGGCTTAGGGTTAGGGTTAGGGTTAGGGTACGGTTTAGGGTTAGGTTTAGGGTACGGGTTAGGGTTATGTTTAGGGTATGGGATAGGGTTAGCGTACGGGTTAAGTTTAGGTTTAGAGTTAGGTTTAGGTTACAGGGTAGGGTTAGGTTATGGGTTAGGGTTAGGTTTAGGGTGCGTGTTAGGGTTAGGGTTAGGGTTAGTGTACGGGTTAGGGTTAGGTTTAGGTTCAGGGTTAGGGTTAGGGTTAGGGTTAGGGTTAGGGTACAGGTTAGCGTTAGTGTTAGGGTTAGGTTTAGGGTTAGGATTAGTGTATGGGTTAGGGTTAGGGTTAGGGTTAGGGTTAGGTTTGGAGTACGGGTTAGGGTTAGTGTTAAGGTTAGGTTTAGGTTTAGGGTACGGGTTAGGGTTAGGGTTAGTGTTAGGGTTAGTGTTAGAGTACGGGGTAGGGTTAGTGTTAGGTTTAAGGTTTGGGTTAATGTACAGATTAGGCTTAGGTTTAGGTTTAGGGTTAGGATACAGGTTAGGGTTAGGTTTAGGGTACGGGATAGGGTTAGCATACGGGGTAAGTTAAGGGTTAGGGTTAGGTATAGGTTACGGGTTAGGGTTATGGTACCGGTTAGGGTTAGGTTTCGGGTTCGGGTTAGGGTTAGGGTTAGGTTTAGTGTAAGTGTTAGGGTTAGGTTTAGGTCAGGTTTAGGGTTAGGGTTAGTGTTAGGGTATGGGTTAGGGTTAGGGTTGGTGTTAGGGTATGGGTTAGTTTTAGGGTTCCGTTACGGGTAAGGGTTACGGTTAAGGTTAGGGTTAGTTTTAGGGTATGCGTTAGGGTTAGGTTACGGTTAAGGGTTATGGTTTGGGTTAGGGTTAGGGTTAAGTTAAGGGTGCGGGTTTGGGTTAGGGTTAGGGTTAGAGTACGGGTTTGGGTTAGTGTTAGGGTACGGGTTAGGTTTACCGTTTGGGTATGGGTTAGGGTAAGGGTTAGGGTCAGGGTTAGGGTTAGGGTTTAGGTTAGATTTAGGGTTAGGCTACAGGTAGGGTTAGGATACAGGTTAGGGTAGGGTTAGGGTTCGGGTTAGGGTTAAGCCTGGGCTACGGGATACGTTTAGTGTACATGTTAGGTCTAGGGTTAGTGTTAGGGTTATTGTGCCGGTTAGGGTTAGCGATAGGGTTAGGGTACGTGTTAGGGATAGGGTTTGGGTACGGGTTAGCGTTACGTTTAGGGTTAGGGTATGGGTTAGGTTTAGAGTTACGGTTAGGGTACGGTTTCGGTTAGGGTACGGGTCAGGGTTTGGGTTAGGTTTAGAGTTAGGGTTAGTGTTAGGGTACGGGTTAGGGTTAGTGTTAGGGTTAGGTTTAGGGTTAGGGTACAGGTTAGGGTTAGGGTTAGGGTTAGGGTTAGGGTTAGGGTTAGAGTACGGGGTAGGGTTAGTGTTAGGGTTAGGGTTTGGGTTAATGTACAGATTAGGCTTAGGTTTAGGTTTAGGGTTAGGATACAGGTTAGGGTTAGGTTTAGGGTACGGGATAGGGTTAGCATACGGGGTAAGTTAAGTGTTAGGGTTAGGTATAGGTTACGGGTTAGGGTTATGGTACCGGTTAGGGTTAGGTTTCGGGTTCGGGTTAGGGTTAGGGTTAGGTTTAGTGTAAGTGTTAGGGTTAGGTTTAGGTCAGGTTTAGGGTTAGGGTTAGTGTTAGGGTATGGTTTAGGGTTAGGGTTGGTGTTAGGGTATGGGTTAGTTTTAGGGTTATGTTACGGGTAAGGGTTACGGTTAAGGTTAGGGTTAGGTTTAGGGTATGCGTTAGGGTTAGGTTACGGTTAAGGGTTATGGTTTGGGTTAGGGTTAGGGTTAAGTTAAGGGTGCGGGTTTGGGTTAGGGTTAGGGTTAGAGTACGGGTTTGGGTTAGTGTTAGGGTATGGGTTAGGTTTACTGTTTGGGTATGGGTTAGGGTAAGGGTTAGGGTCAGGGTTAGGGTTAGGGTTTAGGTTAGATTTAGGGTTAGGCTACAGGTAGGGTTAGGGTACGGGTTAGGGTAGGGTTAGGGTTCGAGATAGGGTTGGGTACGGGTTAAGTCAAGGGTTAGGGTTAGGTTTAGTGTAAGGGTTAGGGTTAGGGTTAGGTGTAGGATTAGGGTTAGTTATGCGTTAGGTTTAGGGTACGGGTTAGGGTTAAGGTCAGGGTTAGGGTTAGGTTTAGGGTATGAGTTAGGGTTAGGGTTAGGTTTAGGGTACGGCTTAGGGTTAGGTTTACGGTTTGGGTACGGGTTAGGTTTAGGGTACGGGTTAGCGTTAAGTTCAGGGTTAGTGTTAGGCTATGAGTTAGGGTTAGGTTTAGGGTACGGGTTAGAGTTAGGGTTATGTTACGGGTTAGGGTTACAGTACGGGTTAGGGTTAGGTGAGGGTTAGGGTTAGAGTACAGTTAAGGTTAGGGTTAGGGTTAGGGTTAGAGTAAGGCTTAGGGTTAGTGTTAGGGTTAGGGAAAGTTTTAGGGTTAGGGTTAGGGTACCAGTTAGGGTACGGGTTAGGGTTAGGGTTAGGGTTAGGGTTAGATTATGGGGTAGGGTTAGTGTTAGGGTTAGGGTTAGGGTTAGGTTTAATGTACGGGTTAGGCTTAGGGTTAGGTTTAGGGTTAGGTTACGGGTTAGGGTTAGGTTAAGGGTACGGGATAGTGTTAGCGTACGGGGTAAGTTTAGGGTTAGGGTTAGGTTTAGGTTACGGGTTAGGGTTAGGGTACGTGTTATGGTTAGGTTTAGGGTGCGGGTTAGCGTTATGGTTAGGGTTAGTGTATGGGTTAGGGTTAGGTTTAGGGTCAGGGTTAGTGTTAGGGTTAGTGTTAGGGTATGGGTTAGGGTTAGGGTTGGGGTTAGGGTACGGGTTAGTTTTAGAGTTAGGCTACGGGTTAGGGTTACGGTTAAAGTTTGGGTTAGGGTTAGGGTGTGGGTTAGGGTTAGGGTACCGTTAAGGGTTAAGGTTAGCGTTAGGATTAGGGTTAAGTTTAGGGTGCGGTTTAGGTATAGGGTTAGGATTATGGTTAGGGTTAGAGTACGGGT
Organism: Urocyon cinereoargenteus; assembly: GCA_032313775.1. Classification (NCBI taxonomy): domain Eukaryota; kingdom Metazoa; phylum Chordata; class Mammalia; order Carnivora; family Canidae; genus Urocyon; species Urocyon cinereoargenteus. The sequence continues at coordinate 2,117,673 of JAVLSZ010000033.1, forward strand.
TTGGGTTAGTGTTAGGGTACGGGTTAGGTGTACCTTTTGGTAAGGTACGTTTGGGTACGGGATAGGGTAAGGAAGAGGGTGAAGGTTAGGGTTAGGCGTTAGGGTTAGAGTTATGGTTAGGCTAAGGGATAGGGTTAGAGTACGGGTTAAGGATAGGTTTAGGGTTAGGGTTAGGTTTAGGGTTATTGTACGGGTTAGGGTTACAGTCAGGGTTAGGTTTAGGGTTAGAGTATGGGTTAGGGATAGTGTTAGGTTTAGGGTTAGTGTTAGGGTACGGTTAGGGTTAGCGTAAGGGTTAGGGTTACGTTTAGGGTTAGGGTTAGTTTTAGAGTACGGGTTAGGGTTAGTTTTAGGGTTAGGGTTAGGGTTAAGGTTAGAGTACGGATAGGTTTAGGGTTAGGCTTAGGGTTAGGGTACGGGTTAGGGTTAGGTTTAGGGTACAGGATAGGTTTAGCGTACGGGTTAAGTTTATAGTTAGGCTTAGGTTTAGGTTACAGGTTAGGTTTAGGGTACCGGTTAGGGTTAGGGTTATTGTACGGGTTAGGGTTATAGTACGGTTAGGTTTAGGGTGAGGGTTAGTGTTAGGGTTAGAGTACGGTTAGCGTTAGGGTTAGGGTTAGGGTTAGGGTTAGAGTACGGGTTAGGGTTAGGGTTTGTGTTAGGGTTAGATTATGGGGTAGGGTTAGGTTAGGGTTAGGGTTAGGGTTAGGGTACGGGTTAGGGTTAGAGTTAGGGTTAGGGTTAGAGTTCGGGGTAGGGTTAGTGTTAGTGTTAGGGTTAGGGTTAATGTACGGGTTAGGCTTAGGGTTATGTTTAGGGTTAGGTTACGGTTTAGGGTTAGGTTAAGTGTACGGGATAGGTTTAGCGTACGGGTTAAGTTTAGGGTTAGGGTTAGGCTTAGGTTATGGGTTACGGTTAGGTTTAGTTGTGGGTTAGGGTTAGGGTTAGGGTTAGGGTTAGGGTTAGGGTTAGGGTTAGGGAATGGGTTAGGGTTAGGTTTAGGGTACAGGATAGGGTTAGCGTATGGGTTAAGTTTAGGGTTATGGTTAGGTTTAGGTTACGGGTTAGGTTTAGGGTACGGGTTAGTGTTAGGTTTAGGGTCAGGGTTAGCGTTAGGGATAGGGTTAGTGTACGGGTTAGGGTTACAGTTGGGGTTAGGGTACGGGTTAATTTTAGGGTTAGGGTACGGGTCAGGGTTACGGTTATTTTAGGGTTAGGTTTAGGGTACGGGTTAGGGTTAGGGTACGGTAAGGTTTATGGTTATGTTTAGGGTTAGGTTTAGTTTTAGGGTGCGAGTTAGGGTCAGGGTTAGGGTTAGGGTTAGGGTACGAGTTAGGGTTAGGATTAGGTTTAGAGTACGGGTTAGTGTTAGGATTAGGGGTTAGGTAAGTTTTAGGGTTAGGGTACGAGTTAGGGTTAGGGTATGGGTTAGGGTGAGGGGTAGGGTATGGGTTAGGTTTAGGGTTAGGTTTAGGATTAGGCTTAGGGTTATGGTACGTGTTAGCGTATAGGTTAGGGTTAGGGTTAGGTTACAGGTTAGGTTACGGGTTAGGGTTAGGGTTTGGGTTAGGGTTAGAGTATGGGGTAGGGTTAGTGTTAGGGTTAGAGTTAGGGTTAGGGTTAGGGTACGGGTACAGGTTAGGGTTAGGTTTAGTGTACTTGATAGGTTTAGGATATGGTTAGTGTTAGTGTTAGGGTTAGGGTTAGGGTACGGTTTAGGTTTAGGGTTAGGGTTAGTGTTAGGGTACGGGTTAGGGTTAGTGTACGGATTAGGTCTAGGGTTAGGGACAGATTAGCTTTAGGGTTAGGGTACGGGATAGGTTTAGGGTACGGGTTAGGTCTAGGGTTAGGGTTTGGTTTAGGGTGTGGGTTAGGGTTAGGCATCGGGTTAGGTTTAGGTTACGGGCTAGGGTTAGGGTACGGGTTAGTGTTAGTGTTAGGTTTATGATACGGGTTAGGGTTAGGGTTAGGGTTAGTGTTAGGTTTAGGTTTAGGGTTAGGGTTAGAGTACGGATAGGGTTAGGGTTAGGGTACGGGTTAGGGTTAGGTTTAGGGTACGGGATAGGGTTAGCATGCGGGTTAAGTTTAGGGTTAGGGTTAGGTTTAGGCTACGGGTTAGGGTTAGGGTAAGGGTTAGGGTTAGGTTTAGGTGAGGGTTAGGGTTAGGGTTAGGGTTAGGGTACGGGATAGGGTTGGGTACGGGTTAGGACAAGGGTTAGGGTAGGGTTTAGGGTACGGGATAGGGTTAGGGTTAGGTTTAGGGTTAGTTTTAGGGTATGGGTTAGGTTTACGGTACGGGTTAGGGTTTGGGTTAGGGTCAGGCTTAGG